>OY982563.1:22252507-22652936 GCA_963859945.1 Euplagia quadripunctaria | reverse complement strand
AGTTAGTTTTGCTATTTGACACTAAATTTTATCTCTTTATAGGCTTTCTATCACTTGTACAATGTTCTGCATCAGGGATGTTATGAGTATGAAATTTCAGATCTGGATACTGATACGGATATATGAATAATATTATACTGGTTTCAAATACACATGTGAGATTATTTTGGATTATCCGATGGTTGCGGATAATTTCGGATATTAGATTTTTAAGAATTCTAATTGGAAATGAGAAAACTTTATTTCAAGGTTATCATTTGATACTACATTCACATAGAAAACAATAAGCCTTATAAGTGATTATTATAACTGCTCATTTTTATCTACTTAAAAGTGTAATAACGAAATTATAATAAACAAAAATTATAAAACAATTCTAGTCAAATAGAAATAATAAAACCTGTCATAAAGTGTGTCATGTAGACTCATTCGGTTATGATTTCCGATATCCGATAGTTTCAGTAATGGTTACGGAGCTCTGTAACATCCCTGTTCTGTACAATAAACAATTATGTAAATATATAAAATAATAATTAACAGCTCTGTCCTTTAAACAATTTCAGGTACTATGTAATGCGGCGGGCATACGGTACATATTCGCCCGATCGGGGACAACGCTTGCGCGAACACGATCGTTTACTCTCTCTCTCTCTCTCTCTCACACACACACATCGCTGGCTTGTACTTGTGTTGACGCGCACGCACACTCCCGCGCGACCGTTAAGAGATTTCTTACAATACACAGCTGTTTGTATTCGGTCGATACTTAAAATGATGGCGGACGAAACTATGAGTTCGCCGGCGCTTCTTTGAAAGATTGGCTGTTTTAATGAAATTTTTGTTTTACTGTTCATAATAAATAGTATAAGCTAGCAAGAGAATATATAATGGAATGTTCCTCGATGGTCTGTAATGCTTTTTTGTACCAGGAGTGAAATTAATATTATAATACTTGTGCCTATCGACCGACCGGTTTGTAATACTCACATACCAGTTTCCATAACACTAATTTCACAAATACACTAACATTTATGGCAGCTTTTAATAGTCAGTCTTTCAAAAAACGTTATAGACGGCGAGGGAATATCTATCTTATTACCAGTTTTAATCTATAAAAGCTTCTAAATAATTAATTATCTGTTAGAACCGTTTAATTATATGTAAAAAAACTAAAATTGTATGATGAAAATAAAGTCATCCGTAGATTCGTTTTTAAACGTATTTTCTATTCACAGTATTCCCTCGTCGCCATGCCTGGCTCTGTGAGACGCCACAGTTCGCCCAGCGAACAGTGATTGTATTATTAAACGACAATTTAGATTTTATTATTAATTGTAAAATTAACTCGAAAGGGTGCGGGGCATTTTAAGTGTATAATTGATGTTAAAAATAGTTGGTTTTTTAAAGAATTTAATAAATATACTACTAGTAGAGAATTACTATTTCAGTATTTGCGCTAAACCCTTGTTTATAATGGAGTCGCTCAAAGCGATTCGTTTATAATGTGAAATATCTTACTGACGTGCAATTTGCGTGTTATGGTATACGTAAAAATACTAACGAGCCTTTGCGTTCGACAAATACATCTGTATAAACAAGCCTTATATTACATATATTTGCTGTCAGCACTTCTTTTCATAAATATATGGACTCGACTACAATAATATATGTATGTAGATTGCCTAAAATACCACTTAGAATTTAAAATAGGTGTATTGAACAATTATGTTTGATGTAAATAGTATATGTCTACAATGTACAGCTGAAAGTGCCCCACCCCTAGAGATAGGAACAACATATTTAATACATTTCCATTACTATCGAAACTAAAATGCGAATTTGAAGTACTTTTCTATTAAAACGCAAACGTTTATTTGTACTATTGTTTATGATATTAAAATAAGTATTTATTTAGATAGATATCTGAGAATTGTGCTGGAGTACATGAAAGAAAAACTTAAAAAAAAATACAAAATAATATGGAAACTTACAAATTTGTGAAAAAGGCCAAAAGCTTGTGGTTTTTACATTATTATTGTTTTATAAAATATACTTTGCTGCAACAAAACTGTCGAATAAGCAAACAGAACAATCTTTATTGCTAAATAAAGATGTTTACTGTTTGACAGAATATCGGAGAGATTAACAGATTACTGAAATGGAACCGAGTTACCTTTTCAAATTTACATCATAATAATATACTTACAACTTACTGTTAAGGGCAAGAGTGAAGTTCGCGTTTGGTGTATTCCAGCACATCTTAAATAAGAAACATTACCCTAGTGAAAAGGTTTTGTCATCTGAGATTAGGAAGTTCCGTAATTGTGATCTTCTATGAAGACTGGAGGTGCAACGACACATGGTTTTATGCACAATGAAGTCACTATTTGTACAAACCATTAACAGTGTATGGGTAAAATAATGTTACGCTGAAAGTTTTTTTGTGCTCATTTTGTATTTTAAATTCGCTTCCAAATCGGACTCTATAATGGTGACCTTTATTGTGTTGGTTAACTGAATTTATTTATTATGGAAATATATAATTATTTGGAAATATTTTTTTACTACCCTAACCCTATATTGTTTTTTTTATAATTACGTTGTGACTGTATCAGAATCGATTTTGTTCACATGTGGTGCAATACTGAACATTCCAAACCTAGTTTGGTGCTTATTGTAATAGTAAAATTATTATTAATTACGATGGAGTTTCATTTAACGTCTCTTGCCTAAGCTCTCTCTCTTCTTTTATTTCGATTGGTAACACTAAAGGTCACTATTATTCCACTGAGTAAAAATAAAATAATCACGCTATAGAAATATTTATACAAGTACGAAATCATATCTTAGAGTACTTAACAATTCCAAATAATAATTAAAATAACAACAGATGCAGAAAGCATGGCTTTTTCCAAACTTAAATAAGTATTTATATCGATAAACAAAAAATATCTTCAACTTATAACTTATTAACGTGATTAGCATAGGTATTAATTCATTTTAGCTGCGTGCTCTTTGACAAACTTATTGTCGTTTGACATGTGGATAATCTGTGGGTATTGGCAGCTAGGAATATATTATGTTGTGCTATTTTACCTGAAAGTTATTTTCATGTCAGAATAAAAATTGCATTATTGACTATAAATGAAAATTATGCTTTTGTCCACAGTAGGTATTTCATTTGTCTGAGAACTGTTTTACCTCGATCTGGACAATGACATGAGTTTTAATAGCAATGTCGATGTGTAATTTCTGTCAGATAAGTTTGTCAAAGAAACGTATTTAATGTTAAAATAATAAACTCATTTGTATGATAATGGAGAAGTATTGGCAAGTTTTGATATGAAATATTTGTACAAGTTATGGATATGGGATGGAGCTAAAAAGGCTGGATTATTGTCTATTTTTATAAAGGGGATAAAATGTTAGGTGGCTAAAATGCATAATTTTAATAATCATAGACGTATTGTGAAATGTCGGTGTTTCTTCGACCAACTTAACCGGGCATTCTTCTTACACTTGGAAACGATGCCAAGTTAAAGTGGTCGTCTATTTAAACGTATAATATTTATTATGGATAGTAATCAAGTATTTTTATATAATTGAATTGTAACCCTGTGTAACTGAATCTAACACCTTAAAATTTTTGTTTAACTACCACGTTTATTTGTGGAAATTTTCGAATCCAGATAATTTTTTGCTCATTAACTTTTTCTATTTTAACATGTATGTACTAGTCAAAGTATCATTTGATTTTTTTTATTGATTAATGACTACCTACATCTCTTTCTGTGATATATTTTTGTATGTAGAACAAAATAATTTCCCTGTAATAACCTATGTATGATGTATTAGCCACATAACATCCTCATATAGGCATAGATTTTTTTATTTTACGCTCAACTGTTACGAGAAAGACGAATTCCTTTTTTTTTTGTTGATTTTTGTTTAGTTTGTAATTAAAAAAATCGTAACATTAAAATTTTTATCCATTTTTTCCGAAATAAATTTAAAGTATTTATTTAAAATAGATTATAAATAGTTGGCTGTTTAAAAATAAACAATGCCATTTTGGGTTGTAATAATACAGTTGAAGCTAAGGCTTAGTGATTAGTTAGATTCTCAAAAGATAGTTTTTGTTACGCTTCGCAATAGGTTAGATTCCAATATATAATAGTGAAGAAACATTTTAGTTAAAATATGTTATTTAAAGAAAAAAAATACTAATCTGTAAGCGATGCGCGAGATGGCCTTGCGGGCCAAGTACGAACGATTTAATTGTATTGAGTGTATAAAAGTATTTATGATAATATGGAATTTTAAAAATGTAATAAAAGGCAGACAGTGGACATCCATATGTACTGGTGACATTTTCGTTATGTTTTCCATCTCACTATTTGGGTGTAATTTCATCATTCAAACGGGAGTTTTTTGAGCCAATAAATTGTTTACCTTCATACATTTCTGACCAAGATAATTTTTTGTTACGCATAATATTATTTTCGAGGTCGTTACGTATTCTTGAGTAAAGCTTGTAAGTAAAAGCTTAATACCAACAAACAACACAACGACCCTTACGGCGGGCCTCAAATGCATGAACATTGAAAAAAAAACTTTTCAGAAAAAAACGTTAATTTTTCCAGAAAATAAGCGAGGGTATTTGCTACAACTCACGCTCTTTCAGTTATATGTAAGTAACGAAGCATTTATATAAGCTAATGCATTTGCTTGTACATGCTTGTTTCGTTTTGATGATGCGCCACCTATTGCAAGGTGAAAATTTCACGTAAATACCAACAAGTGTAAAACTATTCAATACAATACTAGTGATAGAAAAGGTTATTTTGTCAGTTTTAATATTAACGTTTTATAAAGACTTGGACATGTTCTGTAAACATCGATATTAACTTGTCGTCCCTCGAGTTTGTTAACTTCTTATATAACTAATTCTCTATGATCATCACAGTAAAATTAAATTTGCTTTTCAGCCTTCAAGATACTTCTTATTTCGAACAGATGTTAATATATTTGAACAGTATTTCCTGAAGTATTGATAGGTGGGTACATATTATATAATTTTAAAGAACTGACTGATCTAGCTTGACGTCTACTAAAACCTCATATTCGTTAACTTAAAGCATTCCTGGCTTTTTGGTCTAGTGGTTAGTGACCCTGACTGCTAAGCCAGAGGTTGTGGGTTCGATCCCCACTTAGGACAAATAATTGTGTGATGAGCACGATTATTTGTTCTGTGTCTGGGTGTAATTTATCTATAATATGTATGTATTTAGAAATATTTAAGTAGGTTTATCAGCAGTCTGGTTGCCATAGTACAGGCTCTGCCTAGTTTGGGATTAGACGGCCCTGTGTGAGATGTGTGGAGTTATTATTATTCGATTCCAACTTATCACGTCGGTCGCGACTGATTATACATATTTGTTCGCTGTTGGCTATTGATATTTCTAGGTAAAATATGTACCTTGCGCTGTTCCTCAAGTATTATTTTGTTATTAAGAAAGTTTTGAAATACAATCCATAGTGTGAATACTACTGAGCGTCAATGGCTGATTGTTCAGCCGGTGAGTTATTCACCATGCTTACGAAAAAAGATAGTACATTTAAAAAACTGTCAGTCGTAGGGCTGTACGTCAAAAGTGAAAACATAGCTTACATATACAGACACGTGTGTATGTATCTGAGCGTGATGGTCACGCGAGTTCAGTGCTTTTTCCCCATACGAAAAGTGTCATACGGGCATAATAAAAGTTTTTAATTAAAAAAAATATTTTCGCTTGTAGGACTGCACGTCAGAAGTGAAAACATAACTTACATACACACCTACGTGTTGGTCACGCAAGTTCAGTGCTTTTTCCCTAAACCAAAACTACCCAACGTGCGTAAACAGATTTCACTTCAATAAATCTTGGGTACCACTTGTGTAACGTAAGGATGAATTATTATGACGATCATAGAGAATAGTATTTATAGGTATTTGTGGAACTGTGTCGTAATTGGCCCATAAAATTCCCGTTTGTAATATCGCACACTCATCTCTGTAAATAGAGTTTCTTTACAGAGTTAATGCAGTGATTATACACATTCGTATTATTGTAGCAGCCGTTGTCTAAGTGTAAGCTTATAGGCGATATAACTGTACATAATTTGAATAAATTAGCACGGGAACTGTTCTGATCAAACTTGTGTTTTATTGTGCGTGACGTTGGCAACATTTCGCCATCAATATTTTTTTTTTTAATATGCCTGCTTTTGTAGCTTTTTGCTTGGTGCCTCTGTTGTACACGTACACGTACTACGTGTAGCGACTTTAGAAGTGCAAACTACTGAAATTTTATTCTAAAATTGGATTACCATTGCATTACACGTTAATGTTCTTGGTAACTCTTCCAGCTAATCAAATGCTTGTTGGTTTCCTGGTTCCTGGGTACAAACACTGTTTGTGTACTGTCGCAGCAAAAATAGTGATGTTGACACTAATCACATTTAAATTACGTTGTAACTAAATGTTTATTTGCGATGCTTTAAAACCTAAGACAATATTTTAATAGAAATAATATATATATTAAAATCTATATTGTATCTATAAATAGGAAAGTTTCTTCTATGTTTGTCAACCTTTTTGTCAGTCTTTTTTTTTTGGATCAGATTACAGGAGTCCAGGATATCGGTATGTCGACCTGTCATGGTACGGCAAGTTTATACAATGACAGTTCAAGTTATACTGGTAATTAATACAAGAAAAGAAAACATTCAAAACTTAATGAGTTATGGTCAAAATTCGACGACCAGGCGATCTCCAGTTCATTGAAAAAGTTTTTTTTTGTTAATTTAGGTAACGTGTCAAAAAATTGAAGAAGGTTTTTAGTATGAAGCTGGTTAGTCACGTTACTTGAGCGGGAACGAGATAATGCGGGAACGCTATTGCCTCATTTCGGTTTGAACCTAGTGGCAAGTTTATTGAATATTGGTCTGAATGGTCGGAGTACACCGTCACCGAGACCAAACAAGTAATAAAAGAAAGCATCGGTAAGTCCAACTGGAATCAAATTTACAACTACATTTAAAGTAATTCGATCAACAAATGGTGGTATGCAATGAGTCACAGGTTCATTGTACACTCTCTCAAAGTGGTTCATTCCATCTTCAGTACAATAACGTCTACAAATGGT
The DNA here is from genome assembly GCA_963859945.1 of Euplagia quadripunctaria. Lineage (NCBI taxonomy): Eukaryota > Metazoa > Arthropoda > Insecta > Lepidoptera > Erebidae > Euplagia > Euplagia quadripunctaria. Next base: position 22,645,749 of record OY982563.1, on the reverse strand, counting down.
AATAAATAGTATAAATGAAAATTACAATTCACCATATTATATTACGTGAAAAGGAACGTGTCAATGTGCAATAGTGCAGGATTGTTACTATTTAGTAAATGAACAATCGATTCTCTTTCAATGCATTAAATATACAATAACTTTTGTGGACATATAAAAAAAAACAAAATTGATGCAAAATAAAAGATCACTAAAATAAAAATGTGTAATAATTCTTCTTTTTGGTAAAATATGGTCGATATACGTTATGTTTGATAGTCAGTTTTATTTGACAGCTACTGTTTTGTGTTGGTACCATGAAGCTCTACTAATACTGGAGGCCACGCGCTGAACATTTTCAGGAAATCGGTTTGAATTACCGCACCTAACCTTTTGTTGGAATTGCATCTCTTTCGTACAATTCTCTTACTCTTTCAAACTTACGAAATGCGACTACAGAGACCATAAAAATATCGTTTATCTGGCAATAACTAATGATTTCATTACAAGTCAAGAAGACAACAGTCAACTTGATAAGAAAATAATAGAATTACTACACCGCACCGCACTATACTCGTTGTCATTCATTCTGTTTTCGGTCAGTCAGTCTTTCTGTCAATTTCAGTTTTATCTGTCATTTTCATTGTTGCGATTTGCTTGATGACGGGGAGTTGTATTGTTTGTCTTGGTGGATAGAGACCGTAACAATTGTGCAAATTAAAAACAAACTTGTCGGTAGTAAGAGCAATAACTAGTTCATTATTTCAATACGTATAATTTTGTGGCTGTTAAAATTTTAAAGCTAGTGAGTAACGTAACAATCTATTATTAGTTTTTTTTTCTTTGGGTATATTGAGTGAAATTTTAAAATTACTTATATTATGATCGATATATAATTTCGAAGTGGCGGGTGACGATATGGGACAAAGTCCAAGCTCCGTCTGGAGCAAAAGCGGCCGCAGGAATTCATTTCGGCGGTTCGTGAGACGGAGTAAATTGAACAAATCCAGTTTGAGTCACACATTCAATTTGCCGCCTTCGGAAGACTATCCCGAGCTGATGAACGTGAATACAGCTACGGAGGAACAGCTGATGACGCTGCCAGGAGTGAATAGGCAGCTAGCGCGGGAGATAGTGCGGCATCGCCAGATGATCGGGCGATTCAAACGAGTGGACGACCTCGCACTCGTATCAGGTAAATTAACCGCGATAACTTTAAGATTCACATGTGACCAATTTGAATTTACAATGCATAAGTCCTTTCCTTATCTTTGATTACGTTATTTTTTGTTGCTTTTGCAGTAATATGTTGAATCATTAGGTCTCCCCTGTATTACTTGTTAACTTCCCCTAGTCCACCTGTGGAAGATGAATACTTTTATTCTTATTCTATGTATAAATATTCTAAGTTCAACACTTGGGGTTTTTGTGTTTACTCCTAAATATCATATTCATATTATTCATATATATTCATTTCAAATGTTAATTACATATTATGTATCTATTTCAATGTATGTATCTTTGCGTGAATTTGTTTTATAATTTGTACGCCACTAGTGACAGTGTAGTAGTCAGGACATAGAGATTTCATAGTTTACCTGTTCACAAATAAATTGAATTGAATTGAATATTTATTAATATATCCAGTGCCAGCCTTGGTACATGTGGCGCCCTTAGGCAAATTTTAGGGTACAATACATATATATAAATAGGCATGCATACTATATAGGATATTTAATTTCTTTTAGATGATTGTATTTTTTTTGATAATAATATATAATTGAATACATTTTTATTAAGTTTGCTAAGAAATCATGAAAAATTGACTTTAATCTTTCGAATACAATTTGAAAAAATTATTTCTCCCCTTGCGTCACAGGGTCCCTACCAACTGGGCACCCCTAAGCAGCACTTGGTTTTGCCCCCCCCCCCCTAAAACCGGCGCTGAATATATCAGCAATATGTTCTATATAACAAAAAATTGTCCTGTGCCTCACACAGCCCCTACACCTTATTATCAGTTTAAAGCGTTCAAAACACTGAAGATGTTGCTTACAATGTGCTCACCCTAGGAGTATACGAATAGATTAAACATCTATGTTTTAATATTTAAAAATACCTTGGTTGCTAAACAATATGAAATAGAAATATCTCTACAGCCCAAGTTCAATCTTGCATAGAGTATTGCAGTCACAACTGGGATGGCTCAGCTGAAGACCCCATAAGCTTATAAACACCAGACTATACACACTACCAGAATATATTGACCTGTCATGATACTGAAAGTCTACCAATGTCAGATCAACATTACTGGAAACTAGCAACCCGCCCCGGCTTCGCACGGGCAGCAGAGACATATTCAACGATCATCATCATATTTCAATCAATTTACACAAAATCTTAACAAATTATACACCTAAACCTTCCTCATGAATCACTTTGTCTATTAGTGAAAAGTGCATGAAAATCTGTTCAGTAATTTTTCCGTTTATCACAAACAGACAGACGCAGCAGGGGACTTTGTTTAATAATATGTAGTGATGACTATGTTAAAAATATGAATTATGGTTGATTTCAACCACCTGGCGATTTCTAGTTATTTTTAATTGTTAAACCAAATATTAAATGATTTGGCAATAGGTAGGTATGACGGAAGGGTATAATTGATTATTTTATACAAATTTTTACAGAACATTTTGGCGTTTAATAAAATGGAACTGATTTGATTTGACAGGCTAATGCCATATTGTTATTTGAACAATTACAATTGTATCTATGTCAAGGACTACATGTAATAAATTATTTTTAATAAACTGTAAGACAAACAAATAAAATGTTTAGTTTTTATTTGCACTTCAATTACTATCTTTGACTCTAATACGTATGTTACTATATTTTACTAGCTTCTATTCGTCCAGTTTTAAAGAAAGACATGGAGCTGCAGAAACCAACCTGTGAAACCTAAAGACAGTTTGTAGTCTAAAGCATGTGATTCACATTTACAGCTGTTCTAGAATTTGTACGCAGTAAGCATATTTCAGAAATAGCATGAATGAACACAGCACAAGCCTAGAAAACATTAAGCAAGGGTCAGTACATTGAGCAGGAATATATCTTACTAGCCGTTCCCTGCAGTTCCACCTGCTTATGGTCACTGCTCCTCTGGCGGGTTGTAGCGAGATGTTACATAGCCTATAACTTTCCTCAATGAATACTCTTTATCCAATACAAAAAGAATTATTCAAATTTGACACGTAGTTGCAGAGATTACTGCCTTTAAACAAACAAATGGTCGAACAAAAAAACTGTTTAGCTTTATTATAATATTAGTATAGATTAGACGTCAACTTAAAAGCCTGGTACTCTTACTAAAAATAATATTTAGACATACAAATGTTCTATCAGATTTTTAGCATAAAATGACATTGTACTTAGGTAAAAAAAAAAAATGCAATCTCGTAAATTCTTGTGTGTGAACTCTCTTTTGTTAGAAAAGGCTTGTCTTTGTTCTACCTATTATCCATTTATTTTACCTATTATTTAACAATTAGTTATATTCTAAAGCCATAAAATAGGTACCTATTTTATGGCTTTAGAATATAACTAATTGTGTAATTTTCGTTATCTGTAAGCGACATTATGGCACAGCAGATTTCTATTCAAATTGAAAATAGAGAGGTAGTGGTACTAGTGTATTGCTGTTTATTCTGTGGATGATTAGAATCACGACAGGTTCATTTTAGGTTTGGAAATAATAATAAGTATAACTTGAGACACCTCACACACGTTTGTCTGATCACAAACTAGGCAGATCCTGTACTATGGTAACCAAACTGCTGATTAACATACTTACATATGATTGTGCTCATCACACAATTATTTGTCCTGGATGGGAAACACGAGCTCTGACTCAGCAGTCATAATCACTAAGCACTAGATGACTAGACTAACAGGCTAGTCAAATGCACAAGTGATAGAACTGATAAGAGGAGGCTGTGGGCTTTTTGTCGGCTTAGCTGTATAAAAAAACAAGTTTGATGCAAATTTTGTCAAAGTATGTATAATCTAAACAAGAAAGACCAAAACAAACATCCCAGTTTCCATCAAAATATGTGTAATAATAATAATAATAACTTCACACATCTCACACACGGCCGTCTGATCCCAAATTAGGCAGAGCCTGTACTATGGTAACCAGACTGCTGATAAACATACTTATAAATTTCTAAATACATACATATTAAAGATAAATTACACCTAGACACAGAACAAATGATCCTGCTCATCACACAATTATTTGTCCTGGGTGGGAATCGAACCCACGACCTCTGGCTTAGCAGTCAGGGTCACTAACCACTAGACCAACAGGCCAGTGGATTAACTCAGATTAATTCAATGTCTTCTTCTCTTGCAGGTATAGGTGCTGAAAAATTAGAATTACTTAGGCCAGAAATATGCACGAGTATACGAAAGCAGATGTCAAGAGCAAGTTCGTGTGCACAATCATTGGACAGTATTCGTGTATCATCTGAAAGTAGATTGTGCTCAGTGAATTCTTCCAGTGTGTTTCAATTACAGTGTGTACCAGGCCTGAACCAAGAAATAGCCGCTAATATAGTAGACTACCGTAATAAAAGAGGACCTTTTAAATCGTTAGATGATCTAATTAAAGTTCGTGGTATTGATATTGTGAGACTAAGTGCTGTAAAACCTCATTTAAGTTTAGAGCCCAGAAAGTGTGAAAGTGTTCAACTTTTAACGAACGGTCATATAAATGGATGGACGGATATGCCTTCAACGCCAAATGCGATTTCAAGTACACCGAAGACCCCACACCGGAAAAGTCTTTCCATGCCAACTAATACTAAATTCCAAATGACTTTGCCAAATGGTTTTGCAACAGTGCCTGTGAATGATATCCTAGACCTGTTGTCTGCCTACTCCCATAGACCTATAGTCGAAGAAGTATTTTCGTATGAAAGGGACGGAGTGAGGTGTTGTCGGCTCGCTTCGTGGAACCTTCATCAGCTTAGTGTAGAGAAGATAACGAATCCCGGTGTAAGAGAAGTTGTCTGCCGGACTATTTTGGAAAATAAGTGAGTAATAAAAAATTCTATACATATATTTCTAGATTGATAGCATAGTCATTTAAATATACATCACCTGTATCTCCGAAGGGGTAGGCAGAGGTGATTAAACACACTTTTTGCCAACTATATTTTGGTCCCACTCATATAGTAGTAGACCGAGCAAAAGAGTCGATTTGAGGGGTGTTTCAGGAAAAAAATGCCAACCGCGATGTTTCTTCATAATTGGGTACATTAGTATTTAGTGTCAATGTACCCAGATTCCAACAGCACGAAAACACCCCTTCTTTGTTAAATTTTCCGGTAAAGTTTCGAAAATGTGGTTTTCGCGATTATAAATTTTTCTCGACATGTTTTGAATAGAAGTTCTAGATATCAAAAATATCAACAAAATGAGTTCTGCTGCTCTTTAATTCGATATTATGTTTTATTAAAAATTGCAAAAAACTACCGAAGATCGATGTTTTTTAAATAAACAATTATAAACGTTGGCCTACCAAACTTTGGTGAATCATTAGCTCTTGTGTGTAGTACGTGTTTTTTTTTTAAATAGCCCGTTGCATAGTTTTTGCAAAAAGCCATTTATTTATTAATAAAGCACTTTTTTGCAACTTAATTGTGGTTGGCATTTTTTTCCGGGCCAAGCCCCCTTTGCTCGGTCTATAGGGGGCACGGCTGTTGCCGCCAACCGGGCACTTTTGGAAAGGTAGGCAAAAGAAATATAAGTATACATATATATATATATATATATATATATATATATATATATATATATATATATATATATATATATAGATAGGTTTCAATTGAAAACTAAAGAAAATCTATCCGGCCCAGTACATTCCTAAATGTAGAATTATTTTTTTTTTTTTATTAACGTGGTGGGTATCAGATTACTATTATTCTTCGAATCGAATCGATTAAAATTAATTAAAAACATTTAGATGACGAAATCTAGACGAGACGAGACTTCCTGCCCCCCGTGTCACAGGGGACTTAACAAACGTAATTTATGGACACAAATGGTGGCTAAATTCAGAACAACTATTTATCCTGTCTAGAAATAAATTACGTTCTGTTTGTTAATCAATCCCACAACACCCGACGCGGTGGCAATAAGTGTGATAACCACTCAACCACCTTGCGCACCGTCAAATACGATTGTGATGATACGAATGATATGTTGCTCTATTTCTACAAAGCGCTTATTCTTCAATTTCAATCTTTATGGCACTCCATAATGTTAAAAAAGGTCGTAAAAACTAGGTATGGTGACAATTATAGACCCTATCAGGCACGGCAAAAGTAGGAGACAGGAAGAGCGGCTACTGTTATCCTACTAATATTATAGACGTGAAAGTTTGTGAGGATGTATGGATGTTTGTTACTCTTTCACGCAAAAACCACCGAATCGACTGCAATGAAACTTGGTATGTAGATAGCTGGAGACCTAGATTAACGCATAGGCTACTTTTTATCCCAATATTCTCACGCTGGACTTACGCGGGTGAAACCGCGGAGCGCAGCTAGTAAAATATAAAAATATTTTAATCATTTAGTCTGTAATAGTTCAAGCTTATTTGTTCTTCTATCCGCATAGGTCCTTTCTAGGTGATTTGTAATAATCTGTCTGTCCATTACGTCCTCAATCAGGTTTTGAAAAAGTTTTTAACAAATCGAACTTTATGTTCAAACTTTAGTGATAATTCTGTCGCCGCTGCCATTACGCCCTTTACACAACATAGTGTTTCTACGGATATTATATTCTATATTTTTTATGTTAGCAACATTAGATAAACACAATGCATAATGTGACTCATTAATTAATTACTTACTTTATATGTTATGCACTAACTGTGTCCCAGAGTTTCAACTTCGTTTTTGGATGATGACTGCACCGCTCCTTTGAGTCGTGCATAATGGTATATATAAAGCCTATAACCTTAATCCATAGAATTATCTAACGGGGAAAGCATTGCAAAGTGTTAAAACAATTAAACTTTTCAGCTTTTAATACATAATTACTACGAGGGCTACACTGAAAATTTCGGGAATCAAGGAAGTGACACAACATTACTATTTAAAAATGTATTTATTGCTTTTCGAAGTATTCGCGGTGTGAGAACTCGCATTGTCGTGATGGAGGATGATGCGGCGGTTGCAGTTCTCTTTACGGAGTTCGGAAACGACCTGTGGCAAACAAATGCTAGCATACCATTCTGCATTAACCGTTCTTTGTCCCTCAAGAGGAATAGTCGCAACATGGCCGGTTTTGGAGACAAACGTGGCCACCATTTTTTTTGCAACACTCCGTGAACGAACAATTTTAGTTGGCTTTAACTCATTTTCGAACACTCAAACTCCTGACTGGTTTTTTGTTTCGGGTTCGGGTATATCACCTGATACAATGTTGTATACAGCATTTGAGGATCCTGCGTGGAATCTTTCGAGAGTTCTGACGCACCAAGTAACGCGAGCCGCTTTTTGCTCTTCACAGAGCAAATGCGGTATCCATCGGGAAAACAACTTTTTTACACCTAATTGTTCATGCAAGATTATTTGTATTTGACTCATGCCAATGTCTAAATTTGCCTGAATTTCGCGGTATGTCACATGTCGATCTTCCTCAATCAGCTTACGCACAGCATCAACGTTTTCTTGGGTGACTGCAGTTTTTGGACGACCTTGACGGGGATCATCACTGAGCTTGACACGTCCACGTTGAAATTCAGCAAACCAGCGATAAATTGTGGTTTTGGATGGGGCTTTATCACCAAATGCAGAAAGCATCCAACACACAACAAGTTTCAAGGTCAACACACTGTTTTTGTGTTAAACCGCTTCGAAAGTCATAATAAATCATCGCCCTTGAATTTTCTCGAGTCAATTCCATTTTCTCAACGACTAAACAAGTTTGAGAAGACCTTGTGAGAAGACCGAAAATCTTTTTTTAAATAAATAAATGGTATTCGATTTTTAAAACCAAGGAGTTTTCAATTAAAAAGATTTTAAAATGATAGGAATAGTGGAAATATTCCATTCCCGATACTTTTAGTGCAGCCTATATAGCAGCGCCCCGCGTTTCACCCGCGTAAGTCCCGATCCCGTGGGAATATCGGGATAAAAAGTAGCCTATGCGTTAATCCAGATCTCAATACCAAGTTTCATGGCAGTCGGTTCAGTGGTTTTTGCGTGAAAGAGTAACAAACATCCATCCATCCATCCATCCATCCATCCATCCATCCATCCATCTATCCATCCATCCAAACTTTCACATTTATAATATTAGTGGGATTAGTGGGGTGAGCGTAACCAGCATTTGGCTCAGAAGGGGACAAATTTAAAATTCGGCGGCCCAAAGGATCGCAGAATACTCAACTCTTGAATTTATATCTTTACACAGATTTTAGTAATTCTTTGTTTTATTGGATAAGTTATAGAGAGGCACCGGGTACAGGAATGCCAATTTTGCTTGGCACAAAGTTAACCTTCAAGTTTTTAATTCTTTTAATACCGATTATTTTTAAAACTTAAAATCCTGAGTACGTTCTCGTGTTATGATTTGTAAAGTAGACGATAAACCCTCGCTGCATAGTTCTCAAGGGAATCTCGACTATTATAATGGACTGACATATATATTCAATAGTAAGATACTCGTGTGTCTATATTCTATAGGTATGTATATATTCAACTGTGATTGTTCTAAACTAAATACGGATCTCATCATTATAATAAACAATTAGTCCCCGTGTCCTAATAATTATTATGCTAATATACGGATGTATTGGTCGCCGTTTTTTTATTGCATATAAAGGCAAGCTTTGAGTATTTAATACATATTTCATCTTCGTTCATGTTTTTAATTTTTGAAGTTTTTTAAATATACGATTTAAAATCTTTAACTTTACTCGTTCCACCTGCTTGCTTTTATAGAAACGGAGGTGAAAATACCTGGAAATTCAAACGGTCATAACTTGTAAACGTATAGTTTTTTCTCAAAAGTTCTTATTGTAACTGCATGCTAGAGTCATGCCCTTTCAGTGATCAAGTAAGTATTCCTTTTCAAATACATCCTGTCTAAAAAACTGAAAGGTATTGAACAATTTTTACTCTAAAGAGAGGTTATGGCTTCCCCGTGTAGTATTTATTTAGAGTTGATTTTCTCATCCCAGTGGTTGAAGAGGAAGATATTTGACCTGTGTGTCTCTTTTATGAGCTAATGGTGTTATTGGTTATGAAGTTCTTATGTAAGACAAAGTTTGCAACGGGCGACATCCAAGAAATAATAATAATAACTTGACACATCTCACACGCGGCTGTCTGATGCCAATGCGTCTGATAAACATATTATAGATAAATTACACCCAGACACAGAACAAATCATCATGCTCATCACAATTATTTGTCCTGGGTGGGACTCGAACCCACGACTTCTGACTCAGCAGTCACTAACTACTACACCAGCAAGCCAGTCAACTAAAGTAAAGTGATCCTAAAGAGACCGACTTCGAATCGATAAACGAAGCTAAAACGCCTTACTGATTTATGTCCAGCAGTGGATTGAATGATTAATAAGAGATAGGGCATTAAAGTTGATTAAAAGTGGACTACACACTCAAACTTACACTGTGTGCTACAAAAAATGACAAACATAGATACAATTTTGATGTCTCCTTTTGAGAGGCGCTGGAGTGTGGGCTAGCCTTTAATCAGTTATTACAATATTTACATAGATGAGCTTTTTTTTTTTTCGTGTGGAAACGCCCACGGGTCATCACCTCACCTGAGCTAACGGTGAAGTGGTATGTCGGAATCGAACCGACTAAAACCACACGGTGTTCCGTCACAAGTGGGCCTATTGCAGGGGACCCGGGAATACCCTAAGAAGGAAGCCTCCGGGAACATAATAATTAGCCCTTACTAACTAAATTTAATTTAAATTCTATAAGTGTTCATATTTGCAAAAAAGTTGAATTTTGAACATTTGGTAATTAAATTTACATAAAACTGATATACAATTTACGTAAAGTGAAAAAAAAAATGTATATATACGAGAACTAACGCGATCATGAAATATACATATAATTATGTCCACATAATTGTACTTTGTTTGCTACACGATCATAAAGTTTTAATCAATTGTTTACATACTGTTTCTTTATATAGTATTTAACGACATAGGTACTTTTCCATAGCGCCTTCGAGAAATTCCATTTCATTTGAAGGTTTTCATTCTATTCATTTGTTCTACTTGGATTTGTTTCATTTCTTATTTTGAGATAAGTTTTTTTTTTTTTTTTTTCATTATGATGTAGTCGTAATTAAACGGTTACTCATAACAATTACAATCTAGACCTCGAGGCTAATAAGTAATTTAAATTTAACTTAATCTGCTAAAAACTTACAAAGTTAAGAATGTGTCTATTGGCACTTTTCTTATGGTCTCTATTATCATGGAAAGACACTTTGTTCTTGTGTTCTTTAAGAGTAACACTCACTGCACTACTTAACACTAACTTCACTAAACTAACTCAAAGGGCTTAGTTCTTTTTAGTCTTCTAACTATGTCCGTGGTGTCAAGGAGTTGGATAGCCTCAACGTTCACATGTTGAAGGAGCCTTTGAAGCCGTAATTTTGAGATAAGTAATGATTAATAATACAGGTTATCTTCAGAAGTCTAGATGTAGTTCCACACGTTTACTGGGTTTTACAATCAGCCGCTGAAACCACCAATTAAAATTCCATTATCGTTTCATTAGACAGTAGTTTAAATTGTAGTCTGTTTATTATATTCCAAGCACTTTAAATAGCTTTCCTTACCCACTCAAATTAAAACTATTAGTGATTAATCGAGGAACAAATATACTCGTTCATAGACTTTGTGTGTGTCTCTGTTGTACGATATCTTTACAAATTGTTAATAGACTATAATGAGTACATGAGTATGGTATCTCAAGGTCTCGTAGAAATGACCGATATGACCTTGTAACCTTCAAGAAAAGAGCATACTCTCACCTTACGTCAAGAGACACAAGTGTGACTCTTGATTTGCAGGTGTCCATGTGCGACGGTAGTCACTTACCATCAGGTGATCCGTCAGCTCGTATGCTCCTTATGCCAAAAAAAAAAATTAAACTGTTTATGATCCAATTTGCCTGTTTTGGCCTGTTTAGTTAATCTTAGAAAGTACCACCGCTGTAGTAATAGTAGCATGTAGACAACATATAGTTATAAAAAAATTGGGCAAGTGCGATTTTGACTCGTGCACCGGGGTTCCGTAAGCAACCAAACTTGTACGTAGATAGTACGTCCATCTCGGGAATCAATTCTTAAAGATTTTTGCCGGTCTTTTCCAAAAGACAATCTTAACTTTGCGGTTCTAAAATTGCTCTTCCGTACATGGATGTACTACAAAGTCAACTTACCATCCGCAAAATATAAGTTTGTTATCACAAAAACTATGTTTTTTATGTGATATAACAACAAATTAACTACTTACGAATTTTTCCCTTTACTTGTGCTGTAAGACCTTGCTTCTTACCAAATTTCATGATTCTATGTTAACGTGAAGTACCGTATAGGTTTTGATTTACCTGCGACATGTTCAAATTTGTTTAAATCCAGGACATAATGGCCGTATCTTTCATTGCGTTGACTTACAAGCTTGATTTTCTTACAGCTTCAAGGGACCGCCTGCACGGGTTCCTGATTAAAATGGTCTTGATGGATACACAGACAGACACACAGATATAACACCAAATTAACGACTTTCAGATTTTTTCCTTTACTTGTGCTGTGAGACCTTGCTTCTTACCAAATTTCATGATTCTAGGTCAACGGGAAGTACCCTTTAGGTTTTAATTTACCTTCGAAATGTTTAAATGTGGTCAAATCTAACAGCTTCATGGGACCGCAGATATAAGTATTGTCTATTAATTTCAACTTGATGCCTCCACGATTTCCTGAGAAAAAGAGTCTTGACAGACAGACGGATAACAAAGTGATCCTATAAGGGTTCCTTTTACCTTTTGAGGAACGGAATCCTAAAAAACAATGAAACTTCTTAAAGTTACGTGTGAACACTGTCATTATTTGTTTTATACTTGCCAAAACTAGACTTTTACCAAGACCTTACGCTCTTAATTGAGAACTGCCGTGGAGAAGCCGTCTTAAGAACCCGCAAGCCGGAACGAACTTAGTCTATGTAGCATCGAGCGGCATCTATATGACCACGAAAAGAAGGTCGATCGATCGTTGACTTAATATAGCAGTACAGATGATAATTGAAATGGCCAAAGGTTGTAGTCTGTAGTTTAGACCTCTGAGGCTACTCATAATTAATGAATGTTTATCAACGTGTGGCCTGGTACTTATTTCTCCGTACCTGCTTATTCTTGATGAGTCATCAAAAAGCGAACAGGCGGAGTAAATTTATTTTTGTCATTTTCTTGTTCCAAATAACTCTATACAGTGATTTATTTAAATGATTTAAGTTAAATACTGGTTGCCAAGGCTGTTTTTTAAGTTGCCACCGGACATAATTAAAATAAACATATAGATAGATAAGTAATATTTTATTCGTACACCAGCTTTGCAGAGACCATACATCGATAATGTACAATGCCTTATTGCTTTAAGATCTACTAACATGATTTTAATGAAAATCTCAATTCGCATATGGAAAAGCATACAAACATAAATCCTCTGTAATTTTCCACCAAGTAATTACAAATTGTTTTCCAACGGGTAGCTACCTATTGGTAATGTAAATCACAAAATTATGTCACACTAATTACTATACAATTTCATAATGATTTCGGACTGTATTCACGTTATTTTGACTCATGTAATTTTATCAACGTTAGATAAGCCTGTCTCAATTTAATTGGCTTGAAAAATCCAAGGGCATAAAGAAAATCATTCACACTAAAGAAGCGTAACCATTTTTGATAAGATTTTGTAAATCACGTGTTTTCATAATTTGAGTTGCGTATTCTCAAAATGGTTAATCTAAGTGTAGCTATAAAAATATCTTCTGTCGCAGCTAGCATGGTGAGATTTTTCTTTAAGCAGCGTAGTGCAATAGGCTGATTGATTGGTCGATATAGTGTGGATTGATTGATATAGGGGACAGCAAACTTCTGATCGTATCAAAGCCGTTTAATTTGGGTAATGCTGGATGCATTGCACCCTGAAGAAAATCGCAGTAAAACAGCATTGCTAACATAGAGAGTGTATTGTTTCTAAAAAAGAATGTCGGCACAGCTTGTTTGCCTTTAAGAGAGCGCATCTCACTTTGGAATTTGCGAAGCATGGCTAGTATTAGTGAAAAGTTAGTGACTAATTACATTATCTACATACATCACCCTGTTGTACTTTGCAATTATACACCGGATGGTCGCGATCCAATTGTACAAGATTTAACGCTTTCTGCTACGCCGTAAATGATACAGTAAAATCTGGATCTCAAAGAGTATGATCATACAAATGGCAAAAAACTACATTTATCTCCTAACAACTCTGGTCTCAGTGTTTGTCCAACAATGGTTAACCTAATGCACTAAGATCTAAGTCGCTGTCGCATATTGTTCCGTTTTGATTCCGAGTCCAGTCAAAGCCTTACTGGCTTTTATTAAAATGAGAAAGACAATGAGTCCATAAACACTTAAACACAGTAACCGTTTCTGTAATCAAGCATGCAGGAACATGCATTGACGAACACTGCAAGGATGATAAAAAATCTCAGGTTTAATGTATTTCTTTCTTCTATCATTCTTTTATTTAGGAATTTACTGCAAGAACTGAGATAATGTCGCGAGGTTTAGAAAACCTACGAAAGTCTACAAGGTCACAAAATAAAATAACTGTATTGTCATCAGGTTATCATTGATAGCCGTGCAAGATGTGCTAGAAGAGGCTGCCTTGAAGATCATATGCGACGAGCTCAACTCCCCCGTATTGAGGCGGATGCGAGAATGGAAATGCAATACCCACCGATGGGAGTACTGCCTCTCCGAACGAATAGAAAGGTATGTTTTTTATTGTTATACGAGTAAGCCATGACCCAGCTGATGGTAGGCGGTTAGCAAAGCTAGAGTGTATAACTACGAGTAGTAACACTGCTGGTAGTGCATTGCTCTTTTAGGCCACTAGTGTCAATGTCAGGGGGACGGCCTTGTAAAATGGCCTTACTATGGAAAGTACAAAGGCAAGGGGGCTAATATTACGCTTGTGTATCTTAGCGTTAATCTATACTAATACAATAAAACTTTAGAGTTTTTTTGTTTGATTGTCTGTTTATTCTTTGGAACTATCAGTCAGATTTGAATAATTATTTGTGTATTGGAAATAGTATTAATTGAGGTAGATTATAGGCTATGTAACATCAAGCTACGGCCCTAAAACCAGTAGTAAAGCAATGCATCGTTGTGTTTCGCCGAGTGAGTGAGGTTACCGGAGGCCCTAACTCTTCCCTCTCCCCCTCTTCCCTCCCTGCCCTTACTCCCACCTTAAAGGCCGTCAACGTACTTGTAACTCTGGAGTTGCAGGTGCCCATGGACGGCGGTAGTCACTTACCATCAGGTGACCCGCCTGCTCATTCGCCCCCTATCACATAAAAACAAAAAAAAATGATTTCTACCAATCGAAGTTTTTCGATTAGATTAATTATGAATTTTGGCTTGTACAGTATTTTAATTTGACCAGTGACTGTTATGTAAACAAGGTACTTACGTAATCAAGTTTTATTTTTATCCGCTTTCCATTATCCGATTAGCCTGACACATGACACTTGTAGCGCCGAGGACAGCTGTATCCAAAATATAAATATTTGTTATTATTAGGTAGCAACTTTATTATGCTATCTATTTTTTTTGCCAGTAACTAGTGGAGGTCCATCTTTATTTATTTCTTTGATTACTGTATAGGTGTCGATACGACGTCGCTTTGAAATAGTTGTTATAATGTGAAGCAATTTTTCGGTAACTTGTGTGAGTGAATGCATAAGAACCCTTTCAGTTAATTCTAAACAGTAATAACTGTATATCCAAGCCAGTAACTCCTTTTTATCTCAGGTTTAACTATCTTAGTGCTATTTGAGGATATAAAAAATAATACGATGCATATTGAAAAATATTCCAATTAAATATTGCAAGGTATAACATGATGAGGGAATTATTTTAGTCTTATTTATCGTATGGTGTTTCGTCACAAGTGGGTCTATTGCGCATCCGGGTATACCCTAAGAAGGAACCTCGGCAAACTCCAGGAACCCCTGCAGATCTTGGCTGCCTCTTGAGTTAATCATTTTAGTCGAAAATATAAAACATTTAGTGAATAGCGATGTATTTTGTACGTATTTTGTGGCTTAAACATTACTTAGAAGTAGGTAGTTAGATTTTCCTCAAAACACAAAAAAACATCTACATATTATCTCATTAAAAAAACTGTGAATGACATTACTTAGACGCAGTTTCCAAATGATCATAAAAAGCCTATTAATTGTTTAAATTCTATCGCATGTGAACCCACATGTTATAAAGTTTTGTTGAGTGGACATTACCTTTTAAAAATCGGTCATGTCGTCGCCACATCAAAAACTCTTATTTATTTTATTAAAAATAGGGACAAACTATAATAGGTGATAACACAGTTCACTATTTAATAACAATAAGTTAAATGACATTATTTTGACTGGTTATACCGGTAACGCAATGCTATTGGTCGATTGATAAATATTAATGAATAGTGGGGTTATAAATAGGGTAGGAATAAGTTGAGAACATTGTCTTGAGTGCGAAGAGTGGTACGAACAACTTGGCAGTTACTGTAGTTAGTGATTTTCATATTTTATATCAGTGGTTGTGAGAATATTTCTAACAGTCATAACAGTAGGAATTAAATTATATAAATTATGTGTCACAATTGTCCCAAAGGTATTTCATGTTACAAAAATAGAAATAAGCTTTTTTTTTAATCAATCGTGTTTAAAATATATAAATAAAAAATTACGAGGTTTCCCTCGACCTCATAGAATTTGATAGGTTGTAACACGTTGTTTCTGGAAGTTGCACAAGTAAAAAAAACCGGCTAGTATGAATTAGTATCACAATCACATAAAAAAAATA
Organism: Euplagia quadripunctaria; assembly: GCA_963859945.1. Classification (NCBI taxonomy): domain Eukaryota; kingdom Metazoa; phylum Arthropoda; class Insecta; order Lepidoptera; family Erebidae; genus Euplagia; species Euplagia quadripunctaria. The sequence goes on along the minus strand of OY982563.1, from coordinate 22,629,557 downwards.
TTTTTTCAGATTACAGCTTCAATTTTCAATTCGATTTGACTTACATCAACGGATGGGGAAAAAATTGTTTAGTAGATATTCTCATTTATGAATTTGGTTTAGTTAATTAGACTCACGATTCCCGGAATGTAAGAACTATCAACTATCCATATGGTTTTATCCATATGAATTTCTAATGGCGAAAGAATGATTAAAATCGAGGCAGTTAAATTCAGAGTTTATGTACCTACCACATACACAGTAAACAAACTAATTATTCCTCTTTATAATATTTGTATAGAAGAGCTGTCGTACATTGTTAGGCAGATTGCAATCCGATTAAATTCTAGCAGTGCGATGTGATTCAAAGTCACGTGTTCGATCACGTTGGAGAAACACTCTGATGACTGTTGCAGATTTTCTAGGGTTGGCACAATTTACTGACGTTTAACTCGTAATTTTAAATAAATTTAAGAGAAATCCCACTAATATTATAAATGTGAAAGTTTGGATGGATGGATGGATGGATGGATGTTTGTTTGTTACTCTTTCACGCAAAAATCACTGAACTGATTGTTATGAAACTTGGTATGTTATGTATGTATGATAGCTGGAGACCTGGATTAACGCATAGGCTACTTTTTATCCCGATATTCCCACAGGATCGGGACTTATGCGGGTGAAACCGCGGGGCGCTGCTAGTCTTAAATAAATTGAATTTAATTAAAGCTTTTAGAGAAAGTTATTGCCCCATAGAGACACTCTGGTGTGTATATTTTGTAACAATACAAAATTATTTTTTTAACGATCTTTTATAGGGGTGTAGCCATCCAGTTGAGCAATGATATCGCGGTTGTCTTATACATAATATGGTTCTGCTTTTAGTCTAGTCTTAGTAGTATGCCGCTGTTGGGGTACAGGATATTACCTATTGGAAACAGGTATCAACCCTATCTAGATGAGTATGGATAAGTGGATTGTCATTACATAGTGTTTGTGATTGTTATTTCTAGCTACGTATAGGGGTGATGGAACAATGCCATATTTCAAACTATCCTAACACTGTATAATTATGTTGACTGGAATTAACGCGATCACCTTTGATTTGCCTGACGTTTCGACCAAGGTCAAAATATTATCATGGAACGCGAAAATTTAAAAGTTAGTATCCTAAAACTGAATGAATTATAGTTTACAACAACTAAAAAAAATATACTTTTTACTATGTTTTTAAAATAACTAGTTTCGTAAACAGCTACCAATGAACTATTTGTATACATTTGATGTCAATCACCCCACGGTTTTTTACAATCACAAATTACTTTCAACTTTTTAGTTATAATTTATTTTCTTATTTTTTTAGTCTAGTAGTATTGTCATCGGTCTTTGATACGTGTGCAAATTTCCAAGTTAATCGAATGTCTTGAAGTTGGTGAAAACTACGTTGAAAGATCCCGTTACATAGATAGATACAGGTCAAGTTAATATAAACTGTGTAAAAACAACACTGACAATAACCCTGAAATTATGAGTGATCGCGTGTGTTGTATGGCCCCAGAACAATAAAACATTGTTTGTAATCATTTGATCGATGCACGCCACCCGGCGAACACGTGCCTTTGATAAGGTGACAATGTCGTTTGTCAAGGTATTTGGGTTAAGTTGTACAGGTTGGGTATAAGGGTGACGTAACATATGTATAGGCCAAGTTAGTATCGTCAAGAAACATCCTATAAACGATATTGCAACAGAGAAGCTTATTTCTGTATTTTTTTACTGCTTTTTACAGGAGATAGGGCATAGATTTTAACCCAGCCTAATGAGGTTATACTCAAGATTGCGGTTAATCACTACACTAGTTATGTTATACTGCTAGGTAGTAAGGTTGCTAGAGCTCAATTTGGTGACGTCTCCGGTCATCTCGGTACGATTTCCACACGAAAAAATACAACTCTATTAAAACAACCAGGTCATATGACTTAAAGGCGTTCACGCTTAAGTTAGATTTGTTCTTATTCTACTATTTAAATATTTGCAAACGAGTTCTTTGTAGGCTGCAAATAGTTACACATAAAAACGTTTAGGAACAAATATCATAAGGTCAAAATAAAAAACAAGGTGAGACGTTTCGCTTCCGTGCCATTTATATTGCCAACAAGTAGATCTTTAACAAAAAACAATTATAAGGTACACTACCTACTACGAAATATTTTATTTTTGGTGCAAGTCTGAAAGCAATGTTTTCGAACTATTTCCTTCTCTATGTAAAGGTTTGGTTTAAACATACATACAGGACACAAACACTAAACATGGACCAACTCAGCTTGCGTACTTTACTGTCTAGTAACAAGGATGAATTACTAAAATTGTATTCATTTAACTAATTTGTGTGTAGGTACAATGTATTGAAGTGTTATCTATAAAAGCGATCTCTCTTAGATAAAATACGATAAGATTACAAAAATAGTAGTGGATGTTGTAATATGATATATATTATGTAAAGTATCAATATCGATCATGTTTTCTGTGAGTTGTTCCACTATTGGGCATCGGAAAGAAGATTTTCGAACTGCTTTCATCACGATATTTTCCTGCCGTGACGCCATTAAGGCAAGTGATAATTTCTATTTTTTGACTACCGAAGACTTTAGAGTTGTATCAGAGGTACAATTCTAAATGCTTTTGTACAATAAAATTTGAAAAATTAAAAGTTTTGTGACATTAGTCACTTACTAGTTAATAAAAAAAAATACGAAAAATCAAAAAAAAATACTCTCGTCATTTTAGACGAGTTCAAAAATACGACTTTTTAGTTCTTGCGTGACATTAAATGGCTCAGGAAACAGTCCAGTATGGAAAATAATATAAAAGATGTCATACCACGACGACGTCCAGTATATAAACGACGCATAACTCGGCATGCGACTTGAACTATATACCTACTGCTTTTGACACATACTGGCATTCATTCCACGACTTCCAGTTAGGTAGGTAAAATAACTTCGTGATAAGCCTGGCTAGGAAGCGGTGAAATAAAATTTGGTCGCTGTTGTCAATGTTGTATCTTGTAAGTAACGTATTAATTTTAATGGTGTACAAGAATCGGAAAAAAATGTATTTTTAACCTCCTATATTTCGCATCCTACCGACGGGTTTTGGAATGACTAATTTTTAAGTGCAAATTAAACAGTACGAATATGATGTGAATGTCACAAAAATGTTATCATTACAATTCGAGATTAAATATGAATATGCACTTTTCCCCGAACTCACTTATTAACAAAATAGAAAGACTTCAATTTCTCCGTTTTCGTCTTTTCTTAAAAACGTTAATTTATCAAAAGTATTATCAAGAGATCAGCTATCAGACTATTTTTGACCTCTCAAATCGATGGAGGATTTTTTTTATCACTCAATTTAACCGGAACAATCAGACAGACAAAAATTTTAAAAACTGATTTTTAGGCATAGGTATCGTGCAAATAACTGTATGAGCTTAAAAAAAAACTATTATTTTGATATTACAAACAGACATTTCAATTTTATTTATTTGTATTGATTTAAAAAGTAACGGACAGGGAAATAGTCCGATTAGATAGATAAGCTCGAAGGCTTAGCTGTCGGACTTAGGGCTTATGGACCACCTGTCTACGTGACCAAATTCGTCACCCCTAATAATTGAATGATAATACTAGATTAGACTAGATTAATAGTCTCATTACTTAGAGATATTTAATGAACAAAAACTGAGGAATAGATATAAGATAAACGTCCTGAAATAACAAAAATAACAATTTAACGTGGGAGAGCCCTGCTTCGGCACGTATCGACCGGGTGATGCCACTGCCTCACAGAAAACCGGCAGTAAAGCAATGTGAGCAAAGCAGAGTGAGTTCAAGTCCCTTTCTCCTCCCTCCCCTCCTAGTCTCCTATTCCCCGCTTCCCCTACTCCCAACCTAAACTCTTGAGTTGCAGGTGCTCATGGGCGGCGGTAGTCATTTACCATCAGGTGACCCGTCTGCTCGTTTGACCCGTATAACATAAAAAAATCTCCGAGAGATAAATTGGTGTTATGTTCTGTAATATAATAAAACATTACTTTGTATACATTATACAATAACGTACCATGTAATAGATAAGTAATCTCCAGTTAATTTGATGTTAATTAATTGTTAGGTCGTTGTTTAGATTAAACAATGTTTAAATAATTAAATGTTTTTGTAGCAATATTGTCAAACCTGACCTGTCGATTCGATGATTTTTGATTTTTTCTTAATTTGGCCCAGAAAATGAAATATATGGCTACTATTTCTAATAAAATCGGCATTTATCTAATACTAGCAACCCCCCCCCGGCTTCGCACGGGTAGCAGAGACATCTTCAACAATCATCAACATATTTCTTAACAAATTAAACACCTAAACCTTCCTCATGAATCACTCTGTCTATTGAAAACCGCATGAAAATCCGTACAGTAGTTTTTCTGTTTATCGCGAATAGACAGACGTGGCGGGGGACCTTGTTTTATAATATGTAGCGATAAGTATTGCAAAAAAATAAAAAGAATACTGACGTTATAAATTGCAGTGTTTTTCCATTTAACCCTTCAGATATTCTATATACTATTAGTTTAAGTAAGTAAGTACTCTTTATTGTACACCGAATACATATATACATATAAAAAACCGGACAAGTGCGAGTCTGACTCGCACAGCGAAGGTTCCGTAAGTAAACAAACTTGTATGTAAATAGTACGTCTATTTTGGGTATCAATTCTCGAAGATTTTGGCCGTCTTTTCCGAAAGACAGACTTAACTTTGCGGTTGCGATGTACGACAAAGTTAACTTTCCGCAAATATAAGTTTGTAATAGGTAAGTAGGTAGTAGGTTTGTAAGATAAGTAAAACAATAAATTAACGACTTTCGGATTTTTTTCTTTACTTGTGCTGTCAGACCTTGCTTCTTACTAAATTTCATGATTCTAGGTCAATGGGAAGTACCCTATAGGTAGCTTGATTTTTAGACTTATAAATTTGGTATCAATTTCAACTTGATGCGTTTACGGGTCCCTGAGAAAAAGGGCCTTGATAGACAGCCAGACAGACGGACAACAAAGTGATGCTATAAGGGTTTCTTTTTTCCTTTTGAGGAACGGAACCCTAAAAAACAACTTTTATACAAATTATACAATAAAGTGCGCAGATTTTTGTAAAAAACACTGAGCATCTAGTTTGTTTATCTAACGTAATGTGCGCAGTTTTACAAATAGATTGAACACAATCGACATCTTATTGAGCACTCAGACCCTCAGATGGCTACTTAAGTGGTATAAAAGCAGACTTCAGATACCACAAGTGTGACATTTAGATGCCTGTAAGTAGAGTCACAGTTTGTCAGTATCAATTCAATTAATCGGCTTTTAAACAGTCATTAAAGAGTGACAATAATAATGTTTTGCACTTTGACACCAATAAGAATAATATCCGGAGGCGCTCGTTTTAAATAAACTTTGAAATGATAGCACTAATGTTATTGTAAATGTGTCATAAGTAGTCATGTCAATTGTGAGTAGTTGAAAACAAAACTGAATAATAGAATCAAAGGTCTAGACATTGATCTATATAAATTGTATGATCACTTTGAAGGAGTTTTGCGGCTGTCGGAACTCAGAAATGTTTTTAACAGTTAATCACCCGATTAACACTTGTAATGAATAGGTCTCAATAATAACAAGTGATCAATCAAGAAGTATTTCCGCAAGCAGGCGATGAACAAACACGTCTCCCAATTTGCAACATATCACTAAGGTCTCTGCTAGTAACACTTACTTAAATCATACATCTTAGTCCTGCATAGCCTCGATTAATACTGTATGGTTACGTAGTATTTAGTTTATCAAAGTAATTTTAATAAAAAATTTGGACCCCAATCCGTGGACAGACAAAAACAAATTTTGGTCATCCATGGGCGCACAAAAAAAGCCCTGGTTACGAGTTTAAGTTCACGTTACATTTTTTAAAAGATTGTGAACATCTACATGGAATTTCGCCCCCGTCCCCGACAAGCATCTGCAGGTCTGTCTAGACTAAATCTAAAAATAAATTTGCGTTTGTGACTTCTTTTTAATACCTATCTATATATAGGTTAGGTACATTCATTTGTAACGCACATCATTACATACCAATATGTTCTTTGTTTGCAGCTGTGGCACTTCACACTTCAATCGATAAGAGATTATTTATGTATGTTTCCGATTGGTTTTAATCATATAGTTTATATTTCCTCGTTTTAGTCCAAATTACGAAATATAGATATCTCTGATTATGCGTACAAAACCAGATACTATTACAAACAATAGATCCTAAAAAACAAAACATCTTCAACGCGTAGATAGTTATATTTTTATACTAATGAGATACTCTTCTTAAGCGGCTAGGAGTGCTTGATAACACTCCTCACTTTTCTCTCTCTTCTTAGAGAGGACTTAGACGACCTTAGACTTAAGAACTTGGGGTTTCTTTTGTTGCTTCTCCTACCACACATCAATGATGCAATCTAATAGTAAGATGAAGATCTTTCATCGTTGATGTGTGGTTAGTGGGTAGAAAACTTATGCAGTCACATTGGAGTTATGTACAAAGTAAGAGCCATTGACTAGGATGTAAAACTTCTCTCTTAGATCACGGTTTACGAGTTTCGTTGCTCTTGAAAGCAGTTTCCGTTTGAAGTGAAAATCTTTACAAGGTTATTGTTACTAAGATGCAGCCGTGTCTGTTTTCCGTTAAACGGAATCTATTTGAATTCGTACAATAGTAGACCATCTTAAGCGTCTGAGTACCTTGAACCTAACTTTCAACATCTTATCATCTATGTGTTCTAAGAAGTAACAAGCCCAGCTTCAAGAGGTTAAAAGTAAATAAGTAAAGGTATCGGATCAAAGCCCACGGGAGATGAAGAGTGGTGATACAGAATAAATTATAGTCGTCGTCTGTGTTGTGGATTTGTGCAAGTCGCCAGTAAATAGTTATCTTTCAGACATTCATGCTTTTTCATAAATATCATTACTACCTCTAAATCCTACACTATGCACGTAATGGCAACAAAAACAAAAAACTCTTGACGCTGATGGCAATTCCTTCGTTGGGCATATGTAAATTAAAAAAATTAAATTCGTCTTATAATTTTAAAAATTAAAGGAATGTGACTAATCCTTGTGAAGAATTGATTTTTCTAATTCAATAAGCTCATAAATAAAAAATCATAAATAGATAAACTATAGTGTAACATTTGAAAACATTTCCGTAGTCTGGATATCCGCATTCGAAGATTACTCAAACTTGTTTTTTTTTGTTACAGCCAGCAATTAGGCTTCATATACGAGTCGGTGAACAAGGGCATCATCATCGAGGACATAGACTTAGACCAGGTGTGCCTTTTGACCGAAGCGATCGAAGCTCGGCAGCTAATCAGCGAGTTGATGGCGTTGACTAGTGAACGATTTATTGCTGCTCCACAAGGTAAGTCTTTACTTTTTATGGCTTCTTTGTTGAAGCGTAATAGTTAATAATTGCGAGGTTGTTGAGATATGTACTTAAAGCAAAATGTGCTATGCTTGACTATTTATTTATCATTTCAATAATAAAGTTGTGTGGAATTCTCTTTATTTCGGAAAATACTTACGACCCTATTGGTCGTAAGTATTTTTTCATCCAAATTCAAGAATTACATGTAGGTATTCTGAACAACAATCCAGATACATCAAAATTTGTTTCCCGTGCTCGACCCGAACTGTGTAATGTATGTGTGTGGTTGTCTGAGAGTACCTTGGCTCGCCAAGGTCACTCTCCGAAATCGTCGGTAACGTAAAGGGGTTACTGGGAGTTAGGGTGGCTTTTATTCCCACCAACACAAAATACGCGCGTTGTCGTGGAGTTGCGGAAAACTGCCCGTGTAAAGCTAACCTATTCGGAACAAAAATCTTGGTACATCAAAATTTGTGTCCCGTGCTGGAACCGAACTGTGTAGTGAGTGACCACTTAAACTGTTGCACCATTTGCGCAGAGAAGTTTCAACATTTGAGCCTGAAGTGATGTCACTCTTGTCTGACGTAATATATATAGATAAACGTTGTATGTTTGTAAAGTCCCCGCACTAAAGAGATAATTTCCTTCTGCGGGAGTTGTCTTTGAAACATGGACAGCGCATACCAACAAAATGACTTATGAGATGTCAATACTTTGACGCTACCTGTTGGGATGCTAGAAGTTACAGAATACCTATCTATGACATGACTAAACATTTACTGTCTTACTACAAAACCGCGTTTAACACATGTTTAGTTAGACGCTGCCTAACTCGATGCGTGTTCTATATTGAACTAGCAACCCGCCCCGGCTTCGCACGGGTACAAATTATACACCAAAACCTTCCTCATGGATTCATGGCAGAGTGATTACTCTGTCTATTTGTGAAAACCGCATGAAAATCCGTTCTGTAGTTTTTCAGTTTATCACGAACAGACAGACAGACAGACGGGGCGGGGGACTTTGTTTTATAATATGTAGTGATATGGTTATTTAATATAGATTTTTATTAAATTAAAACTTTTTCATAACAAATGCATTTTATTTGTTTCTCAAAATCAGTTCTTCACGAAGCGAAACGTTTCCTAGGGTTACCATATTATATAGAACACACATCGAGTTAGGCAGCGTCTAACTAAACATGTGTTAAACACGGTTTTATAGTAAGACAGTTAGCCTTTTGTTTAATGGCAGATTGTTAGGACAGTTTTTAAACATGGCAGAGATGGTTAAATGAAGAAGTGCCATGACTGGTGTGGTGAAGATTGGAATATATTATTTTATAATTTTATTAACCTTTTGTAATAGTTGGCACTCCAACTTTTACCTGGACAATAATTTCTTTGTTTGTTTTGATATCTAGTTTATTTGGTAATTACTTTAGCTTTTTAGTGTGATGTCATCAATTAGTAGGATTGATAGCTCTATGGTTAGCTGATATAATACAGTTGAAGGCTAAAGAGTTCAAAACAGTGTTGAATGAGTTCATTTCAATTTTCGTATTTAATAATAGGCTAAATTATTGGGTAGATAGATATGCCAATGCTCAACATAAATTATTTCGCCAAGTCGGGCAATAAAATAACTTTTTATTATCGTCAAATTTCGTAACGTAAGGAGTGACGTCATGACTTACTATTTCATCCAAAAAACTACCGAACTTACCGTTTTGACGTTTAGTAAATAAATACCTAATAATAATAATAACTTCATACATCTCACACACGGCCGTCTGATCCCAAACCAGGCAGAGCCTGTACTATCGTAACCAGACTGCTGATAAACATACTTATATTTTGCTAAATATTATAGATAAATTACACCCAGACAGAACAAATGATCGTGCTCATCATTGATTTGCTTGACAGTCTTCTACCCTATTGTATTTAAAAACACTGCCAATGACGAGAGATAGAAACACGTAAATAAAGTATTCATATAACCTATTTGATTTTCTATCATTAGTTAAAGGGAGGGCGACCGAGTCGATAACAGGGCAAGAGGTATTCTGACAGTTGAGTGAGCCTAATGACATTTTGTTCGTGTTATTGTCGTTTATTGATGTGCGTGAAGTAGCCACCCATCACTCACTTCTTGACAATTATAATATGTAATACTAAAAATAAACGAGCAATTCTACTATATACATAAAATTTATTTCGTGTATCTCTAAAATGGCTCTTACGATTTGGATCAAATTTTGTATTTAGATAAAGTTTTGCTTTTTAAGTTTTTCTACAGAGGTGTCATTACACACAAACTAGGATTTCCAAAAAAAAATCGCAGGTCGGAGCTCGGTTGCCCAGGTTTTTACTTTACATATTTATTTACATGAATGTTAGACCGTAATATTCTAAATAACTATTAATTGTAGCGATGCCGACTTAATAACTTCCGCTTATACTACAGATTTTCTATTTGTACTCGACTTCGTCACTACAGACAGTGTTATGTTTTTTACGTGTATATGAAATATGTAGAATTTCTAAGGAGTTCTTAAGGTATACCCCGAAAGACTCCACTGGGTGGATTTGAATGAATAAGGTGTCTATTCACTCGTTTAAACTGTGCCATAGTTATAGGATACCTACTTTGGCTTACGTAGTAACTACTTACTAATCTGTGCTTTGACCGTAAAATACAATATACCATAGATAAACAAAAATTGCGTATTTTATCACTAAACAAGTTTTCCGAAAACAAGATGATGTGTCCTACAATTAAACTATTTATAAAACTCAGTTACTTCACAGTTAAGAGCTCTTTTGTTTGTTACCTTTTTACGAGTAAACGGCTGAACGGATCGTAATGAAATTTGGCAAGGAGATAGATTATACCCTAGGAAAGGATATAATATGCTACTTTATATCCTGGAAAATGTACGGTTCCCATGGGACAAAGTCGCGGGCAACAGCTTACAGCTGAAAATGAATTGTATTTGCATTTTTCAGGATGTTTCCTTGTATATTTATCTATATATATATAAAAATTGGTTGTCTGTAAAGTCGGTTTACGGACGATAATTTTACGTGATAACGTCATAGGAAAACAGTGGAAGAGAGATAGATGCGTCACAAGCCGAACGCTTAGGCCGATCGTGCCTCTCTATCGCTTGTTCCGCGCTCTCGCTTACACGCTCGGCTCAGGCGGAACGTAACAATGAATGAGTCATGCTTTTTCGTGCGTGTAGCCGGCGTTCATCGATTTATAAGACGTTATCACGTCAAAATTTCACGTCACGTTGTTTGTTTGCGATGAAGTCCTAAAACCTATGAACCAATTTTAATGAAATTTGGCACAATGTGTGAAGTTTGATCCAACCTGAGAGATAGGATAGTTTTTTATGGCAAATTAGATCGCTAGTGTATATATAAAAAAAAATATATAAATTTATCCGTGTTTTAGGACCAAAAAATACAAGCCATGCTTAACTTGTTGCTAAATATCACTGTATAACGTGTCCCGGAATATTATCAATGGATGCACTTATTTTAACTTTATAAATATTTTATTATTATTGAATTTCATAATGATCTAATTGAGTCTTCGCTCTCACCACTGTTTGGTTCTACACTGTCCTTGCCATTCCATATGAAAGTAAGTAGATGCTTCCATTTCAAGTTTTAACTTCAAGGTTATAACTTGTTTGTCTAATTTTATATCTACACTGATTTTATTATGACCTGAATGTATATTGTATGTTGGTTATAGAACCTTTCTTAGTGATACAATCCTGTAAACATCCTACTAACATTATAAACGTGAAATAAGTAATCTATGGGCTGTATGCTGGCTGGACTATGGCTGTTTGTTGCTCTTTCACGCAAAAACTACTGAACCGATCGCGATGAAACTTGGTATGTATGTAGCTGGAGACCTGGATTAGCACATAGGCTATTTTTATCCCGATATTCCCACGACATCGGGACTTACGCGGGTGAAACCGCGGGGCAGCTAGTTCTATATAAATAGAAAAAGCAGTTCAGTATCGTTTTTCTTCTACGTTTGGCAACCGATCTACTTTTTTATTTTTAGTATATTGTCGACCTTTAAGGTTATCAACTAAAAAAAAAACCTGTTTTTTTAACAGGCTTTTATTAGCTTTGCCTGTACTTAAATTTATAATAATAATAACAATAATTTATTGTCTCAAAAACAGATACATACAAAGGAATCTTTACATGTACAATAATTATGTTGACCACTGCTACCCAAAATAAGATTTAACTTGTGGTATGGGTACCAGGGCTCTCGTACTTAATTTGCAACAGGTTGTTAATGAAAGTGCAGTGTATCGTAGATTAGTATGCATGAATGAATTGCTGAAGGTAGGAATAACCTATATATACACATTAATATTATAATTATATACCTATATAGTATTATTAGGGTTATATGTATATATACATAAATATATTGGAAGTCTGTGTGTATGTGTGCGTGTGTGTGTGTGTGTGTGTGTGTGTGTGCGCGTGTGCGTGTGTGTGAGGGATGCATTTTGGAATATAATATACTAAGTTTAATCAAATTTTCCGTATCTTCATAAGATTTGGACAAAAGCCATGTGGTAACTTTTTCCTTGCATTGCGGTCTAGTTAATGGATAGATGTTACAATATTTATTAGCAATATTATATAAATGACAGCTTACAACACTGTGGTTGCGCGCTGCTAAAGCACTTTTGAAGCTTTGGGCTTGGCAGACCTTATGTGCACGGCGCTTTCTTGTGACTTGGATGTCATATTCCAGACTAATATGTTTTCTGCAGATTGTTTGAAGCACAAAGAGCTGTCTGACATTAAGCAGTTTACATTCGTGATATAATTATAAACAAATATTGGAAGTCGAATTAAAGCAACTTATAATTGCCATACCGATTTGAGACTTAGCAAATATACAATACAAATATACATTTATGTAATGGCCAAGACAATACAAAAATTTGGTTCCGTCGCACTGATCTGATGATGGAATCAAGAGATGGTAAGTATAATTCGTGGGAGAGCCATGCTTCGGCACGTATGGCCCGGCTCGACCTTAGTGATACCACGGCCTCAGAAAAAACCGGCAGTGAAGCAATGTTGCATTGCTTTTCGCCGAGTGAGTGAGGTTACCGGAGGCCCTAACCCTTCCCTCCCCTCCTCTCCACCCTTCCCCTACTCCCACCTTAAAGGCCTTCAACGCACTTGCGATTCTTGAGTTGCAGGTATCCAAGGGTGGCGGTAGTCATTTACCATCAGGTGACCGGTCTGCTCGTTTGCGCCTTATAACAAAACGCTCGAGATTGCGCTCATTTGGTTTTTTTAACGAATCGAATACCTACATTCCGCTTAATGACGTCATTGTCGTCGACATGATTCTGTAAAGCGAGTTATTTTTGTGTTTTTTTTAACTAATTATTATGGGCAAATTGCTTTCAAAGAATAGCCGTAAGTTTTTTTTGCCGGGTTCCTTTCCCATTCTCTTTACCTATTGCGATGATCCTGACACTAATTGTAACTTCTGACATTCAAAATGTGTTACTTTAATACCTATATGAATAAATATACATTTTATTTCACAATTACTAACAATAATAACTCACAGGATGAATTTTCTTGTAAAATTTAAATCGAGCAGCTAAAACTCAAGCAGACTTGTTAATTTTAATATGCCTATGTAATAGAATTCTAGAATATTAGTGCATCATGGAGTTATGTTACATAAGACACAGCTGTGTATCACTTAACCAATATCACGACATCATTTAATTTTATCTTATTATCTAAACACTTGTGTTCGTGACAAAGTACTCAAGATCTTTGTCGTCTTAATCGGGGTCTAAGTCCGACTAAACTGTTTATACATAATGCTTTGTTACCAGATGTACAAGTACACAGTGATAACGTGCAATATCAAGGCCGATTACTGAAACCATATCTACATATATACATAATAATAGATTAGTGTCGAAATAAAGGTTTAATTTTTTTTCATTGCCAATTAATTATGAAATAAAAAAAAAATCAAAATTAAAATTATTTATTTCAAGTAAACCCATTGTAGGTATTTTTGAATTGTCAGTCAGTATAAGTAGTACTCCAGTCGGGATAGACATTTAAATAGAAAAAATTAGGGGACGCGATTTTTTTTTTATTAAACGTCGGGGTTGGTGGTTGGAAGTCTACATTTCGATTTTCGGGGCAAGCCCGCCATTGAATTCGCCGCCATCTTGATTTGAAGTTCATTTTTTTAGTTTTTCTGAAATAACTCGTTAATTTACAACTTTAGAACAAAAATGGCAGTATCCAAAGTTGTTGGAAATATAATTTCTCACAAGTTTTGTCATTATCATTTCTACGCTAGGATCAATATTAACCTATTACCCGACGTTTAAAAAAAAATCGCGTCCGCAATTTTTTTCTATTTATGGCTATTTTTATGTCTATCTCGACAAGACTAAAAAATTTGTCCTTCAAGTAAATTTCACTTATATTATTTTATTTAGTTGCATAACTAAACAAACATAATACATGTATACTTATATTTTATTTTTTATTACGTCAGAGATGACTCATAAGTTGGTTCTGAAATCATTTTAAAATTCCGATGCAGTGTAATGTTCAATTAAGTAAAATATTTATTTTCAAAATGTCAAATAGGTTGTGTAAGCTAAATTCTGACCGGTTTTTTTTTTACGTTTGTGTCAAAGTTATTATATCTAAGACAGGATATCTCTTAGCGAAATCACTCAAAGAAACATATTTTTATTATTTCCAAATTCTCCCACCATCACAAAAAGTGAACTCCTACTTTTTGTCCTGAAAACGGATTTTGGAGCTCGTGGGCTGCAGGTTATAAGTTATAACAGATCTTTGAATTTTGGCATGCTAATGATATGGAGGCAACCATCCGACCACAAAACTGATCATAACTTAAAGAAAGTAATTGCTATCACACAATGGTAATACACACTACATAAAAATATAAAAGTAAATAAATACTAATAACTTCTGTCTCATTTATGCCGCGTTCCTATAATCGAGAAACGATTCGTTTAGCTTACGGACAGTACGGAAAATTCAACGAAATTTTACCGTTCGTAAGCAAAACGTATCGTTTCTTGATTATAGGAACGCGGCATCAGTCATTTGGTTTAAATCACAAGAACCAAGATAAATATAAATAGGTATGTGGATGGTCAAACCTCAAAAATGTTTACCTTAACTTTAACCTTAATTTTTCTTTATTTCATATATTTGAAAACAGTCTTTCAATTACTGAAATTCAAATCTTGATCTCACTGAAATTCGATCTCGAACTGCTTGGAATTCAAATCACACGTAAGCGACGAACAACGCTTTGACATAGGTAAGCGACGAAGCCTGTGATCTTATTCACCAGGACTTGCAATTTTCTGTGTTTATCTTAGATAGTCAGTAGCTGTACCGGGGGATTCGTATTCAATGTTTAATATTATACTTTTTACTCCAGGACCACGGGCCTGCCTACAGTTTTCCATATTAGTGACTATTTATATATAAATTATCTGTGCTTCACTGTGTCGTAGGTACTCATAGCGTGCTGCTACATTGAAATAATAACAATTACACATTACGCCTCCCGGCAAAAAAGTGTCGCTATTTCGAGCTATTTCGAGAAAACACTACTTTTATACCTGTGAATTGAACAAAACAGCTCAGTGAAAAATGGAACTTGGTTCCCTTTTTCACTGAGCCAATAACAATGTTTTTACAGCTGACCAAATGCAACATTTGCTATTCAATGCTATAAAAATGTTAAACGTATCTAACATGTGAAATGACAATTTTTGCTGGGAGGCGATTACATTAACACATAAAACAATAATAATAGTTTTTCTCTAATATTTATACATTTTAATTGGTTTGTGTGGTCGTAACAATCAATACAAATAAATAAAATTGAAATGTCCGTTTGTAATGTCAAAATAATAGTTATGTTTTTGTTTTAACACGTTAATTAAGCGCCACGTGTATTCGGTAATATACGCCCTAGTGGAAAGCTCACAGGCCGGTGTATATCTAGTTATACACCTCGAGTACTCAACTTCAGAGGCTGGTGTATTGGTGAATATACACCGCACTGAACATTTTCTTCGGCAATCTTGTAGGCCTGGCCCTGACAAATCGTTTGGTATATCTGGGGTATAGAAATATTGTATAGTTTAGGAGTTACCTACAGATTTTTTAAAAATGAAAAAAAAAAACAACCCTTTGTAATTTACAATTTTATTTCAAAAATCATCAGCCTTTTTATTTATTTATTCTTTTTATTTTTATTTATTCTACATATTTTGCTAAAACCATCAGTCTTTTTTTATACTTTTTTTTTTATTTTTCCGTAATCAGCCTTTTATTATTTATGTTTTGCACAATCATCCCAGCCTTTTTATTTATTTATTCTAATTAGTTTTCAGTCATAATCAGCCTTTTTATTTATTTATTTTTCTTATTCTATTTCTATCATGTAACACTTGGCCTTTGAGACTGAATTTTCTAAAAGTCTGTCTCTGGGGCCAGTGTATATTATATGATACATAAAAAAAAACCAGTTGCATAGGAAAAAAAAATCAAGTTCACATAGTTTTTTACGACCAGGAGAAGGCATTTATGCAAGAAAAAAAATTAGTAATTTCCACAACATTAGCCTCAGAGGTGCCTTGGCGCTTAACGTGTTAAACTCATACAGTCAGTTGCACAATACCTATACCTAAAAATCAGTTTTTAAAATTTTTGTCTGTCTGTTTGTTTTGGCTAATCTCCTGAACGGATGGACCGATTCCCACGGGACTTTCACTGGCATCTGCCAGTTCCTCCTTATAAGACCAGCTATCTAGGTGGTCTGATAAGGAGGAACTTAGGCTACTTTTATTTTTCAACAAGAATTAGGGTTCCGCGCAAAAATATATAAATATGTACAGGCGAGCGAAGCCGCGCGGGAACTGCTAGTAATTATAATTAATAAAATACAAAGTTTAATCACAGGGATTTTACAAGTATGCCATTAAAAGATTCAATATACACACAGTATCTATATATTAATACGTGAAGCGAAAACTTTGGATCCCTTTTTACGAAAATTGGGCGGACGGAGGAGTATGAAATTTCGCACACTAATAGTTTATACAGAGTGAAGAAGATTAGAAGTGACGAATGCTAAAATTTTTGAACAATATTTGGTACAAAGTTAAAAAAAAAATGCAAAACGGGTACATACAGCTATGAGTGTCCAGTATATATTTTGACCTGTCATGGTACAAAAGTCTATACAATGACAGGTCAAGTAATATTGGCCAAAGAAATGAACCATGGTTGAAATTCGACCAACACGGGATCTCTAGTATGGGTAATTACTTAAATAATCTTATTAATAGTCCTCTTATTAATAGTTCTAAATTAAATAATTTAACAAAAACTTATGGGGCCTTTTACAGACGCTTACTCAAGACTCAAAAAGACTTAAAATTAGTTTCAGTCGGAGTCTGAACTTTAGAACACTACTCGAGTAATGAAACTTCAACCAAGAGTATTGTCACTGGCGTAACAACTAATGAGGTTTGTCACTTTTTATGTAATTGCTGAAATGTTGCCTCACTGTCTCTTGAATCCCTTGAGTATTATAATGTTATAATTAAATAACTGAAATGTTTAAGTCGAGATTTTTTACTTAAACAGAACAACTTACTTTAGTTGAACATAGCGTTTACGGAATTTAAGCCGGCTCCTGTAATGCGAACCTTGGTGATATTTAGGAGATTGAAGACACTCACTGCATGGATATTGCCAATGAGACCCTCCAAACCATTTCAGTTAATTATTTATTAATAAGTTCAAAAACTGAAACCCGACTACTGAAAAATGACGCTCTAAAGAGTATGAAACAAGAAAATATTTTCATGTGAGACTGTCATATACAACCTTATTCAATACTAGCAGCGCCCCGTGGTTTCACCCGCGTAAGTCCCGATCCCGTGGGAATATCAGAATAAAAAGTAGCCTATGCCTTAATCCAGGTCTCTAGCTATCTACATACCAATTTTCATCGCAATCGGTTCAGTAGTTTTGGCGTGAAAGAGTAACAAACATCCATCCATCTATCCAAACTTTCACATTTATAATATTAGTGGGATTAAATAAACAACTTACACGTTATATATTTTAATGTACTTATTTAAAACATATTCATACCAATGTTCAGAGGATAGCCATGGTCATATACCACTTTGACCTAAAGCTTATAATCGCTTATTACTCTTAGAATGTATTGTTTTTTTTTAGGATGTAAGGTGGCATACGAAGTGGGATTTGTGGTAGGTACTTTTCATATGCACTGTAACGACTATTAATTGCTTAACAACCATATTAAAGTAATGGAATCGCATCCCGTGAAATACTAATTATTGAGTAGTTCCGGTGGCCATTTGTGGTCTTCATCATCAGTTTCACTTCACCAAATAGCGCTTTCCGACAGCAAATACACGAGTTACTATAATAAATACCCAAATCGGTAAAGGTGCCTATAATATTTGAAGAATGCCCTCAATTTCTCCAGGATCCCATCATCAGATCTTGACTTGATGACAACGGGTCCAACTAGACAGTATACCCAAAAAAATTGGTTGTCTGTAAAGTCGGTTTACGGACGATACTTAGATGCGTGAAACGCCGAACGCTTAGGCCGATCGTGCCTCTCTATCGCTTGTTCCGCGCTCTCGCTTGCACGCTCGGCTCAGGCGAAACGTGACAATGAGTCATGCTTTTTCATGCGTGCAGCCGGCTTCATCGATTTATAAAAATTAAAAAATTCAAATTGGTCCAGCCTTTTTTGGGTAAAAGGGTAACAAACATAAAAAAAGATCGCGACGAATTACAACCCTCCTCCCGTTTTGAAGTCGTTTAACAAAGCGACATACATTAATTTTAAAAGTGTTGTTAAGAACAGAATAAAACACGTTTTAGGGTTTTTAAACTCGCTTATCTACTCTTACATTTAAGATAAACAGAAACTGCATGAATTCTATAATTAAATCGCGAATCTTGATGCAAGATTCTTGTTGTATCGCACAAGCTATTGTTTTTCAGTGTTACCAGGTAAACATACTTGTTTGTCATTACTCGTGCGATTGTTTAACAAAAATCACTGTAAACATGGCTACTTAGACGCACCACATAACTATTCGTGAATGTATTGGTCTCGGACATACGGAAACGATCATAGAACGATTATGCAGACATCGCGTGCGTTCACTCTGTTTCGTATTTAGCTACTTTCGATTTTCAAATATTAGTGGAATTAAATGGTACTAAGAACATAAAACGGAACTATGCGAGTTTCCTTTGCCACAATAAAAAAAAAGTAAAGAAAAGTTGCGTTTCAGTTCATCCTTAAAGGGTAGTTATCGTGATGAGATCGAGTTTGCTTCCGGACCTTCTATGTAAGTATCGTCATTCAGAGGAATAATTCCATAACGGGCTTCCATAATTGTTACCCCCAGGATCTGGGGCACTGGACGGAAAAAACGAACTGAGTTATGCTTGATTCCAGTAACATGCACGAGGATGTATGTATTTCTGTAGAAGATCATCAAAATTACAGTAATTATCGACCGATAGCAGTTCTCACATCGCTATCGAAGGTCCTATAACGTCTGGTTAGCAAAAGATTGGTTAATTACCTTGAAAAACTTAATTGCTCTCTCCAAAACAATTTGGTTTCAGGAAAACGAAATCAACTTCTGATGCAATTCTTGATCTAACTAACTATATAGTCCAAAATCTCAACAGTCATAGGAAAGTACTCACTATATTTCTAAATCTCCAAAGCCTTCGACACAGTCCCCATTCCTACCCTTTTACTCAAACTTGACGGCATGGGTGTCAGAGGTTCACAACTAAACTTCTTTCGAAGCCATCTCACAAATCGATCTCAAATTGTTAGGATAGGCGATTATACTAGTGAGGAATTATCCATAGAGTACGGCGTACCACAGGGTAGTATTCTAGGTTCAACTTTGTTCCTTGTCTATATTAACGACCTCTGTGACCTAGATATAGCAAATACAAAAATTGTATCATTTGCCGATGACACTGCGCTTACCTTTGCTGGTAACTTATTGGCAGAGGTTGAAGGCATGGCTCAAGCCGGCTTCAATTCTGTCCAAAATTGGCTACAAACACACACACTAACCCTGAATCCATCAAATACAAAATGTATGACATTCTCTATTTCATCTACCTCACAACCTAAAACGCACATTACGTTACAAGCTCATTCTTGTCAGTCACACTTATACATATCTTGTCAATGTCCTCAAATAACCCCGGTAGATTCCATCAAGTATTTAGGCGTAACCCTAGACAAGACATTAAATTTTCCAACTCACATTAACCTACTCACAGCTAGGGTCAGAAAATAATATACATCTTTAAAATACTACGTCATGTTGCCAACTTATCAGTTATTCGTAATGTCTGTTACGCCTCATGTCAGTCCATCGTGACTTATTGTATATCCTGCTGGGGTGCGCTTCAAAATCTACGCTGATGCCACTACAGATAGCCCACAGGGCTATTCTTAAAGTTGCAACTTTTCGACCGCTCCAATATGCAACTGAAAAATTGTATCAAGAATGGAACGTTCTAAATATCTATCTATCTATCATGTACCATACATAAACTGTAAAACTGCAGTTCGAACATTCTTTGCTGGCTGGACATACAATGAAACATACCACACAATTGCCTACAAAAACCATACAACACAAGCACATAGATACGCACAACACACACACACACACACACACACACACACACACACACACACACACACACACACACACACTCGCACTCACACACACACTCACGCACCCATACTATGTATATACTTATATATATATAATATGTATAATATTAGATCTAAATATTTGCTTAATTCAATGTTTTGTTTTACTGGTTTCTTCTTCTTGCTGTTATCTGTGGGTGATATGTAATGTATACTGTAATATTTACCTAAGTCATAGTAAAGCTGCACACAATGACTTGCTTTATTAAACACCTGGGGGTTGACACTGTTTCTCCTGAATACGGACTACTTCGTAGTCTAGCCAGGAGAACAGAACAGAACTTGTATGTGTTATGTTCTACCTACTCAAATTGTATTAAGTTGAAAGTTAATGTAAATAGTTTGGAAATAAATTATTATTATATATTATATAATATACATTGTAGTAATAATAAAGACAATGTGCATAGATTCACCGTTTTCATCAAACAAGTTTTAGTTTGATTATAATTGATGTTCATCAAAAATATTGCCGCTTATGTTTTTTTACAGTAAAAATATTGTGTAACGGAATAAACGCGAGTTTAAGTATTGTTTGACTGAATTCTTTTATCTGACTTTTGCCTATTATATAATTTTCTATAGAATCTAGGTATAACGTGTTTAGGTACGCTTCTACTGTTAAGAAAACATTTTTGTCACCGTTTTTATACGGTATGAAGTTGTCCGATATATTCATAAGTAAAAGACAAAAGCCGATTCGTCGCCCACGCCTAATTGAGCATCGATTCCCGTGACCTCTGCACATTGAGCACTCCGCCATAATTCAAGCTGAATTTGCATAAATGCCTCTGTACATTGAGCGTGCGTATTTATTAACGTCGCTTCCGTTTCGTGTCCGTTATTCTATACATTACGTTTTTCGTATAGACACTGCTAACGTATTAGTTCTTTAAACCAAAAATGTATGCTAGTGTACTTAGAATCTCATTTTATTTTTAAAATTGGAATTCGAATAGGAATACTTTGTTCAGACTACGAATATTAAACTGATAACGAGCGCATAGCTCAGTAAGGGATTGTCCATTAATCACGGCTCAAAATGGGGTGAGGGGTTCGGAAAAGTCATGAAATATCACAAGGGGGGTGTAGTGAGATATCACGTGTATTTATCTTTTAGTAGAACGCGCTATTATATCTGTATTTAAAGATAATATTATGAAAATTTTTAATTATGTATCTCATTATAAGTGGACTGTAAAGTTCTTATGAGAAATAAATTTCTTTCAACCGAAAATTTTTAATATATTTTGAACTAAAAAATAAACGTCATTTTGGCTAGGGGGGTGGGGTTAGTCTAAAAAACCTCACCACCTATCACCAGGGGGGAGGGGAGGTTAAAGAGTTGCTTAAAAACATCACGTGACTAATGGACGACCCCTAATTTGTTCCGATAAGCTGTAAGTAATGGAAGGCGGCTACGAATACCTCACCACAAAAAAAAAGTAACTAACTAAATAATATAAATAGTAGGTAAACAAATGTTAGAAGTAAATTTTAACCTACTTCTAATTGTCGTATCGAAATGAATCTTTGTATGTATATGTAGTTTGGATGACAATACTATAATTTGGTATCTTAGAGCTGATCTGATGATGGAACCAGAAGGTGGATAGTTAAACTCTTCAGCTACTAGTAAACCTTTCGAGTTTCATCTTGGCTCGTATCATTCGTTTTGACGAGTTCATCAGACTGGGCTTGGTAGATAATGATGAAGCCAGGAGGTGAATTAGTGGAACTCTTGTTTACTATTTAAGCAATTTTTTTTATTTTACTAAACAACAATTATTATTCATCTCAATAGATTAATCAAAACAACATTTAGAAAAACAGGCAGTCATGGGACTGCCTATTTTTTTAAATTACGACTAAACGAAACGACGAACTTAAAACGTCACATTAGCAGGTTGGTGACATTAATTAATAAGGAGCTGACAGAACTCAATGTTTAGATTAGCGCCCTCTAGTGGATCTATATATGTATTATTAGCGTGGCGGTCACCAGTTCAATGCCTTTTCCCCATAGTAAAAGTGCACAAACGTTCCTAAAGAAGTTTTCACTTCCAAAAACATCACACAATCACACATCTCTTCGCAAAAACTTGCTTGTATGATTAAAAGAGCTGGTAATCTATCTTTACAAATTTGTTTCTTTGTTGGAGTATACTGCAGAGTACTTTACGCTACCTGTCGACTCCTACTGACCAGAAGTTTATGAGGGGTACTTCAACATATGTATATCTTCCATCAAGCGGACAAATTTGTTTTTAATTTATTGTCTTAACGCCGATAAACTGAAATCTAACAAAATATTTCGCCAACGTTTAACTATTCGTGTTATTCTGATTGTAAGCAATAATACCGACCGCTAATTATGCAAAACGATGATATAACGCAATCCTAAATTAGCTTAGTTACAGATACCTACTTCTTTATTTACAGCACTGCTGAGTCATCACTGAATAATTTGTTGCAAAACAATACCGCATTTAACTATATTTTTTTTATTATCCATCATAATTTTCGTTTTTTTATGGTATAGAGGACAAACAAGCAGAAGGGTCTCCTGATGGTAAGTGACCAACGCCGCCGATCGTCACCTGCAACTCAAGATTCACAAGTTTGTTGCCGTCCTTTGAGGTGGAAGTACGCTATTTTCTTGAATGTTTAAAATGTTGTATCGGTCCGGAAATACCGCAGGCGACAATTTGTATTATACATTGGTTGTGCAAGGCATAAAGTTTCTTGGGGAGCGCACTGTGGTGGATTGCCAATTATCCAAGTTTTATGGGCAAGCATAGAACATTCCATGTTCGCTGTAAAGGTTTTTATTTAGAAGTTTATCTAGAACTTCAGTCTAGAATAGGTATTTTAAAAAAGGGGAAAAAAGGAAAAAGTTCTTTTAAGGCGTCCGCGAAATGTATTCACCGCAAAGTCCCATCCAAAGGAGAATTGAGTCACAGGATTTCATAGACATTCTATAACCTTTTACGAAATTGTCTACGACTCTTCCTATCAGACTCATTTTGCTTTTCAGCTTTTTGTAGGAGTAGGTATGTAGAAACAAACATTAGGTGTTGCGCTTCAACGACATTATATTAAAATAGTAATCGGCTTGACGAAGATAACTGCCACGAGCTTGGACAAACAAGTTGACGCGATCATGAATCACTGTTGAATTGCAAAAGCGTTAAAAATGCATAAATGATTACCTCAAATTATGTTTACACACCCTCAAAAACAATTTCAGTTACAAAAGACGACCGAAATCGTATATTTAATCTTAAATTGAATGTCGATTATCTCGATTCAAGACGCTAAGTTAAAAAGGTTAACTTTCCTCAGCTTGAAATGTTTGTCTTTCCAGGCTAGACGTCGTGCTTGTACCTTCTTTCAATAAATAATTATAGACAACCAAAGACAACGTGGAATTTTATACACTCATTCATATAGTGTAAGAGTAAGCATATTATTAATACAACCTGCAATTTTTTGAGTGACATTATAACTTATAACTGTAATTATTATGAAAATGTCATGTTCATGCCTTATTTATGTATTGTTGTTCTTTAATAACCAATATAACCTATATTATTTTCTATATGTAAAGGTTATTGATTGAAAACCTGATCCTGATTCGATTCCCACCCAGGACAAATAATTGTGTGATGAGCACGATCAATTATTCTGTGTTCAGTAATTTAGCTAAAATAGGTATTTAGTAATATACAAGTATGTTTATCAGCAGTCTGGTTACCATAGTGCAGGGGCTGCCTAGTTTGGGATCAGACGGCCGTGTGCGTGAGGTGTCTCAAGTTAGTTAAGTTAGGTACCTTTCTAATCCGGATGTCTTAATATAAAAGCTGTTCCCGGATCCCTCCTATTTAAGGCGCAGTACGGCACACCGTGTAATTTTAGTCGGTTCGATTCCAACACACCGCCACACCGAAAACCCTGGTGGGGTGAAGGCCCGAGGGGGCTTCCACACGCAAAAAAATGTACCTATCTAATAACATAGTATACTAATAGAATGAAGCCAAAGCGTCTGTATTAGGTAGATTTCGAAGAAAGTCTACCTATTGGTTTTGTACCAGTTGTCGAGTTTTTCAAACATCTAAAAATTAATTCTTAAAAAAAAAAACCGACTTCAATAAAAAAAAACTATTCCATAAAAGACTTATATATTATATAAGGTTTTCTCATAGATGCCATTGTCAGAACTGGACCAAATTGAAATGGGACCACACGGGGAGCACCAGCTTTCAAATAAAAAAAGAATCATCAAAATCGGTTCACCCAGTCGAAAGTTCTGAGGTAACAAACATAAAAAAAAAGCATACAGTCGAATTGAGAACCTCCTTCTTTTTTTAAATCGGTTAATAATAAAAACACGAAATCTACCTCTGCGGGCCCGGATTTTTTTGGTTGAAAGCGGTTCTCTCTCAAATTATCAGTCTAATTAAAAAAATATTTTTGCATCACATATCCCAATTCTTGAGGAAGGTTTACAGGCCATCACGCTAGGACCTTTAGGAGAAGAACAGTGTGACCATAAACACTGTGAAACTGCGGGAATCGGCTACTTTAAGGATGCAAGGCTAACTAAGAGTGGTAAACCTGCATTTAATAGGCTAATTATTATGACAATTAAAAGAAAAGCATATCGGTATACAGGTTAAATGAAAGTAGAATAAACCAACTAGTTAAGTAAAAGTAAAAGCAAAACCAAAAAGTAAAAAAAAAACACTATCCAGTTTCATCTTCTCCATCATCAGACTAGCGTTACTAAGTCCAATGTATTGGCCTCGTCAAAACGAATCATATGAGCCCAAACTCGAGGGGTTTACTAGTAGCCACTGAAGAGTTCCACTATCCACCTTTAGGCTCCATGGTCAGACTGATCTGAAGATGGAACCAGGACGTGGAGCTGGAGGAGGATGGAACTGACTACAACATGCCAAATTACAGTATCGACATCCAAACTACATGTACATACAAAGTTTCATTTCGATACGACATTGAAAATTAGGTTAAAATTCACTTCCAAGGTTTTTTATTTTTGTGGGATAGTACAAACGACCAGACGGCTCACCTGATGGTAAGTGACTACCGCCGCCCTTGGGCACCTGCAACTCGAGAGTCACAAACAAGTGCATTGCCGGCCTTTAAGATAGGAGTAGGGGGAGAGGAGAGGGTTAGGCCTCCGGTAGCCTCACTCACTCGGCGAAACACAACACAATCATTGCTTCACTGCCGGTTCTCCGTGAGGCCGTGGTATCACTCCGGTCAAGCTGGCCCATACGTTCCAAGATTTGTTTACATAGTTAGTTAGTCAGTTAGTTACAAGTGAAGCAGTTTAAAATAAAACTATACTAAGTGTCTATTCATATTGTACTATGAAGGCTATTGGAAGAGAACCAGTAGGTATTCTATAATTAGATTTTCCTGTTGAACGGAATATACGGGTTTCATTCTATTTAAAGATGTTGGTTGAAGGCTATGTGTGTCTAACCGATTGAGCAATTTAAGTACCCCCCTGCCTATTAATAGTACCCTTGAATAAGCATGGACGTAACTTAGACCTTTTCAGTATACCGAGCGTACAATATAGTACGCATCTATAAACTAAAAGGTATGCTGTCTCATCTTTACTCGCCTCTCCGTTAATGCAAGCGAAATCCAGTGATTATTTTTAGTATAATTTTCTTTTTTTTTTTGAGTAAAACGAGAGCAACAAAAAGCAACAGAACAAATTCAGACATTTGGTTTCATGTTTGTAATGGTTTTTGGATATGCCGAGCTCTTTTTATTAGGTATTTATTTACACCAATTTTTTTAAGGTAACGGTTAATTTTGGACTTATAAATAACAGCACACAGTGAATTAATTACAAAGAAATTGAAAAAAAAAAAAATCAAGTAGCAAAACCATAAAATAGCGTCTGTGTTATTTCTCCACTGTAAAACCTAATCAATAATTCCATTAAGATTTATATTTTGATCTATGAAAACCCGACCACCGACCCATAATGACTTTGTGAGTATTTTTTTTAAGTACCTAAAAGAAAGTAATATTACAATGTTTATATAGTTTTGCGATGCCAAATGATAGGCAATTCGATTGGTTTAATTAAACGCTACTCTCATAGTAGAGTTTAACAGACAGAGTAAATAAAACCAATCGTTTACTCGACTATCGAGTTTACTTAAATTATTAAGTCTTTCCAATCGAGGGCCATTGTTTTATATAAATATAGACTTATAAGCCATTCTTGTTCCAATTGTCATCAATTTAATAAGTTTCAAATCCATTCTTCATTCTCAGATTTTCACGATAGAACCAAAAATGCGATGTTAGAGTACCTACTTGGTATTGTAGGTACGAATTTTTAAATGCAATTGTCTGTGACGAATTAACATTACATTATTAGGCCATTAACCTTATGTTTGTTTTTCCGCTACAAATAAAAATTTTGTTTATGGTATAGGGGTAAACGAGCAGACGGGTCACCTGATGGTAAGTGATTATTCGCGGCCATTGGCACCTGTAACTCAAGAGTCACACGTGCGTTGCCGCCCTTTAAGGTGGGAGTAGGAGAAGAGGGGAGAGGGGGGAAGGACAGGAATAGGGGAGAGGGAAGGGTTAGGGCCACCGGTAACCTCACTCACGCGGTGAATTGCATTTGAATAAGCATTGTTTCACTGCCGGTTTTCTGTGAGGCCGTGGTATCGAGCGGAGTCGAGCCGGCCCATACGTGCCGAAGCATGGCTCTCCCACGTAAATATTTTTTTTACTAATTGTTTATTTTCTCTTTTAATTATACAATTCAATTGACAAAACAGGGCATGGCTAGTGAAGCCATGCCTGTAAAACTTGCAAATCCGCTTTAATAACACTATTATCTGAAGCCCTGACTCTGCTTCCCTAGTCGGGGAACTTCTTTTTTTATTATACCTGGTAACCTAAGGCGCCCATTACACTGTCAATTTTACCACGATCAAAACTGTGATTGACAAATAACCTATCGTCTGTGATTGACGGTTGCATAATGAGATTTTAATGTCGATATTATTTCATCAATCACCAACGAACATCTTCTTCTTCGACTTTTGGTAATGATTGACGTTTGCATGAGCTTCTAATGGACGCTAATCAATCGCTCATTGGCTGTATCATTATCCGATTTGTAACTTTGACCTACTGTCTGGCCCTACAATACAATCTTGGATTTTTAGATTGTTTTTATTTTAGTGATATATACTGCAGTAACTCAGATGGTAGGCAGTATCAGGAAAGATGGATCTAATTTCTAAGAAGAGGAAAAAAAGATTACGCGGTCGAAACTTTGGTTTTTACTTTTAAACCTTTAAAGAATTAAATTCACATTGACAAATAAATTATAACACAATTAATATATCTTGCGGTTCCGTGTCTCAACACGGACGTCTGTCTTCCAAGGCTCCACAGACGATTGTCATCTTTTTCATGGTTCTATTCTCTGAACTATTTCAAATACGAATTATCAGAAATCTGAGGACGGAGTCGCCAGTCAGACTTTACGCGCCAAAGAGGTTTATCATCAGTCCACAGAGGTTGCAAGTCGGCGCGTGTAGTCCCGTTCCAACAATACATATACTCACACCTATATCCCCGAAGAGGTAGACAGACGCGTATTAAACACCCACATTTTGCCGACTATAATTCAGTTCCATTTACGAAATAGGCAAGCGTATTGCCGCCAACCGGGCACTTTGGGAATTAGATGGGAAAATTGGGAGTATATTGAAAGGGGAAGGTAGGTAAGAAGGGAAGGCAATTGTAGAAAAGGGCTATTTATACGCGTAGACTAGGGAGTGCAAGCAATAGCTCCAGCAGGTCCAGGTCGCATACCTGCAAGGAGAACAAGGAGGCTGCCGGAAAGTTTAAGCCCTCTAACCTTATTAGTGATGTAATGTTTAATTAAGCGACTTCAAAAAAATGAAGTAGGTGCTCATTTCGTCGGATATTTTTTTTATGTATGTTCGCCGATTCGTCAAAAACGCCTTAACTGGTTTGGAAAATTCTTTGGCGTATGTTTGCTGCCGACTCAAAATTACTTAGGTAAGTATTTACGTATTTGTTAGTTTAGTTAGGCTAACAAGTTTATTTTTCACTTTTCAGTTCCTTTCTTCTTTTGTCGGTTTAATTTTTTGTTAAAAAGTTTTTATCAAATTTATGGGCCTATTATGGTCGTATTTCAAAACCAAATTAGCTGCCCTAATAAAACCAGTACAAAATATTAACTATTGAATATTTAAACTTACTATGCAATGGTTTTGGTTAACATGGTGGTATTAGCAGGTTTTTCCCGATAACCCCTTAAACTTTTTATTTCAGTTCTTTTGTACGCTCTCGTTTTGGTCCAAATTTTATTATAGTTACATTTCGCGTACGTACATTTCCGGCTTGGTAATTGCAGCAGAGATGGCTTACTTATATTTTAGATAACATAGGTACTTGGAACTAAAACGTAATATCAGTTCGACGCGTTGACTAGTGTGCACTCAAACGTGTCATTTGGATAAAATTATCCTTATCATCTGCTTTGTTTAAATAATTTAAGTATGACGACAAACTAAAAATGCTGTCAAGATTTTAAATCCTTTCATACCTCAGTCTTATGGTATTAACAGAACATATTATTCGAACTAATAAGAGAATTTATTCAAAGAAGCCATCAATTTCCAGGTTAGAACCAGTATCGAAACGATTTTTAGATAACATTCAATGCTATCAACATGACGTTGTTACCTGTTATCTGAATTATTATGAGGAAAAGTAGCAAATTGTCAGACAGATATCGAACGATCATATATGATGAAACACAACTTAGACAGCCAGGACAGATTCTCTTGAAGCCTTATCCCCCTATTTGGCATAGAAATTCTGCAGGGATGTATTTTAGGACCACCATTTTCTATTATCATTGTTTGTGTCCTAGTATTCTCTGATAAAGCTACATATTTGTTTTTATAAGTAAAGTGCCTCTTTGGCTCTAAAGCAATAACAGATATTTATTTACTAGACCAGATACCAGAACACTGTAGGATACCGTGTTCGGGGATCCACAGCCATTAGCTTAGTAGTCTAAAACTACAGTTTTACATGCAATTTTTGGCACTTAATTGACATTTGTTTGTATGTTTCAGATCTATTCGCAGGCTTATTGTAACTTAAGTTCAAATACCAGTATGACTGAGATCCTTTAGTCTGTATATCTTTTTCATGATTAACAAGAAACATTCAAAGCCTCGCGTAATGCATAACAAAATAAAAACTTTGGAATCAACTGGTAATAGTGAAATAAACGAATCAATAATACAACCTGTTGTTATGTTGGTCTAATTTGAGCTCGTCCATTACTCTACCTGCCTGTTGTGACTTAAACACGCTAATGTGTGTTAATGTGTGTTTTAACACCATTTATACTGGGCGATTTAGGTATAAGACATTTCTATAAAACGTAGACGGAGTGGAATAAGTTTCATGCCTTTTTTATATTGTACGTTATCTCCGAGAGAAAAAGCTTCCAGCATATCCACAGCTTGTAGCTTCGGTTTAACATATTTACACTTAGAAGACCGACAACTTACATTACTGGTATAATTACACCCCACGGAATAAGCTAATATTACTCTAAAATACATATATTATTCACTGCGGTTTATTAAGCCGTGCCAAGCCGAGGCGGCTTAGCAAGTAGCTTGCCACGGCTGACAGAGCGTAGGTATATGCCTACATTATTTACCTAGTCTAGTCGTAGTGTCGTATCAGCCTGTTGCGTTGAGCATGTCTGTTAGATTAAAATGTAAAAACACACTTGTTAAAATTTAACCTCTAATCCAAATAATTTGAGAAAGGATCAATTTTAATCTTGATAAAATTCAGAAAACGATGGTCTAACTTAATTAAATTAAAATACGTAATAATTACGTATTCATTTAAAGATATTTTTCAAAGTATTTTTTGGCAAAATGTTTCGTAATTGTGTGTTAATCTTAGAAGATAGACATATAGCATTGCTACATTTTAATAGATCTTTTTAAGAGGAATAATTCGGTATTACATTATTTTCATGTAACTTTGCGGCGCACGCCAGTAAAGCTCTCAGTCGGCATCATTTTTCTACTTCATCATCTTCAACAATTGTAGTCTTATTCATCAGCCAAGTTATATACACCTA
This sequence comes from Euplagia quadripunctaria, assembly GCA_963859945.1. Lineage (NCBI taxonomy): Eukaryota > Metazoa > Arthropoda > Insecta > Lepidoptera > Erebidae > Euplagia > Euplagia quadripunctaria. The sequence goes on along the minus strand of OY982563.1, from coordinate 22,598,912 downwards.
AATGTTCTTCATGAATCATTCTATCTATTGGAAAAACCGCATAAAAATCTGTTTGGTACTTTTAGAGTTTATCGCGTCCAGACAGATGCGTCGGTGGACGTTTTTTTGTAAACGAATAATTAATATCACTTTTGAAATTAGTTTTCCTTGATAATCTTAATGTATTTAATTGTAATTAGTAAATTTTTGTCTTTGTTTTTAAATAAAGAAATTACAGGTATGCACTAAAGAACTAATCATTCATGTTGAAGACTAATCATGAAGAATACAATAGCGTAATTCCTAGATACAATAAACAATGCACCTTCTCTTAAAGACAAAAACGGCCAAAGGCCTTACTGCCGATACAGTAGGTTTTAAAAACATTCGCATTCATTAAAATCAAACAAGATTGCACACTTAAGATTGGACTATTGTGTACGAATAGTGAAGATGGTATAACAATTGATAAAATCCAGACGAGTAATAGCATACATCAAGTGTATTTTCAACTAGAACCCATAGAATCTCCTAACAAGTAGATAAAAATTAACATGAGACAATAATCCTAACTAATAATAAGGGGTACAGAAAAGGGCACAGGGTATCTTTTATCCAGTAAAAAGTACACACACACACACACACACATGCACATTCATGCAAGCAAAGTGGCGGGCAAAAGCTAATAATCTATACATACGTGGGTCACACTGAAAATTTTTAGAATAGGCCAGTAAGAAAAGCAGCCGATGAAAAATTTGGAACTCTGAGAATCTGTAGAAATTTAATGATTTCATGTCATTTGTTTTTACAAATAGGCTGCAATTTAAAAAGTATCTGTCGTGTATCGAAATTTATTTGACTAGAGAAAATTTTCGCTCAATGATTTATTACGACTTTCGTTGCGGTCTTACTCAACAACAATGTTACGATAGACTTCGATTGGCATTTCATTACGAAGCCCCATGTCGTGCCACTGTTTGCAACTGGTTTAATGAGTTTAAACGTGGTCGAAGCAAACTCACTGATATTCTGGAGAAGGACGTCCGTCTACGGCGGCTACTGAAGATAACGTGAGAGCTGTGTGGCTAATTAATGATAGAAGCTGATAGAAGGGTGACATATCAGCAGATTCGGTCAGCCGGCAGATTCTTCCAAAAGTTAGACTCTTTTTTTCCCGGATGCGATGATCGGGTCCGTTTGACGTCTAATGATGCCGGATCCGCTTATTTTCGAAGCCGGTTTTCCAGATTGCAATCTCTAGCTGTACTCGGACTAGCTATTGCCGGGAAGTTCTAACCCTCTAACCTATATATTGATTCCCAATTATTTCCTAGAATAGTTACTGATGTAGATGTACGTAATTACGGAATGTTCCTAAAATTACGATTTATTTCTTCACTCCAGAAAAAAAGAATTAATTATATTAATAAATAAGAAATAATTAGGCTGTTCCTCATTAAGAACAACGTACTTAATTAGACATTTATTATTTTAATCGTTTTATCATTTTAATACTTTAATATTAACATTAACACCGTTAGTAAAGTACATAAAGCATACGTAGAAATGAGATTTCATAATTTAAATAACTGTTAATTCAACGTTATAAAATCAACCTTTGCCTGTATTAATCTGCTATACGAACTTTTTAAAATCATTTTATGATGACTTTAATACTGTTAGCCTTAAAGAGGAACGGAAGAGGAAGTACCTACATCGTTTAATATAAAGTTCATATCAACACGATCATAATCGTCTCGTCCCCGTCGTGGCTAAATAGCAATGCTAATTATTACCTACCATAGTCAGTGTGTCGATATTCAAGCAATTTAATACACTGACCGGCAGGCCACGTGCCTTCAGCTTTATTACTAGTGCATTAAAGGCTAATTCTGTATGTCGACATTGTTAAAGTTGATGGTCAACAGCCATATTTGTCGGCGATTCGGTGAACGGTGTCGATGAAACTGTTATGCATGTTAATGTTATTATTTCATTATGGTTGATATTGTTTTAAGGTATAAATGAAGATCTCTTATTGTGAAGTCCTCGATAGTATTATGAATGAAGGTATTAGTTATATGAATATAGGAAACAATATACCTACTTAGCTAGTCTTAAAAAGGCCTAATTAGTGAATATATATTAAAAATAATTAAGACAACGCTAAAAAACAACGGCAATGACCGACCTTGATATTGTACTTGATAAATGTATGTACATAATTATTATTTTCATTAACGTATAAATTAATACGAACGGCTCTAAAACATCAAAATAGGTTTTATTAAAATGACTGTCAGATAAGACTATGTTCATGTTATAGTGTCGTCGTTCAATTGCTGTTCGTTAGTCTTGATAAAACTCAAATACCGCTTAATTTTATGCAAGTCCTCAGTTTTTTACTAGACACCTGAAATGTTGGCATAAAGGTAATATAGAAACAGTACACATATAGGTTAGACAAATCATGAATGGATTTTATCATAGAACCCGATTAAGGAGATCTAAGGGCTCTCGCCTGATTTTATGCAAGTCCTCAGTTTTTTCTACTAGAGACCTGAAATTGGCAGGCAGGTCATAGGTAGGACACGTCATCTAAGAACGGATTTTGCGACAGGACCAGTTTAAGGAGATGTAAGGGCTCTCGGAAGTTTATATTGAAAGTCCTTAAGTAATGTAGATTATACGAAGTTCACCGGTTCATCTAGTTTCATATATAAAAAAAACTTACTAAAGCGACATGCCATGTGTATATGATAATATTTCTTTCTGTGTATATAATATAAATGAATGAGCCTTTTTCGCTGTGCAGGATTTAAAAAACATCTACCAAAGGCAGCACTAGTCGGGGGTACAAATCTTTTGATTTTCTTATCATTTGTACCTTCCTTGCTGCCTTTGTATATTAATGATGCAAAAACTAATGAGTTTAAAAGTGACAGTATCTCTTTTCGATTGCTGATTATGTCACATGTTACGAAATTGGAACAGACGATATACCTGGACACAGAGTTTACCAAATAAAGATGAAGTCACTTAAATGAAGAGGAGGAGGTGATGGTGTACCAAAAAATGGTGTTAAATATTTTGAACTAGAACTTGCACCGGTCTGATCATAGTAACAGCAAAAATTCTACATTACGCTGTTATGTAGAGGCCACGAGGCCACGCGGAATTTCGTGCTCTGGTCATACCATACACTAGGCTGTCACCTATTTACTCTTTCAGCATTGTAATTTGCACATTTCAACTTCAGCAACATGCGAATTAAAATCTACAAACTCAGAATTCTGATGTCATATTATCCAGAACAAAGGAGCTGAAAATAACACAGAAACTGCGTCTGCACATGCGCCAGTATTTCAAGGTCCAAAATTCTGAACATTAATTTAGCATGTTCTACTTTCGGATATAATGTATAAACTTTCCTTGGCCTTTGAATGATAAGGTCATTTTGGGGTGTTGAAATAATTACATCAGCCTATTGTTGGGTTGATTAATTGTTTTATATGAAATTCCTTCAACGACAGGCAATGGGATCTTGACACGATTGAGGGAATCGGTATCTTTTTCCTGTTGCACTAAGACACATAAAATTCATGCCCCATCTCTGATATTGCAAACAATTGATGTCCTGGTATTTATAATAAGCATGTGTGTACCTCTCGTTGTACAACCTTGCCGGGGGATCATTCAGCAATTTCTGTGTACAGAATGATTCTGTATCTACACTTAAATTGCAATAGTAGTCAGCTATGAATTGTCAGTAAGATCATCCAATACGTGAACAGACGATCGGCACTAGAGGACTTGGAGGACGTATATAATGGTTTCCAACCTCGATCAGTACACTGACTATGTATTTACCTATTACGGTTCAAAAGAGATACAGTCATTATAAAGATTGAGCAAAAACAATAGTTGATAGTCCATACTATATACTACTCTCTTTAATTTTACATTCATAATATTTGTTTGATGTTATTTTTCTCCTCTTTCCAGCATTCCTGCTGTGCAGTAGACCGCTCATCGTGGTGAACATGCTGTGTAAGGAGACCTTGAACTCCGATGATTTCACCATCTTGAAGAGCATATCAGATTTAACAGAGAGCAGCCGCATGGAACTGGTTTTTATTGGCGAGTTTAGAAATAGGAGTAACGTGCAATGTGAGTATTTTATTTTAAACTAGCTGCGCCCGGCGGTTTCACCCGCTTAAGTCAATCGTTAAGTTTTCTTATATTTTCTAATTTTCCACGCAACTTTCTTATTTTTTTCTTTCATAAGAACCGTCTCCTGACAATAACAAACACGAAAAAAAAATTGCGAAATCGGTCCAGCCGTTCACGCGTGATGCCATGACCAAGGGAAATAGGGTAAAGGTAAAGGGCTCTGTTTCCGCATTTAGACTCATATTCGGTCCATTATGCGTTCAGATAGGCTGCCTATTTGACCCAGCCTAGCTCCTTCCAGAAGCACAGAAGCCTCCTGGGGCATTCACAGGCTTCTAGGAGCGACCTCGCTCCTGCGAGGATACTTGCCCGTTGTGTGGCCACTCCCTCGCACTCCAGGACAACGTGGGCGGCCGTTTCCTCCGCGTTAAGACAGCCTCGACATAGAGCACTGTTTGTCGCATTGATGGTGAATAGGTGCCGGTTTAGGGCCAAGTGGCCCGTAATGGTACCTAAAACTATTCGGATCTTAAGTCGGTTGAGACTGAGCAGTCTGCAAGTTAAACGTGGTGAGACCTCCGTCAACACCAGTCTAGATTGCCTACAGCCGGGCGTATCAGCCCAGCGATCGTTGTGCGCTTCACGGGTTCGTTGCCTTACCCATGAGCGAAGTTGATTAAAGGGAAGTGGCAGCAGTATAGTTGGACCTGCCACTGACGTTGCAGAGCCCTTTCTTGCCAGCTCATCGGCGGCGTCGTTGCCGCGTGAATCACTATGCCCCTTGATCCATTGAAGGGTTAGACCATTGACAGAGGCTAAACGATCAAGTGTCTGATGGCATTCGTATATGAGGCCGGAGTTCATGGTGTTGCCCTCCAGGGCCTTCAGGACGGCCATACTGTCTGAGAGTATGTGGATGTTGTACTCCTTTATACCCCTTGACATGACCGCGGTAGCGGCGTAGGTTATCGCAACGCACTCACATTGGAACATGGAGCTGTTTCGGCCTAGCGCCTAAGGGAAATAGGGATTCATTTATATAGATATCTATATTTAAAAACAAGATAATTTTTAAATGAACTAAAAAAACCCGACTGCGTTAAAAACACTAAATAAAAAGCGAAATAATGTAGGTACCTACCCCATGTTACTCTTACAACTGAGAAGACTTGCGATTATACTCCTCAGTCTTTTGCACAATCTGCCGAACAGTAGGACGTGGTCCTTGGTGCTGTAGCTTTTCGATACTCTGCTTATTCCGATGGCTGGAATTCGTCGATTTAAGTCGCGAGAAGGTTTTGTGACGATTCTCGAAAACAAGTTGTACATATGGCTAAGGAATGAGATGGGTCTGTAGTTCTTTAACAAAGTGTTTTCTCCTTTTTTGAAGAACAAAACCCCCGCAATCCCGCTCCATGCCCTAGGTGTTATAACTTTTTCAGGATTGGGATCCCGCCTGCCAGAGCTCGGTGGTAAACCGCCTGATGATGATGATGAAATTCAATTATAATTTATAATATTTACGGGTCTTTTTTCTGAGAAACACGGATGAGCGGCAGACAGCTCGCGCCTTTTCGTCATAAGTTCGAGAGTCTCGGGATAGAGTTTAGACTCTTGCCGTTTCCATTTAACTTTCGATATTTCGGTAAACGTATTAAATATTTTTTATTGCGTTTAAAAACAATGTATTCAATTATCTGGTAACAATCCACCTGATGATAACTATGAAATTTAATGAAATAATTTATGAAAGTTTTACAATAACTTTTTGCGCAAAATTTCGCGCAAATTGCTCAATTTTCTATAAGTAAAATCATCAATTACATCGTCACCACGTCGTATGAAATCTTGTTAATTAGTTTTGACTCTATGCACAAAAGAGCTGAGGTGTTTAGCCTTTCTTGGTTTAAGGTAGATCTGAGATCCTTTTTCAATTGGTTTAAACCTGAAAACCTCTCACCCGAACTGCCTCGGTCAGACACACTTAGCGAACGCCGAACGGTCATGTCACTCGTTCCCGCGCCGCAACCAAACGCGACTGCGCAAATTGTAAAAAAAAATATCAAAGTGGTGAAACATTGCATGTTGAATTGTTTATGTCAACCTGGTATTAAATATGAATCTTTTTAATTTCTGAAAGACAGACAGACCCTGTTTCTGTTATATATTGTACTGTTTACCTACAAAATAAATTGGTGGTCCGAATCCAGGCCGCGGTCCGCCATTTGATGATCCCTGTGCTAAACAACAAGAAGTGATATCAATATTATATTGATTTCCACTGACCACATGACATTAAAGAAATAACAAGCCCTCACAAGGTCGTACAATGTTTTCACAGCGATTCAAACTGCATCAAATATTAATGCCATGGCCAAGGCCTTCACCAAATTATGTTTTTATTACAGCTGACAAAGAAAGATGTATGGACTTTGTTTTGACGTCATAAAAGGACGCTACAAGTCTGATATTCTACATCAATTTTCAAAGTTTTTTTTTACTTATTAAAACTAGCTGTGCCCGCGACTTCGTCCGCGTGGAATAGTGTATTTATATCGAATCAACAGCCCAAAAAATAAGTTTTGACGATACTTTCATACAACTTTTTATCCCCACCTTTCAACCCCTTACACCCCTTTTTTCGCATTAAAAAGTAGCCTATGTCCTTTCTCAGGCTCCAGACTATCTGTGTACCAAATTTCATTTAAATAGGTTCAGTAGTTTTGGCGTGAAAGGGCGACAGACAGACAGAGTTACTTTCGCATTTATAATATTAGTAAGGATGTAACAGGAGATCTTCAGATTAGCGTTAGGGCTAAAAAACTTCAAGATTTCTATATCCGAAAAAAAAACTCTTGATTGCTTTGTGATAAAATGACAGCCATATGCATTTTACACACATGTACATAGAATATTCGGAATTGCCTAAGCAAGCCTAACTAAATATTTAATCAAATATTAAATTAAAAAATATTAAAATGTCACAAATTTAATCCTTAGTAACAACTAACTAACAGTTGTATGTGATAAACACAAGAAGGATATAGATAAGCAACAATGTGCGCTATCGATTTGTGTTATCAATAAACTCTTTAATCGACTAATTCTTGTACTTTGATAATGATTTCTAATAATCACGAGAGGCCATTCACTGCTAAGAATTGGAAGGAGCATTTTGTCTTATCGAAAATAAATATTGACACATCTCACACACGGCCGACTGATCCCAAACTAGGCAGAGCCTGTACTATGGTAACCAGACTGCTTATAATTTTACTTATATATTTCTACATACACACATATTATAGATAAATGACAAATGATCATGCTTATCACACAATTATATATTTATTATTTCAATACCAACTTCTTTTTAAACGATTTCAAATTTCAAAAATAAATCTTTTCATTCTTGCAGATTTCGATTTTTTGCGTGTGAGTTACATGTGTACACGCACAACAATCTGAAAAACGACGACGGTGATATCTTGTAACATACGAATGTTACAAGATATCAACGTCGTCAATTTTTTATACTGTTTAATTAATGTGTGATCATACCTTTATAGTAGTCTGAGTGTCAAAAAGACGAATGAAGTTGGTAATTTTCAAAGAGACTACGTTTTACTTTTAATTTTTTTTTAACGTAAAGCGATATCGTGCATACCTCCTAAAAAAAATTCAGTATATCACACGTGACAGGCTATTATTTTGTAGTCCCTCAATGACATTTTACGGCTTCTTTACCCCAAACGCCGAATGAGGGTATCAAATTCTTTAGCACGCGCTGAAGTCTAAACTGTTTGACAGATTTCGACACAAGATGTCATTAGATACGTCTCAGTTGTGGATACATTATTTCGCATTTCAATGAACGGTCGCGCACGATACGATTCTAGAGGAATTTCCTTCCGCGAACGCTCCGGTTGTGGAATGACCACAAGGTTTTCCCAAGGGACTACGGTATGGGGTTCTTCAAGAAAGAAGTGGTTTTTAAAGGAAACGCCCTTGAGTTGCAAGGGTTCACAGGTTCCGGTAACCGCTTACCATCAGGCGGGCCGTATTCTTATTTATTACCGAGCGACGTTGCATCAATAAACTCAAGTGAGAATTCAGATGGCTTTAACACGGCCGAAGTACCGTGATGACAAAAAGTCTATATTCAACACAGATTGATGCCAATCTAAAGTATTAATTATGTTTGTTACAACCTTATTATAAGTGTCTGGTGTAGATCCTGAACTGGTTCTATTAACGCTTCAGGTGACTTTTTGTGACTAAAGTTTAGAAATAAACTGTCTTACTACAAAACCGTGTTTAACACATGTTTAGTTAGACGCTGCCTAACTCGATGCGTGTTCTATATGGTAACCCTAGGAAACGTTTCGTTACGTGAAGAACTGATTTTGAGGAACAAATACATTTTAGTATGAAAAAGTTTTAATTTAATAAAAATCTACATTAAATAACCATATTCAATATAGAACACGCATATCGAGTTTTGTTGTAAGACAGAACATATTTAGCCGCTAAACCATAAATAGTAAAGTACGTGTTAAAAATTATTTAAAAACCTGTTTGAACATTTTATCTAATTAAAATACGTCTACGGTCTATGGAGGTGATAATTAATTTTTGCCCAAGGACAATCTCAAAAGATATCAATCTCGTAAACGATTTGCTCAACGGCTCACGGATGTTCTTCGTGAATACACTGTGAAACTGTACATGTGTCGTTATTGTTCATTTTTTTAGTTTTCTAATATAATCAATCATCTTATTTCTGTTTCAGCATTCAAGACGTGTCAGTCGATATTGAACGAGGAGATAGTTACCACCGTTGATATTACAGCTACAGGCCAAAGCAGCATCCTTTGCCCCGGGATGTTAGATAGTACCAATTTCAACGGACACTCCGGTGCCATCAAAACAGGATTAAGCCATTTAGCTATACCCCGAGGATGGTCCTGGGGAGGTCCCGCTTCCCCCTTCTGTCCAATATGGGCCGAAATCAAGGTTCCAGATTGACAAAAGCAATCAAAACAATATGGTAAAAAGAAAAATCTAGCCAATCTTCTTTACTCCACTGTTCTACTATTACTACAATGCCTTCTCATGATGTTATTGCAATTTTATTTTAATTGAGAATCGGCCATTTTAAAAGAAACGTCAAGTTTGGCGCCAATATTTTTGTCAATTTGTTAGGTTGTCAAATAAGGAAGATAAACAAATATATCAATTAAATTGTAAGTTATCAGTGAAATTATTCAATATTACCTAGAGTTGTGTCATTTTTAAATGGGTATTAAGGATATTTATTATCTTGAAGAATATTTAAGCAGTGTGGAATTTGATTTCATTAGGTATTAAAATTATTATTACAAACGAATTTTATATTAAGACTTTCTGTTTCATATATTTATTACATTAATCTTATAAAAACTTCCCAAAATTAGTCATAAGAATGAACTGATTGAAGAATGGTTCTATATTGATAATTAATTATCCTTTTAATTAAACTTGTTTTTTTTTTTAAATAATTGACAGAAAATTATAAGCATCATCGTATTGCGTTTTACATACATTCATATTTTTTTATTTATCATTCTAGGTTTACATATGCTACTGGTTTTTTTTTTCATTGGATGCCTTAGCTGCCAGCCTTACTGGCTGTAACGACCAATGAGTATTGATTCAAAAATGGTTAATTTTTACACCATATGAGTTATTTTCGTCATGAGTACGAATATAATATACCACGTATATTTTATGTGTACAATCATTAAAAAAATTAAACACATTAAATACTCGTAAGGAAGAAGTATGTATATCATTTAGTGGATACCGAACTTTTTGTAGATATTTGTCTTTACCGGGCTTAGACTGAACGAGTGCTTTTAATAATAAGTCGTTAGTAAAAAATATCATTAAATATAAAAAAACTAATGTTTCGCATGGGTTTTATAACTAGTGTGTTTAAATTTGAATACCTATGAAGAACGAAGAGAATCGCTTATAATTATAAATAAAATGTATTGTAATCCAAATTATATTTCGCGGTATAAGAACCAGATGAACGTCTCATCTACATTTTTTTTAATTTACAGGAGAGCAAAAATCCTCGGAGAATTTACTTAGTTCCTTGTGGTTCCTTAGCTATTTTGTTATTTTGGAATTTGTGAAATATTGCATTTACAATCACGTCGTTTTGGCATTTCATAAGGGAGCACTTTGTGACCCGTATTATGAAAAAGATAACAGTCAGTCGTAGGACTGCACGTCAGAAGAGAAAACATAACTTCACAATGTATTTGCATATATGCACACACACATACACATCTGCATATATATAATTAGGTTAAAAATAAAAAGTAGGTAATAATATATCTAAATGTATACATAGGGTACACTGGAAGTTCCGCTCCTGGCCGCTCATAAATGTTTGAATTTCGAATGTTAAATTTTTTAAATATAAGAAACTCGGCTCTGTCTTACGCATTTTCGATCAGGTCACGTGTCCTGACGCGAGTTTAACATTTTTTACCCATCCCAAAAAGTGCACAACTCCGCTAAAGAAGTTTTCCCTTCAAAAACGATTTTTGACTTTTTTGTAGATACGCTCATCTGGTTCTTATACCGCGAGGTAGGGAAAATATGAGTTTTCCTTTTATGTTAAATACAGATATTATGTACCTGAACCGGTTTTCCTCTGGCAAGGTAGTTGCGTAAAAATGTATTTTGCTTCTTTGTGATCTTATTTCAAAAAGAATGCATACCTCACATTATAATAATCTTACGAAATTTATATATTTAAATCACGATGAAATGCCAACAACATTCTTGAATAGCATCTGATAAATTTGTGATCTATTTTTATGCAGTTAAAAAAAGCAGAGTTAAAAATCATACAACGACTAGCAATTAATGTCGTGTCGTTGTCATTATGGCAACATTCTCTCGCGACAATGAATTTTATTATCACGCTAGTAGAAACGCTTGCTACGTAAATGAGGTCTGGCGTTTTAATAAAAATTGTATTATGTACATAGAAAATCTACTTAATATTTTTATAACAAAAGTGAGTTTGATCTCGATACAATAAAAAATATTTCTTCAATTATGACTTTACGAGATAGGAGAAATTAATGGTTACTTACTTTTGTGTTCCTATGTCCTGCATGTAAAAATAAAACTAGTTAAAAGAAGAAGTGGGGAGTATTTTTTTAACATAAATAACGTTATTCTTTAATTATGATAATATTAGAAGTCGATACTTTGATATTTAAGTTGTTTTTTTTTTAATATTTAAAGGGTCCACAACCAATGTTATGCTTTGATCAGAGAGTCAACAATTGTTCAAATGTTATCGATTTTGTGATATAAATGGTTATGTTTATTTTGGTGGTTTTCTGCATAGTAACAAATGTTTATTATATTGTGTAAATTATTGATGAATTTTAAAATAAATTATTTAAATTATGAAGTTTTGTTTTTTCTTTAATAATAATTATGATAGCTTATGTCGAAGCAATTTAATGATTAATTTATTTTTAATTTATTGGAAACACAAAATTATTTTTGTACCTGGCGATTCTGATAGTTGTGCCAACAGCGAATACTATAAAATTAACCGTGAGCCATAAGAGAAAAAGAAACTATAAAATCATAAGATAAACACGTGAAATAACGGGTGGAAATATCAAAATAATGTACTTATTTACGATCATCATTTCATTTTGTAATACCTAATGTATGAGAAAAGATAATATTAAAACTACTTGAGTAATTTATTTTTCTCGTGTACAACACGTATGCTACTTGTAATGGCTGCCGGAAAGGGTCGAAACCATAAGTAATAGACGAACATAGTGTGCGAGTGAGATACTTAGCCTTATACATAAACCTAAGTGTGAGAAAGAGACAGAATAAGCCTGACAGTGAGACCGGTTTTGAAACATTTAGTCTCATGTCAAAAAATCTCCCCTTTTAATTTTGGTGTTTTCGTCGTAATCTTTCTATATTTTAACGGGTAAATATAAAAAGATACTATGTAACCATAAACTTAATATACTAACGTAAAAGTTTATGGTCGGAACAAAATACATTTGACATAAAAATTGCTTTACAAAAAACAATGTTAAAATTATAAAAATATAAGAAAAATAAACAATTAGGTAAAAGTTTAGAAATTAACTGAATGCCTTTCTTCGTAATATCATTAGCCCTGTGGTGTAGTACCAAACCTGCAGTCTACTTACTGCTTTCGCCTATCGTCAACGATACTCCAGTTTTCTGTGATGTAGGAGTAAGATAGATTGAGGTACCGTTTATAATCAAGTTTGAATAAAACCTCTTTTTTATGGGATAGGGCAAACGAGCAGACGGGTCACCTGATGGTAAGTGACTACCGACATGACTGCCCATGGGCATCTGCAACTCAAGAGTCACAAGTGCGTTACCGGCCTGTAAGGTGGGAGTAGGGGAAGAGGGAGAGTGCGGGTAGGAGGAGAAGTGGAGGTAAGAGAAGGGTTAGGGCCTCCGGTAACCTCACTCACTCGGCGAAATACAATGCAACCACTACAAATACCACTCCGGTCGAGGCGGCCCATACGTGCCGAAGCATGGCTCTCTCACAGTTGATCCCTCATTTCTCTTTACCCCTTAAAGTATTGGCGTTATTACACGACTGCCCGAAAAAAGAGTGGACGTAGGTAATAGTTCCAGGGGTCATGTATGTATTTATTTATGTGAGTTTGTTTATTGCTCTATAACTTCTAAATGCCTGCAGATTTGGATGTGTGGGGTATCATTTAGAATCCTTACATCACACTGGATAATTCTTTTAATTAAAAAAAAAATCATGGCGACTGTATGGCACGTAAATAGGTAATTTTTGTCATGACAACTGTGCTTTTTCCATTAGTTGTTTACCATAGCGTTTTTTGAGGGCCAACTAGCAAAAAATCCTTCACCTGTCCTAGTCTTAACAAGTGACCATAAAGCACTTCTAGACTTTTCGATAATTCTTAAGAACGATACCGATAGTATGCCCTCAAGGAATCATTTACATTATGCAAAAGTGCAAAACACTGTAAGTCACATAAGTAGACCGTTTCAATTCGGTACATAGGTATACCTATATAAATTGTATTTAACTGTACCTAAGCTATTTTCTTCCAAGCTTAATTAGTCTCCTTTCGCTGAAATTCACTGAACAGTGGTTTACTACTAATTTTCTTGAATTGTTTTGGCTTTCAATGCTAATCAATGTCGCTGGTTTGCGAGAATAGCGACGGAACTAAAAATTATTGATTTTAGATGGCAATGTTTTGTGATTTCCGCTAGAGTATTTTGTTCTAAATATATAATTAACTTGTCGCTTTCTAACGTACGTTAGCACGAAATCGGCCTTGCATCTCTGTTCACCATAAAATATCAAAGATTTATTATCGTTTGGCATACTTAGTTCAATTCGACTGAATTTTGAATTACGTCGATATTCTCGCAAACCAGCGATGTGGTCTGTATACTCAACGATTTGTTGAGTAAATTAAACCTGTAATACAAACCTTCATTGACAGATTTCAGCACAAAAGAAAAAGCCTTATTTACAACGACAAAATGTCACAGATATTGTAACATTCATAGATTATATGTCACTCTAAAAGGCGTGTCTGTTTTATAAAGTTCCTAACAATTTTCTAATCCAAAATGATAAAAAATGAAGACATATACCGATTTGAGACCATGTTATTCAACGAAGGGACCACTGCAAGAGAAGACTATCGATTTGGCGACATAAAAAACCCAGGTCCTCCAACGGTTTATAAGCCTAAGAAACCTTGCTTGAGACTTCGTCCACCCCCATTAAAAGATATTCATGCTCTGACTGATTGGAATAAGCGATGTCAATACGTACCCTTTTATCTTTATCATTCGCGCAAAGACATCATCCAAACGAATCCAAAAGAAGTTCAAAAGAGTTTTGTGAGTATTGCTAACATTTAACTCCTTTTCGGAGAAGTAATTTTTGATAAGTTTTTGAAGTGAAAACTTCTTTCGACACGTTGTGTACTTTTGCTATGGGGAAAAAGCACTGAATTCGTGACCGTCACGCCAATAATACATAAATAGATCCACTAGAGGGCGCTAATCTAAACATTAAGTTCTGCCAGCTCCTTATTAATTAATCTTTCAAAATATAATTAGTTCAATAAAGTACTTTTTGTGTGCTCAATTCATATGGTAAAATAAACAAAAATATAATTGTTATTAAGGTGAAAATTTATAACGCCTATAGTGCTCAATAGCGAAAACCTTTATTCAAAATTTCGTCCGAACGTACGTCAGTTTGATGGTATCACTTTCTTAAAAAATGAACACTTGATCGGCAACTTGATTTTAGGGGCGGCAAATTTGGGGCCTACATTATTTTTGTCTTGTCCTGGGGTATCCAATCAGATAGACCGACCGGTAGGGGCGGCAAAATTTTAATAGCCTACTGGCGGCAAATGTGTAATTCCGCCGCTGGTCTGGTTGTAATTTATCTATAACTAGCAACCCGCTCCCGCCTTCACACGGATGGCAGAGACATCTTCAACAATCATCAACATATTTCAACAAATTATACACCTAAACCTACCTCATGAATCACTCTGTCTATTAGTGAAAACCGCATGAAAATCCGTTCAGAAGTTTTTCAGTTTATGGCGAACAGACAGACGTGGCGAGGGACTTTGTTTTATAATATGTAGTGAAATGTGTGTATTTAGAAATCTATAAGTATATTACTAGCAGTCTGGTTACCATACCAAGGCTCTGCCTAGTTTGGGATCAGACAACCGTCTGTGAGTTGTGTCAAGTTATTATAGTTATCCCTAATTTATTTGACAGGCTTGTTGGTCTAGTGGTTGGTGACCATGATTGCTGAGCCAGAAATTGTGGGTTCGATCCCCACCCAGAACAAATAATTGTGTGAAGACCACGATCATTTGTTCTGTGTCTGGGTGTAATTTATCTATTATAAATGTATTTATTTAGTAATTTATAAGTATGTTTATCAGCAGTTTTGTTAGCTTAGTAAGGCTCTGTCTAGTTTGGGATCATACAGCCGTGGGTGAGATGTCTCAAATTATGAATATTATTATTATTCAAACAGTATCTTGAAGAAGGTAGTAGATTTCTGATCGAATTGGATACATCCGACGGTTGAAGTAGGTAGGTACTTCCTTATTTCAGGCGCAGTACGGCACAGCGTGTGGTTTTAGTCGGTTCGATTCCGACACACCGCCCCACCGAAACGGCCCGAGGAGGTTCCAACACGCAGAAAAACAATGGTACTTCCTTCACTCTCAACTACGCCAAGACTACAACTTAGTTGGGAGAAGGTTATGACATCCGAATAACTTACTGGTTTGCAAGAGACTTCTTCCCATAAGATGGGCCGTGTGTTGTTTGCTAACTTGTATATATAGAAAGCCTTCACATTACTTTACACACGGTCAATAATTAAACGTTTAAATTAGTTCAAGCCTCCTGACGAAGGGATAGAAAATGCAATAAAGACACGCCCGCGGTTGGTGATGACCCCAGCAGTCAGTATGGACGACATCGAAGACCCTAACGCTCGGAATCTCCTAATTGAGGACATGTACACCAGTGACATGACAAGAGGATTGAAGGAGGCCATCAGACCGTACTTTAAAGTACAAGCGCCATTACCGGGACGGCCAGCTAACGCTAACCCGGTGAATATTTTTGAAATAACTATGAATGTCCTTGCAAATGATAGCTGTTTTTGTATAACTAAAGGCCGAGTCAAATAGCGGACGGGGCTGGTCAGCGCCGCGGCGCGGTAATGTACTACTCGGTTAATACGTAGGGTGCTACATAAGTTCTGTCGTATGCAAACTAGATATCATAAATTCATAATGGTGGTTTGGAGTCATATCCATAAACTCCGAGTAACATTTAAAAGAAAAGAGCGTACTCCTATCTCAAACTTACTTGTGACTCTTGAGTTGCAGGTGCCCATGGGCGTCGGTAGTCACTTACCATCAGGTGACCCGCCTGCTCGTTTGCTTGTTTATAATATATAAAAAAAAAGAATTTGGAACCAAGGAATCGATTGTTCGATTTTTAAATTATCTTCCTAAATGAAAATGACGGGTTTCTCTCGTTATGACAGTTGTGTAATTATTGACGTGACAACGTCTTATAAATTGGTTTGCCGGGTGACACTTCAAGAAACTGCGTTACGCTCCGCTCACGTTATGCGCTCACAATGAGAGCGAGTGAGAGGCACGCGTTTTAAATATAATTCTTTGTATAAATAAATGTTTTAAATTGTTACTATTATTTCATCCTTCTTCCTACTATACGAATGAATATTCACATTAAAATTATTTTACCACTCAAAGTCGTTGTCACGTAAAACTTTCGCCCGTATACCGACTTTACAGGCAACCAATTTTTTTTGTATAACTTTAAGCGATGCTTAACTAAACAAATAGTTTCCAGGAAATGAGTAGTGCACTGAGGAAAACTTGTCCATCGCTAAAGACTATAGAACGGTGGTATATTTAATTTAATCGCGGTAATTTTAACTTGGAGGATGATGCAAGTAACTACCGATAAAAACACTGAGACGGTACGAAAATTATTGGAGTAAGACCGTTGTGTAACATATCGACGGATAGAGGAAACCTTCAAGTTAAGTGCACCAACTGTTCAACGGATTGTTCACGACCATTTCAACGACTACTTGATGACTTATGCGCTGAGGGAGCAGCGTGTGACTTGGTCTCGAGAAGTGTTAAAACAATTTGAAGAACAGGTTTCAGCACATGTACAATCGAGTTATTTAGATTGATCAACTACGTGAACTCGATTGATACATGTGCTGAAACATAGCTGTATTATGTGTTATTTTATTATTTCTTCGTTCCTACTAAAGACCAGGGTAACATCTGGGTGTTTGAAGATGAACAACCGCTGACGACTGTGAAAATGTCCCGCTCCGTAAAGAAAATAATAATTGCTGTATTTTTTACTTAGAGAAGAATATTGGCTACAGTTGTGCTTGATAAATCGAAGGCTGTTACTGCTGCATTGCATACAGAGGACCACTCCTCTACCTACCTCTACCTTACCTCAAGTATTAGAAGCCTTAAAAAATGAATGACCAAACTCAAGACTAGATACTTGGCTTTAGCACATCGAACCGGTAACACTACGGCCTATTTGCACCAAGGTGGAATCAAATTGCTACACCTTCCTTATAGTCTGGATTTAGCGCCGTGCTACTTTGCACTATTCCCATGTGTAAAAAATAACTGAAGAGACGCAAGGTGTCGAACGATGAGGAGCTTTTGAGGAGATATGTGGCTGTGTTCCAGAGGGATACTGGTGCAATGTGTTCAACACCTGGTTTACTCGTATTAAGAATTTTTTTACTACCAGTGAAGTCTACTTCTAAAACAAAAGTTGCAAAGTACGATATTACTTATGTAACACCCTAGCATAGAAGATGTCACACAGCGCTGCCCCACTCGGCCTTCGAGGCTAGTACATTTCAAGCGCTAACACCGCGTCGTCGACCTTTCCCGCCCGCTCTCTACCCCAACCGTAATGGTAGGCTGGAGAAAATTTCGTAGGTAGGGTAAAAAAATGTGGAAAAAGATTTTCTAAAAGATGTCGTTTACCGCTAACACACTCGCTGATACATTCTTGCTACTAATTAGTTTAATTTTCAGATAAGGCTTCCAAAGTTGTCACCACCTTACGTTTCCCCTGAATGGCGAATGGAAACGGTTTCTTGGGATCAGAAGCAACTTAGATCTTATTGTGATAGCACCAGGAACTTCTGGCTATCAAGACCATTACGTCCGTAAGTATTAGCAAAAATAATTCAAGAGTACAACAGATGGCTAATTTTAAGGAAAAAAAAGTAGTTTCGACTCTCATTACAAAAGAATAAACTACAATTTTGATTGAGTGCCTACAAGCATCTACTTACTATTTATACAAGCCTTAGTAACTATCAATCAAATTAATACCATTATCCATTTCGTGATTAACCCAAATTAGATGTATATATATGTAGTATTTTCTCGATCATCTGCATATTTGACCAACTGCTAATAATTTGAATGGTCTAATCACGCATTGGAGTAATCGCGCCTAAACAACTTCTTTCAATGCAAATATCAGTATCTGTCCTTGCAAAAACATGTTCTAAAAAAGTTATATGTTTTTTCCAAAGTTATTACAGCATCGGATTGGCTCCGATTTGAAATTTACGAATTTGGCATAGTATGAAAATTGTTTTTCTTTTCATAGGTGTACGTTTTGTGAGCAGACGAAAAAAGTGGAAGAGCAAAAGAAGATTATGTGCCAGTTAAAGCCTGGCAAAAGTCTTCAAAGACGTTAAATAACAGTTATTGATTTAAATGGGAGTTTATCTTTAGGTAATATTTGATGAGAACCGAAAGAACATCTACAAAAATCTAAGAGATATCTACTTTATATTGGAGGGAGAAAATAATTAATAGTAGATAGACATCCAACTGGTTTAACTATATTCCAAATAACATTTCAAGTTATAATTTTATAAAACAAAAGTTATTGTAATATCTTTAATTTACTCACATTTACTAAAATTGTACTGTTAACTTGTTTTCTTAATAGATTTTTTTCACTTATATGTGGTTTGTATTGATTTTATTTTTTCTACTTTATTATATACTTGATAGTTAAATGGTTAAAAGATTCCGGAATTTGTTTGTTTATGAAAGGTAGGTAACTAAGATGTAATGCATTGTGTTGTCGCCACATCAAAAGCTCGTATTTGTTTTATTAAAAACAGGGGCAAACTATATAATAGATTATAAAACAGTTCACTATTTAATAAAAATGAGTTAATAGACATTCTTATGACTAGTTAAACAGGTATACGGCTGATATTGTCTCTTAGGTACTACGGTAGGTAAACTTGGAACCCAAAACAACAATTTTTCATACTCGTGTTGGGGTATAATGTCCACCTTGACTTCGTATATTTCCAAAAAATTGTTCGAATAAGTTTTGGATGAATTTCAGTTTTAATTAAACTTTCATACGAATACGTCAAATGTTGATGCACACTAATAATCCTGATAACCCAATATTGTTTTTAATGAGCAGCACTCTTTCCTTTGACAACACGGTCTTATGTTGGTGCCAACTTTAATAGATTTATAGTGACACATTAAGTGTCAATGATAGAAATTATTTCCTCAGTATAACCATTGCTGTTTAAGCCCTAAATCTTTAAAGTTTCTGGTATTAAATTTATAAAATGGATTATTAAGAAACTGAATAAATTTTACTCTAGGAAATCTACAAAAATAAATGTTAGTAAAAATACTACTCCAAGAATTCACTGTTCTAAACCATTCCATGTTTGTACAATGGTTGGTGCGTTATCCCAAACATTGGTCAAATAATCAGAACAATTACTAGTCTAGTTTTATATAAAAAAAAGTTTTGCTATGAAGTTACTAAAGAAAAGATATTCCTTCCAAAACCCTAGTGTTATGATGGTTGTTTACACAAGTTTTAAAGGCGCACTGCGGTATTTCGAGGTCGCATCGTTACGTTGCCCATAAATTGGCTCACTGATACTCAAACCGTTTTTAAAGCGCTAATCGGATATCTAGTGTATTCTTGATCGAAGTTTAGTAGCTACTAAATTAATATTTTCCACACAAATAACTTAGATTTGCGCTCTCAATGTAGATCTCACTCCTTGAGACGAGTCTATATCCGAATAAAGTAGTAATGTATGGAACTATTTTTGTTTTTCCTGTAGGAACCCATCGCACATGCGCAGTACCAGCAAGCTTATAAGCCATCAATAAGCTTTGCCGACAGTTCTTGCGTGTAAATGTAAATAACAATATCCGATTTATAAAATGGATAATGCTGATATAAAACCGATTATAAGATACCTCGTCAAAAAGAAAATGCTTACGTTCGAGATTATGGAAGATTTAATTGCTACTTTAGGGCCAAATGCCCCTTCAAGGCCGACCGTAAAAAAATGGGTTAAGTTCTTTAGGAAACGGAAAGAAATTGAGGAAAAGAACAAGAAAAAAGCTGCCCGGTCCGAAGCTCAATTTCAGGAGAAAATCGACAAAATTTTCGCAATAGTTTTAGACGACAACAGACTGCAATGCCAAGAAATAGCTACAGTTATGGGAATGACCGAAGACAACATCTGCGATGTTTTAGAAAATATACTACAAATGAAGAAATTCTGTTCAAGATGGGTTCCACAACATCTTTCGAGAGAGCAAAAAATGATACGAGTGCGTTTTGCTAAGAAAAACCTGGTGCAATTCGAAAACGATCCCAGGGATTTTTTGGAAAGATTTGTCACAAATGATCAAACTTGGATACGTTTTGGTATTCCACATGATGAACCTGAAGATAATGACGACACAAAACAATCAAGTGTTGTGTTGCCAACCGATAAAATGTTAGTCTCAGTGTTTTGGGATGCTAAGGGAATTATTTTAATTGATTACCATTATCAGGCGCTAACAGGTGAACTATACGCAAATTCACTAAATAAATTGTCGAAGCAACTGAAAGCGAAGCGTCCTGATGTATTATTTAAAAATATAATATTCCAGCAGACTAACACACAGCTCCAAACTTCCCCCATCGCTATTGCGAAAATGTTTGAGTTTGGGTTTGAACTGTTTAATCACCCGCCTCACTCACCTGATTTATCACCTTCAGACTACTTTTTATTTCCTAATCTAAAAGCAAATTTGAAAGGATTACAATTATCATCGAAAGAGGAAGTCGTTACCAACGTTAATGAGGTATTACATAAACTACACATTGTCGCATTTAATAAAGCACTTGGCAATTTGGGATATCGATGGAAAAGATGCATTGAAAATAGAGGGGAATATATAGGAGCTTATTTTAGCTATAATTGAAGAAAGGAAAAAATTAGCATTGCCAATTATTACATATTTAAGTCTGATTTCGAAAGAAAAATAACTATGAATACGGTACGAGGTACGACGTATATTCCCTGCTTGACGCAAATAAAAACATGGAGGTGAATTATAATTGACAAAATTTATACTTTCTTTTTCGTCTCAAAATCAAAATATTTTTTATTTCAAGTAAACCCATTGTAGGTATTTTTGAATTGTCAGGAGGAGTCAGTCAGTATAAGTAGGTCGTGAAGCTAGTTGCCTGTTCCAAAACATAGATCTTATATAGAAGAACAGGCAAGAAACTCCAAGGACACTCTTTTCCAACATGTTTTTTTTTTACAAAGCTTGTAAGCGCACTTTAATGTGAGGACAATGTAACATAAATTAATATTGTTCTAAAATGGAAAAGAAAATCACAGAGCTGCTGGGCAACATAGAAAATTAACATAATACTTGTGACTACACAGTTCTCACATGTACAATTCATTTTTTTTTTAAATAATAAGTAAAACGCGTAGTTAGGTACTAGTTAAGCTTCCATGATGAGAAACTTAGCGTAAGCTATGAAGGTGAAATAAAGATAATTCATAAGTATACAACTATTAGTATTTTTATTAAGTTAATTTGAATTAAGTGGATTCTGATATGAATTGAATTTTTTCCTTAATAGTATTTATATGGTTATTATAATACGCGGCTCGTTAGCATCCCGCATACCAGGCCTGTTCCTGATTATGCTCGCCCCTCATTAAGTAGGACTAGCGAAGAGTGGGTTTGATACATACCTCTCTACCTACCCCTTTGGACATACACAGATATAAGTATATATATTGTTTTCTCGGTTAATGTCGGTTGAGGCTGTCTATAAACACTCCCATTAATTTGCACGCGTGCTGAACATTCTTTGGAATTATAAAAGACGTTTGAAAAGTGTGAGTGACACTCGAAAGTAGTGTTTTTAAATGAGATTCCTCCTCACCTTCTCATTCGCGTCTCTGGAGTGGCGCATGGTCTCTGCCATGGGACTCGAGATAGTTGCGAACCGACTCTGTGATCTCGGTTCAACATTTCCTATGGTTGGTTGCAAGTAACATGTCACTAGCAATCGTGTTTTCCTTGCTTTTCGCCGAGTGAGTGAGATTACCGGAGGCCCTAACCATTCCCTCCCCCTCTTCCACCTTTCCCCTACTCCTACCTTAAAGGCTGGCAACGCACTTGTGACTCTTGAGTTGCAGGTGCCCCTGGGCGGCGGAAGTTATTTACCATCAGGTGACCCGTCTGCTCGTTTGCCATATACCATAAAAAAACACGTTGCCTATTCTGTTGCTCTTTTTAAAGAACCCATATGCAGGCTTGTGTGGTGGTCATGAGCTCGACTCTTGGCACGTGACAGTTTGCATCCCATTTGAAAATGTTGTTTATCAAATCAAATAAGTGAAATCAAAGTGGAATCTCACTGTAGCTTACTTAGGTTTTCGTGTGTATATTGTGTACTTTCTTCATACGCACCTACTTCATACTTTTGTAAATAAATTAAATCCAATTTTATCAGTACCTACCTATACCTGGAGTAGATACAGTCTGTGTTATCAATTCTGTAAAATTTTCAGTCTTTTAACAGTTTGAACTCTATTCTTTATGACTTTTAGTTGTGAACCAACCAGCAGTTTGGCGTACCTTAGAGAGGTGGCAGGGGAGCGCCACCCCCTGATTTTTGCATGCTTACGATTTGCCTCCCCAGGACCGAAAAAACAAATTTTGCACCTAGGGTTATCTTTTCTATCGTCAAAATCGTGTTACCGAACACTATCGTGCCATCATAAATTTAATCACATGTGACTGCTGGTGGACTAAATAAGTTGTATCTATAATCCCTACCAGAGGAGGAGACATTAGCTAGTTATTATATAGTATATTTGGGAACCCGCTGCAGGCTTCAAGGTCTAAGCGCCGGGTGGAGCATTGATGACTCAGCGGCAACCTACACGTTTTCTATAGTGTGACTACAGGTAGGAGAGACCTGTAGTCGATCTATTTTATTAAGGGAAAGTAAACGAATAAACTGCATCTCTCGGTGCCTTTTTTCGTGTGGAAGGTCCCACGGATCAATCCGGATCATCACCTCACCGGAGCTAACGGTGAAGTGGTACGTCGGAATCGAACCGACTAAAAACCAGGTATGCAACCACTTGCAAGTCCATTGCAAGGGACCCGGGTATACCCTAAGAAGGAAGCCGAAATACCTGCAGACTTTTGCTGCCTCTTGATCAGCATTAAGGTGCCTACGTTTTATTCTTCCTGGTTGTCAAGAATGCAAGGGCACGCAGCTCTGAACGCACAGCAGGACTTATTGACACTACGTTAATTTCAACATACCTTTATTGTCAAACTTAATACATGTTACATTAATTCAATAGTATTAACAGCAAGTACATTTAAGTGCAGAAGTGAAAACAGCATCGGTAACATATTTGATTGTTGTAAAAAATTAACATGTCGCCACCCGGCAAAAAAAGTGTCATAACACAAAAACAGCTATTTCGAGAAAACACGACTTTTATGCCGGTGAATTGAACAAAACAGCTCAGTGAAAAAGAGAACTTTGTTCCCTTTTAATGATGTTTTTACAGCTGCTATTCAATGCTATAATAATGTCAAATCGTATCTAACATGTGATATGACACTTTTTTTGCCGGGTGGGCGATTGTATTTGTAAATTGTTAAAACAGTCATATGAACTAAATTGAGATGAATTACAAAATCTATGCAGATAAGTCTTAAGACAAGGTGTAACAGATTGGTGTGGTCATAATTTAGGAGTTTTATGTATAGCCGAAATTTTTATATTTATTTTTCTTTGGAATATACTTTTGATGATGTATGGTTTTGCTTTTTTTATGCGGATATTTTCAGACAAATTCGGATATTAAATCAACATCCTTAGTCAGTATCAAATACTTAATGCAACACGGCCCTAAAATATGACCACATCTTTAATATGTACACAGAAAAAAGTAATAAAAAAGGTTTAATTATAGAAATACAGAAATTGATTTTCATATTTCAACATGAAGAAAACTGTAAACAGTATCCTGTTAATATTACTATTGTCTATTATAACTACAGATTACAAACATGGAAATATCATTTGTTTATATATTTTATTTTTATAAGGCATTTTGTTATTTTATATGATTTTTTTTTTCTATTTATACATTATTATTTATTGAAATAAATCTATTATAATATATGAGCGTATTGTTTTAATTTACCTCCAAGAACGTAGAGGTATCATCAAGAATAATAAAAAATATATTTAATAAAATGTAACATAATTGATGCTCTTGGCTTAATAAGCAAATTAATCCTTACTATAACTACACAAACCTAATCAATATCACATTAGTTAACAAACACTGACTAAGTTATCCGATGAATTTATTTGGGAAATAAAGAGTCCACGTAAAAGTGCTGATTTAATTATAAGAAGATAATTATTTTAACGTAGTAAAAGCTTGAGAAGAACATTACTCGTAGCTATAAAGGTATCAGTAAACAGCGGCGAATTTACACATTTGCCGCCAGTAGGCATTAAAATTTTGCCGCCCCGGTCGGTCTATCTAATTCGATACCCCAGGACAAGACATAAAAAAATAATGTAGGCCCCAACTTTGCCGCCCTAGGCTTCAGCCTACTCAGCCTACTGGTAAATCCGCCACTGAGTAAATATTCCCGCGAATCCATCAAGCTAAGTTATTTAATTTAAAGTAATCCTTACGTACAGAAACCCAATCCTACAATTTTTTTTTTATCACAATCAAATCAAATTTGTGAATGCATCTATAACTTCTAATATTTCTTAACTACAAAATCTAGTTTGCTTATGCGAACACGTTCTTACTTAACTAGAAAACTGTTTTACGATACAATTTCATGAAGATGAAGCAAGCGTTTTGGTTTGTGATTAAAAAAGCTGCTTAGCAATCGCACTCAAAGCACATAGCAACTTTATGATAAATAAAATTAAATTAAACAAATATAAATAGCAATTATTTGGTCACTAGATTTGTTTAAAAATGTTTATTAAACAAGGTGTAAAGTACGGCTAGCAAAAAACTTAAACAAACGTTTTTCTGCTGATACTTATCAAGATGAATAAGTCAGTTTATTATAAAAATGCAAAATTAATTATTTATAACGATTCATTGTATTCGCGCTCCATAATGTACGTCTACCAATGCGATCCCGCCGCGGCATGGCAAATACCCCTTGCGTACAAGCGCGCTGGGGGAATGACCTGTTACGATCCGCGGCAGCAAGACAGATGTTTGAATATCGTTTGATTAATTACATTGCATTTTTAACATTATGTAGTATGTTACCATTTATTACCAATTTTTTTTTAAATTATAAAGTGGTAGAATTTTCCTGCAGAAAATGTCAACGATTTTGAACTCGGAATATGATCTGTATCTACTATTTCAGTTTTCGGTACACCGTCGCTTACACCCTGTGTATATAGTTAAGTAAATAATACAGTCAGCAAGGATAATCGCTTTGCACATTCTCATGTACACGTTCAATGTTTTCAATCTTTATCATTCAATGAAGTGTTATACAAAGAATGAATTAGGAAAAATCCTTAAACAGTAATTGTTTTAGTGCAAGTCTGAAGTGAATATGTGTGTGTTCAACGACTTCTGTTGCTGACTGTACTAGTAATGGTGGCCAATGAAAAGCCAGCCTAATTATGGATTTAACAAAGTAGCTATGAGCTTAGTCGGTCTGTTGTTAATTCATTATATTAATGTCTTCGGTGTTGTATCTTAGGTTTGAAACATCAAAATGCGAATTGACAGCTCTGAGGGATATTAATTGGTGTGGCGTTGTCAATAAGACAGCAATTCCCAACGCAGCTTTCTGAGATAATAAATAAATAAATTAATTAATTTATTTCATTTTTTTTATTTATTTCGCATTTTTATGTGTTGATCCTAAAACTCCGCCCAAAAAAAATTAAGACAGACATTATTAAGAAACTACAACCAAAAAATAACGCGCCAAATACAGATATAACACTTCTTCCATTTTTAACTATATTTTTTTAACTTTATATAATTTAGAACTTATTTTTTTTTGCCTCAGTCTCTCCTTCTAGTTCCGAATAAATGCTTATATTTTAACAAAGAGATTATATTCGTATTCGTAACATTGTCTATGAAATAACATTACAAAAACATTTATAATTGATTCAGTTTTCATATAATTATTAAGTAAGAAATACATAAACAATATCATTAAGAGGCGATAGCGTAATGGCTGAGGCGTCAGACTCGCGATCAAGACGTTACGGGTTCGAGACCCAGCCAGCACACTACCGACATGAACTCACATTTAACAAGCCTTTAACTTAGTGCAAGAGTTAACAAGAATACCACGTAGTAGTAACATATTTATTTTATAAAAAAAAGTTAGCAGTGATTATATTATAGAATGGATAACATTATTAACCGAAAGACCAAGTATCCCAATACAATACAATACCCCAAACCTATAGTGGCGTCCATGAAGTCTTTTGCTCGGAAGTCCTTAAGAACAGCTTCGATTTTGATGTTCTTTTATATTTCTTTTTATCAGAAACACCGTTTTAGGGCTTGGAAAAATACTTTTATGTAGTTTTAATGTGTATGCTATTTATGTAGACAAATTTTTTTTCATACAATATTGTTGGAGGGTGGGGGGGGCTGGGTAAATACTCTCAACAGTATGACAAACTTGTTACTTTTCAGTGCAATAATAAAACCGTAGCCTTGATTGCATACAAGTAACTAAGCAACACTGCAAAATAATTATAATAAGTCTAAATAAATAATAAGCCACTAAAGGCTCATTAGAGCCACCCGGTACCCGACCCACACCGCCTCGCCTCGTGCGATTAGTATTGTTTAACTTCTGGATATGCGCTCATTGGTATTGACTGCGCATTGCAAACGCGCATACTCAAACGAAACTTAAAAACAATATACCTATATTTATTGTACTTAAGGACTTTCGAAGATTACCTATTTTAAGTATTCATTGACGCGACTACCAGTTTGATGGCAGTCCCAACATCCGCCTTATCTGTCATAGCAGAAGAGACGTTGTGAAAATTTCTTCCCAACGTACACCACCGTCTCTGCTACACCAGTGAGGACGTTGGGAAAATTTGTTCTGTAATGATCGTCAAAATTGGACTTCACATAATTATTTTTTTACTATAAATCAAGGTGTACATTAGATTGATGTTACTTACAAGTCAACATTTTGACGAAGGTTGAGGGAAACTTGAAGACGCACACAGAAATATATCTTAAAGTTTACTTTCCCCATATAAATGACAAGTTTAGTAAGAAAAATCTTATAAAGTAGTAATTTTTTTTTTATCCCTGGTAACATCACCTGTCTAGTTATATGCGACTGTATTTCTATAGTCTATGGTTGGTAGAATCTCTTTATAAGCACACACCTGTCACTGACAACACTGACCACGATCATCGGTCATCCGTCGGCCTCCACTAGACATATGTTCGCGAGCGCCATCGCCGCGTTCTGTCTCACCTGCAACATTATCACTGCATTATTATCTTTTAACATTACCAATGCCTTTTCTAACAAACACCGAGGGCCCCTGTATCAAAATTAGTTAGGGGGCCCAAATGAAGAGTAAAGATTTCTCACAAAAAAAACCGATGTAGGATGTTGCCAACTTTTGGGCGCACGCTTAACCCGGGAAAAAAGAGATTGCTTTTTTGACTTTGTCATTTCTGAAGTGAAAACTCTATATGTATGACTCGTATGACAGTTTTTTTTACATGCTTTTCCCGGGAGTCGATTGGAATAAGTGACATTGTGGATAACATTTTACTTATTTTTGCTTACACACTTTAGTGGCCTCTGTAGCCCGGGGGCCCCGTATCATTGATACGGCTACGCCCTTGCTTGTACTGTGTTACAACTACTTCTGTTACATCTGGACTTTTATGAAGGGAAGATTAAAAAATGGTTTTCTCTTTCATCGTCGCTCGCCTCTGTCCGCCACAATATCGTCAAGCCTAGATGCTCTGATTACAATAGGTGACGTTGTACTGGAGCCCCGGTGGTAGGTGGCAGGTTCCTTTTTTCCTTTTGAGGAACGGAACCCTAAAACTGAACATTTTTTTTATGAAGTTATATATTTAATTGATCAAAGTATGTACCATTGTTACCTATGCACTTTCGCAATTTTAATGAAATGTCATTAATGCCCTTGATGAAAAAATTGTGAGAGCGAGAATCAATTAAATCTTTGGAGGCGGTTTGGTTTTTCCTCGAAAGAAATTGACCAAATTCCAGAAAAAATCTGTTGGAGCAAGGTCCGGGGAGTGTGATGGGCGTCGGAGACATTCCAATCGCAGCTCCTCTAATTTTGACCATCTGTATAGTTTAGTCTCGGTTGTTTAACGTCTAGCTTTTCCATCATTGCTTGCAGGTTGTTGACAATACAGTTCTGCCGTAATTGTGTGACCAGATTTTAGAAAGTTGAACAACAGCACTGGCCCTCCAGACCAGTACCTTTTTTGAGTCAACTTTCGCCTGGGGCAAGATTTGGCCGGTTCTTCTGGGTTCAAATATAGTGCTGAACGTTTTCGATTATCACACAGGATCCATTTTTCATTCATGTTTCTAGCTTTTTCACTGTACCAATTTGATTTTAGTGCATTAAAATTATTTTTAACACTTACACTGAAGCCTGCCGCTAATTCGCGCTTCCCCATTCTAACCTTCTCCATACATATCATTAATCCTTAGAGCTGTTTCTGCAACGCTAGTGCCACGGCGGAACTCGTATTTGTAAATAACGCGCTATTTTAAGTTCTCATATTGTAAACAAAACTATGTCAAAGGAAAATCCAATGGGTCTATAGACTTGGCCCTAGTCTTTGACCGATAATGTAAAGAAGCCGAGTGTTCGATAGACAATATAAAGGAGGCCTTTGTATTCGATAGACAATGCAAGGGGGCTTTTGTTCGATAGACATTGTAAGGGGACCCTGTGTTCGATAGACATTGTAAGGGGACCCTGTGTTCGATAGACATTGTAAGGGGGCCCTGTGTTCGATTGGCAGTGGAAGAAGGCCCTGTGTTCTATAGACATTGTGGGCCCTGTGTTCGATAGGCAATGGAAGAAGGCTCCGTGTTCGATAGACATTGTAAGGGGGCCCCGTGTTCGATAGACATTGTAAGGGGGCCCCGTGTTGGATAGACATTGTAAGGGGGCCCCGTGTTCGATAGACATTGTAAGGGGGCCCTGTGCTCGATAGACATTGTAAGGGGGCCCTGTGTTCGATTGGCAATGGAAGAAGGCCCTGTGTTCTATAGACATTGTGGGCCCTGTGTTCGATAGGCAATGGAAGAAGGCCCTGTGTTCTATAGTCAATGTGAAGGGGCCCTTGTCTTGTTGGCCCACGCCCTTCACATTTTTCACGGGATCTACTACGAATACGATAGACAGAATACGAGAATTAGAATTTTCTCGTTACGTTAAATTATGTGGATAAATTGATGGGCAGTAATTGATAAGTCTCTGCAACTCACCTGTGCGTTGGGATCCTTGATCAGCTGCAACAGTCTGGTGCGTGCTGTGCGGGTGATGTCGGGATCCAAGTCTGTGTCTTCAGTGGTTTTGGATTGTATACGATGGAGTTCAGCATACAATAGACCTGGATTACAATGTAATAATTATAGTTTAAAAATAGGAAAGCCTACTGAGAAGGAGAAAATATTTGTTTATTAAAAAAAATGATTTTTAAGTATGTACATTTTTATAATAACTCTACTGTTATACATAGCTACCAATTAACTGTTTGTTACATTTGGTGTCAAGCAATCAAAAATTATTGTCTACTTTTTAGTTCGTAAGTAAAAAAATCAATTTAAGACAAATGTAAGTAAAATCAGGTCAGCCCACTCCGCAGTGTAGGTATAAAGCTACAAGTAGACGGCGGAGTCAACTAAACGTTCCAACATTCAGTGGGCAGTGGGCGGCTCGGGCTAGCCGGGCCGCACTTTAGTTCAAATGTATCTAGACTATCGAGTTATTAGCACCTAGTCTAGGTCTATTTGTTCAAATAAATAGAATAATAGGCACATAACTTACTGGTAATTAAATATTTAGATTAATTCGCGGTATAAGAACCAGATGAACGTATCTACAAAAAAGTAAAAAAACGTTTTTTTTTTCATAATACGGGTCACAAAGTGCTCCTTTATGAAATGCCAAAACGACGTAATTGTAAATGCAATATTTCACCAATTCCAAAATAACAATATAGCTAAGGAACCACAAGGAACTAGGTAAATTCTCGGAGTATTTTTGCTCTCTTGTAAAATTAAGAAAATGTAGATACGTTCATCTGGTTCCTATACCGCGAATTAATCCTTTACAAATACAACCCTAACGTAGCGGTGTCGTCAGAACAGATAAGAGTTACGCGATAGAAGGAGAGGCAACTTCTAGGTTAATATAACTGCAGGTAAATTGCGACTTTATTGTGTCGGAACAAGAGTCGCTATTTATTTAAATTATTTGGCGGAGTGGGACTTCCCTACCTGTATTATTATGTATTCTGTGGTAATACTTAAAAAATTATAAAAAGAGCTTTACTAAGAATAGAACAATAACTCTGTTATAATGGTCCATACCGAGGAGTAGTGGCGGGTGTGGCTTCAGCTCGTCCCTGGCGCAGTGCAGGTAGTTGACGGAGGCCTGCAGGCACTTGCCCACGGCGCTGGGCAGCTCGTCCGCCAGCTGGCGCAGCAGCGCTGACAGGAACTCGTCCAGGTACAACCGGCCCTCGTCCAGCAGGTGAGCTTGCACGAAGTCATTCGACTTCTTCACGTTGAACGTCTTGAAGACTTGTTTGAGAGTAAACTTGCTTGCCTGTCAATTAATTTACGTTTCATAAATTATAGCAAAATGTGAAAAAGTCGTCTTTTGCAGTTCTAAAATACGATTCATCGATATACGACAAAGACACCTTCCACCAGCACAATATAAGTTTTTAATCACAAAAAAAATAATTGTATGTGATATACCAAGAAATTAACGATTTTTAGATTTTTTCCTTTACTTTTGCTGTCATACATTGCTTTTTACCAAATTTTATGATTCTAGGTGAACAGAGTACCCTATAAGTATTGATTTACCTGCGAAATTTTCCTATTTGTTAAAATGTAACGCTTGTGTCTTTTATTGCTTTGACTTAGAAGCTGAATTTTTTACAGCTTCAAGGGACCGCAGACTTAGGTCTGCGGCCCCTTGAAGCTTCAGTGGCAAATACTTAGGTATTTGGTATTAATTTCAACTTGAGGCGACCACGAGTTCCTGGGAAAAAGGGTCTTGACAGATAGACAGACAGACGGACAATAAAGTGATCCTATAACGATTCTTTTTTTTCCTTTTAAGGAACGGAACCCTATAAGTGGTCAAAATCCGATAACTAATTTCAGAACAATGTCTGGCAAAACATACCTATAAAAATGTCCTACTAGTTTAGAAGCCTTAATAAATTAAATATATAATATTTAATTATTTGGCAGTTCTAATAATATTACATACATTCGTGTCGAATTGATAACCTCCTTTTTTTTCACCAAGTTGCGAATATGATTTTTTTTTTTCTTAAACAATATTCAAGATTGTATGCTGCTATTATACCATTTTAGTGGATAAAATCATGTGTCACCGAACTTATGCTCTGTGAGCATTATAGCATTATCACTACATATTATAAAACAAAGTCCCCCGCCGCGTCTGTCTGTCTGTCTGTTCGTGATAAACTGAAAAACTACTAAACGGATTTTCATGCGGTTTTCAGTAATAGACAAAGTGATTCATGAGGAACGTTTTGGTGTATAATTTGTACCGGTGCGAAGCCGGGGCGGGTTGCTAGTTATAGATAAACTACACCCACACACAGAACAAATGATCATGCTCGTCATACTATTATTCGTTCTGGGTTGGAGTCGAACCCACGACCTCCGGCTCAGCAATCAGGATCACTAACCACTAACCCAACAGGCTAGTCAAAGTATACAAGCATACTTTTCTTTTTATTACACCTCAAAATTTCTAATTTATAAATATGTATACTTCAAGACTCCTCAATGCAAGTGGTTTCAAACAACACTTTTTAACCGACTTCAAAAAAGGAGGAGGTTCTCAATTCGACTGTTTTTTTTTATGTTTGTTACCTCAGAACTTTCGACTGGGTGAACCGATTTTGATGATTCTGTTTTTATT
Source organism: Euplagia quadripunctaria (assembly GCA_963859945.1). Lineage (NCBI taxonomy): Eukaryota > Metazoa > Arthropoda > Insecta > Lepidoptera > Erebidae > Euplagia > Euplagia quadripunctaria. Next base: position 22,566,437 of record OY982563.1, on the reverse strand, counting down.
TGAAAGCTGGTGCTTCCCGTCTGGTCCCATTTCAGTTTGGTCCGGTTCTGACAATGGCATCCATGAGAAAACCATATATAAGTCTTTTATGGAATACTTTTTTTTGTTGAAGTCGGTTTTTTTTTATAGAATTATACAGTAGGACAAACATTTAATAGACACTTACCCTAACTACAGCAGGATTGTTATCACACAAGTGGAGCAGGAAGCAAGGCAATGAGCTAACAGCTTGCTCCACCAAAGCATCTGACTTTATTCTACCAGCTATTATACCAAACAGCTTGATAGAATTCTCTCTCAGTTGAGCGCAGTCCGTGTTCATGAACGGACGTATCTTTTGTGATATGGAGACGAGCTCTCGATCGTATTCTTTATCCAGTTGGTCTAGTTCAATTAGAAGTCGGCTTAAGCCTTGGATTGCGGCGAGTGGGACGTTGTCTGTTGGTGATCTGTAAAATAAAATGATTATTAACTTATCGAGGAAGACAATATTACTAGCAGATGAGCAGCTTCTTGTCACAAAATTTGGAATGAGATCCTCTGGTTTCTTTTGTTTTCATCAGGTTTTTTTTTTCTTTATGGGGCAAACGAGCAGACGGGTTACCTGATGGTAAGTGACTACCGCTGACCATGAGCACCTGCAACTCAAAGAGTCACAAGTGCGTTGCCGACCTTTAAGGTGGGTGTAGGGGAAGGGAGGGAGGAGGGGAGGGAGACAGAACGCGATCGTTGCTATGAGGCCGGTTTTCAGTGAAGCCGTGGTATCACTCCGGTTGAGCAGGCCCATAGCCGAAGTATGGCTCTCCCACTTAGAGGTTTGGTGAACTACACGTTCGAAATGCAACCTTGTACTACGTGACTTATTTTGAGAGATGTTACATGTCGCCCAGAGTGCACGTACATCCTCTGCTTACGACAAATTTTGTGACACTTTACAATCTCAGTCAAGGTCGGGACTAAGTAAAACAAGTTCCCGTGAACAACCACCACAGATTATATAACCTTTACATCAATATATATTTTCCCCATTTATTTGTTTTTAGTATATGAATCTTTTATACGTAAGTACAAATATTTGTTTTATGATATACTAGGTGGCGTAAAAGTCATTACCCTATCGGAAGATGGTATAATTTTTGCAAATGGCGGTAAATGTCAGTTCTGCTCTGACATTTGTGAAGTAAACAGATCCAAAATACACGTCAATAAGACATGAATCGCTATACTCCTCAAAAATGTCATAAATTATAAATTTGCCACTATTTTAATGGAAGTATTTCATCAACTTGTATCATTATGCACACACAGTAGTAAGTTAGAGTGATGTTTCGCGAGTGTAAAACGTAAGTGTCACGCACACCAGCATAATAAAGTTGGCCTGTTTATTTTAGTTCTTTTGTGGTGCGACACTCCATCTAGACATATTAATAATCTAAGACTGCGCCATTCCAAAAATACAACAATATTAAAATATTAAAGGAGAATATTTTCCATTTCCATTGCCATTAATTAATAACCTTTTAATCTTAATTGAATAACAACAATTTTCTCAACTCACTGCGTTTTCTGCGCATCCACTCCCTGACTGAGTGCGGTAAAAGCTGCGGGCAGAGCGTTGTTGCGATGTTCCGGGCGAAGTTGGGCGATGTTGGCAGCTCCACGTAAGCAAGTAGCTCGGACACGCTCATGCTGATCCTTCCAACCGGTATTCAGTGTTGCCAGAACGGTTTCTATGAGAATGGTATTGTCGTTACACCTGGAAAAACAAAAATACACAATTTCTTTTTAGGGTAGGTAGGACAACAATGATGTGAACAGTCAGTTTGAGTTTTAGGTATGCGATATCCATGTTGAAGAGTAATATCCCTTTTACCATTTTACCATTTCCTTCCATTCTTACCTAACTTTTCGATATACTCCCATTTTTGTGGCCGGTTTTTCCCTAAAGTGGCCGATTGACCGCAGTCTATATAAATAAATTACGTTTTATAAATACTGTTTGCATTTCGCACCTGTAGTTAAGAAGGTCAGCTAGCAAAGCGAGAGCGGCGCATCGTTGCGGTGGTAACGGACAGCGCGCGTACTGAGCGATGCGAGACACGAGCCGAGACAGTTGAGCGGGACACGAACGGCTCAGTGCACCGCTTAGTATCGGAGCTAGTTCCAGTAATGTTGTTGAGGAGTCACCATGCTCAATGCTCAGACACAATGAGCACGCTTCGCTCACCTAGGTTACATAAAAAGAAAATTAGACAGTAAACAAAGACTTTTTAAAAATATTAGTCCCACAAGTGAACCCTGTAGAACCCCTTAAATTTTCTTTGTCTTCTAAAGGTTGCTTAAGCGTTTTAATATGTTCTAATAGTTGGTAGAAAAATAATATTTTGCCAGATGACTTTACATCATAATGAATATTTATAACTATCGAAATATATGGTGTTACATTTTTATAATTTAAATGTCAAAGGCCTTGATCAGATTATGACGCACAACTTTAGAATATCAAATGGATTGAATTATTTCAGGTATACTTCATATCAAAACTCACCTTCTGACAATCAGCTTGCTCTAAAAATGCATTAAACGTCTGCACAGTAATTTTGGCTGGTGACAATTTGATTGCTTCTCTGTTCGGTATAAAACCGAATCTTTCCTGACTCTTAACAGTTGGTGGGGTATAAGCGGGCGGTTCGGCATCAATGTAGCAAGCTAATGTAGTATAAAGTACAGAGAACAGTTCCGAAAATTTATCTGTGCATGTGGGTTTCATTGAATCTTCTTGAAGCATCTCTCCTAATGCGCTTATTAGCTGAAAGTTAAAAGTTTAATAATCTGTACTTTAAACTTTCTTTTGGAAAAAAATGGCTAGTAACTTGGCTATGACTCGAGCATTGCCGACCCTATTGCAAAAAAACATTACATATTTTTTATATGTAATGTTTTTTTTTTGAAGACACCCGTATTGTATTCTGTAATAAAACTTTAGCAAAAAGCTATGGAAAGAAATTGTGCTTTATGATTTAAAACAACTGCTTAGATGATTTTATTGAAAACCTTTTTTTGCATACCGAAAACCTTTTTTCACTTCACAATCTTCATCTTTTTTTCTAATTGCACAACACATAATGCAATTCAGAACTGTATCACTAGATATCCATAGTCCTAATAATTTGTTACAAATAGAACAGTACACAATACACGCTTTCTAAGTTAACTGCCTTGAAGTTAGCAGCAAGACATTGAATATTTTATCGTTATTTTAAAAGAACTTCATTGACTTGACAGTCAACTACCATGCTAAAATGTTATGAAAAGAAAAAATATGTTAGGACCTGCTCTTCACCCTTACGATAAGAGTTAGAGATAGTCGCTCTAGTTTTTTAGCTCAAATGTATGTACGACATTGATTTTGAAAATCGTTTCGATATCGGTATCAAAGTAAACATAAACTTAAATCGTTGAACATGTGCAAATATTAATAACGATTCACTCAGAAAGTTATTTTTTTTTTTAAGATTAGAATCTCATTTCCTTCAGGTTCAACTAGAGCTTAAGGACTAGCTGATTATTCAAAACTCTTAATACAAACCATAAAAATAACCTTCCTGATACAAAATATGTTCATGCAAATTTACGCCTTATCTCTATATTTGTCTGTATCGGTTATATAAATACGTTTATCGATATGATATGATATTCTGACTCATACCTATATTAATTACGTATTGATATATCAGCCAAACCCAGTTTTTAATTAGTATGCTAAAGATGATTAATATAATTCTAAATTAATGGTGCCATTAATTTAAGTACTTACAGTTAAGGGCTGGAGAGCAGCTATATGATGCTCTGTTATATGATACGGGTCCTCATATAGTTCTATTGATGTCATGAGCCTCAAGAAGTTTTCTGTTATAGTGCCAGCAATGGTTTCGTCGCGGGCAAGGCACCGCCAGCATAAAACCACACTCCTAGAAGAGTAAGAACAGTGAAGTAAAAGAATAATCATACAATTTAAAATGACGAACAAACTAAACTTATTAATTAAAAATATTTATAACACGACTGCCGAAAAAAAAGAAGTGTATTGTTTTCAGGGTTCATGTATGTATATGAGATTCTTTATTCCATCATAACTTCTAAATGCCTTAACAGATTTGGATGTACATACGACGCTACATAAGTTTTGTCATATACAAAACAAGATATCATAATATTGTGATTTGAAGTCATATAAACTTTCAGAAATAATAAAAAAAAAATTGGAGGCGAGGAATCGTTTGTTCGATTTTTAAATTAATTTTCTAAATGAATATGGCGGGCTTCTCTCGCTATGACATTCGTGTAATTATTTTGTATAACTTTAAGAGTGATTTACCTAAACTAAAACGTTTTGAGGAAATGATTAGTGCACTGACGGAAACTTGTCCATCTCCAAGGATCATAGAACGGTGGTAAATTCAATTCAATTGCGGCAATTTAACTCGGAGGATGATACAAGGTCCGACAGGCCGAGACATGACTATCAATAAGAACCTTGAGACTGTACGAAAATTATTAGAGGAAGACCGACGTGCGACATATCAACAAATCGAGGAAACCCTCAAGTTAGTGCACCAACTGGTCATCGGATTCTTCACGACCATTTGAAAGTACTTACTAAAACTATGGTCACTCTGGGTACCGTACTTGATGACTAATGCGCTGAGGAAGCAGCGTGTGACTTGGTCTCGTGATATATTAAAAAATATTGAAGACAGCCAATCTAACTACGTGAAATCGATTGTTACATGTGATGAAACATGGCTGTATCATTTCGACGTTCCTACTAAACCCCAGAGTAAAGTGTGGGTGTTTGAAGATGAACCACTGCCAATAATAATAATAATAATAATAATAAAACGTCTGTGAAAATGTCCCGATCCGTAAAGAAGAATGTTTGCTGTATTTTTTGACTAAGAAAAGAATATTAGCAGCGGTTGTGCTTATCTAAAGTATTAGAAGCCTTAAAAAATGAACGACCAATCTCAAGATTCGATACTTGACTTTTGCATAAAGATAATGCCCCTGCACATCGAGCCGGCAAAAATATGAATTATTTGTACCAAGCTGGAATCAAATTGCTAGGACACCCTTCCGGGGCTTTAACTCCGGATTAAGAAATTCGAAGGGACTGAAGGGACCCAAGTTTTCGAGCGATGAGGAGTTTATAGGAGCTTTTGAGGAGATATGCGGCTGTGTTCCAGAGGGATACTGGAGCAATGTGTTCAGCTCCTGGTTTACAAGCATGAAGACCTGTATTACTGTCAGTGGAGCCTCCATTGAAAAAAAAAATCCACAAAGTACGCCAAAACTTATGATGGTGATGATGGTTATATTTTTTTTTCGCAGAACAGTCGTGTTTTTTTTTATTATTATCTTGTTTGTATAAAATAATGTATACGTTCGGTCCATTTTACTTGTGAACCTATTATAAAGATATGCAATAGATGAAAAATATTGTGCCTGCATCTCGTAGAGGTCATAATTCCGTCTTGGACTACTAACTAGCGTGAACGCCTGTCGCCGGTACACAGTATAATTTTTTACAAAAATACTATTTTACTAAAGTAGGAAGAAGTCCTGGCACCCTGAAATTATGGAGATGCGGATGAAAATTGCTACCAAAGGGGTCTAGAAAACCGCTACTCAGCATAGATGCCACTTGTATTTTCACGTCTGTTTTCTACAGCCAGGATGTAAAATATATTACCTCTTTTAATTGAATACTTACGGCTTCAACGGCAACTTCTGTGCTAACAGAACAGCGGTCACGGCGTTCGAATGATGACGAGTCAAAGACGACAAGGGCTTCATTAATTTCAATTTCGCTTCCATTCCGACTACATCCATCGTCCCCAACATCACTTCAACTATTCTCTCTATGCTTTGATACAAATCTTGACCCTTATTCACGAAAAACCCATCTAATATCGAACTGATTCCCACACTTCTGAACTCCTGGTCATCGTAGCCTTCGAGCAAACTTTCAATAAATTGCATGCTATGATGGTGTGGTATCTTTGCAGATATCGTATCACACAAAGCTGTGCAGTAGTCACTGATCATGTTCAAATCATTAGTCAATATATTGTTCTGAAGCTGTCCTAAACTTGACATACATTCATCACCAGGTTCAATTGTATGACCTTCATATAGATCCTGTATCTGGATGATCAATTTGACACAATCTACTGTTGATAGTCTTACTGGGAAATTTGTATCTGCTACTCCTGGTACTATAATCCCCAATAAATAACCCATCTGACCAAACTTACTGGGAGTTTCATAATTTAATTTCACGTTTCTAATATAAGTATCGAAGATTACTTGAAGGATCATCACTGAAGCTGTCCTAATCTCATCATTATCGTGCCGAATCCAGTCGATTAGTAATCCGATTAGATCATCAATTGTGCTCAAACAGGTAGACTGGATGATCAGTTCCTTGATAAGTTGGTGTAGTAACGATAAGCTGTCATTTAGTGTCTTTGCTAACATATCATTTTTGTCCCCATTGCCTTCAATCTCATATTTCTTTTTGAATGAAGATAGTTCTCCAAAAATGCTATTAAATAACACTCTCAGTATGGTATTTCTTTCTTCTGGTAAGATTCCTTTCTGCAACTTAGTCAAAGCTTTAGAAGCTTTCACTATGATAGGATATAATTCTACGTTACGTTTTTCTAAATTGGAATTAAATATCTGTTCAAGAACTCCATTGAGCAACTGCCAACGGTTTCTTAAAACCACATTATGATGTGATGCAGGATGTAATGCTTTACTGATTTCATACAAAGTTGTTACGCTAGCTTTGCATAGATCAAATGAGGGGTTTGACTTCAAAATGTCATGTAAAATCGAAGTAACATTGTCCCCCAATCTAGCTAACACATGGACATCTAAACAGTCAACAGCTACTTTACCATAACATGTAATAACTGTGTATCGAACAACACCAAGTTCTGAATCACTTTTAGTATTTCTCGATGTCAGAAAATTTAATATCTTACTGCTTCTTTTGGACTCATTTTCTTTATAAATAGCATCAAGTTCATTTAGAATGAATTCTCCGTGTTGTCTTGAAGCTATGCCTACAGCTTTGCTTACATAATCACTGCTGTCCATCGGTATTGATTTTAAAGCTAGGAGAATTATCTTTAAGATCTTTTCAACAACAGCTGCATTGGACATGTGACATGATAGTACAGCCAAATATTGTAAGGATACCCCTTTAATCATCGGAGTCATTTTCTTTGAAATTATTTGTTGCGATATTAAAGTTGCAATGAATTCCACCCATTTGTTACTATTCACTTGCTCAACAGCAGAAACCAAAAGATCCAATAACATGCTATGCCAGTGGTCCTTGGACTCACAAGTCTCTACAAACTTCAGTAGCCTTTGGATTTCTACCGTCCAAGAATTTTTTAGATTCTTATGAATATCACCTGAATATTCTTCAAGGAAGATTAAAATATTTTTATTCCTCTCAACCTGATGTGGTTCAACTACATGCGTTAAACATCTGACGAAAACTAAATCTGGAGAGCACTTCAATTCAACTTCCTTTTCTGCTTGTACAGTTTCTGCAATCACGTCAGAGTTATTCTGTAGAAGAGACGTGAGGCAATGACAAACGGTTGCCATGGAAGCAGTAAACTCCTCGCAAGTTAAAGTAATTAATAGAAGATTTCGTAATTGTGATCTTATGCTAGTAACGGTATTGCACATCAAAATCAAAGAGCTTTTGCATGTATCGTGTAAATCGGAAATTTCATGCTTGGACACATTGGGACCTCCTTCATAGCCACAATGTTTAATTATAAACTCTACCATAGTAAAGTCTTCTGGAGTAGTTATACAATTCCTATACACGAGACCTACAATGGCCTTAACAAGTAACTTCTTCATCTTTACTGCTTGTTCCATAGTTGTCATCACTTTTAACAATGAAATGAATTTGACTGCAAAATTGTCGATGAACACTTGTGATGACGTCGTTAGATGGGTTAGGATTATCACAGATTTCATTCTATCCCTCTCTTGGTTATTCTTACACTGATGTAAAAGACTTTCTATAGTTTGGTCTGGGAACTGTCCAGCCATATGATCGAAGCACCGAAGCACTTCAAAATGATTCTTTACGGTATGAGGTTGGTCATAATCGGGTTCTAACAATACAAGGTTAAACAGCACATGGTTAATGGAGTTAATAGTGCTGTCATTCAAGCTCAATTTCGGGTTCAGAGGTGACGGTGAAAGTATGTACGATATACATTGACTTATGTAGTAGTAATTGATAGCTGGTTTGCGATACAAAGATAGCAATGAAAGTACGAATTTATTCACAGTTTCGTTAAATTGTCTTTCTGAAATTAGCCTTGTGATAGGTCCTAAGGCTTCAAGAACAGATTCAGAGACTTTGGCCTCGTATGAAGATAGCCATTGGTTGTACAATACATCAAATATTATAGAGAATTCTGTGACAAAATTGTCTTTGATAGATGTTATATTGTCGTTTTCAACATTGTCGCCTATCTGTTCAGAGACGGCTACTGCAAAGTGGCCAAAAGCTGTGAAACAAGAAAAACACAATATAAACACTTTTTTTTTTAAATTTAAATTTTTTTTTTAAATAAAAGCACTAAAATTGAATACAATTAAATTTAACACAAAACCATGTAGATAATTACTACCTATGTATATAAAATTGAGTCACATACAGATGATAAATATTTATTTTAGATAATAAAACACATCTGGTTTGTTATCACGCAAACGTTCTCAAATACATAAACATCCAGGTGACATTATTAATATTCATAGCATATATACACTTTGGTCCACAATATATTTTGTTACGCGGCCAGCAGCGCGTAACGAAAAGTATTGCAGTGTTAATTATGATACTTTAAAAGCGCCTTTCGTGAACTCTTGAAAGGCGAGTTAACAATGCGTGAAAAAAGTTTATATGAGATCCCACTTTCAAGTTTGAAAGTATTGTTACAATCTATTTAAAGTTCAAACTTAGTACAAAAGAGCATCGGAATTACGACTATATGTATACAAGTGTGCACATATGTTTGCAGCGATTATGATTCTGAATTGATTCCCGGCTCGTCCAAATTACTATTAAGTTATTCCATTTGGAAATTCTAATTAGCAGCATAATATATGCTCTTTAGACGGCAATAGGACCCCTGTAAGATGAAAGATGTAGGTGGTACAATGGGTGTAACACACCTCGGCCTATAAAAAAATTCAAGAACAATAAAAATGTGGAAAATCTTGATAAAAACATTAAATAAAAAATGTTACCATATGCAAATGCCTGCTTCAACCCATCAGCTTTAACCATGGACAGTAGTGGCAACATTTTGCTCAGGATCTCTTTAATATGAGGTACGACACCATGAGTGTTGACTGCGGCCAGTGTGCCTAGGGTATGTACTATGGTGTAGTGTGGCACAGATCCTGGGGACAGCTGGTTGATTAAGGATCGTAACACCTAGAAGAATAAGAAAGATTTTATAAATACCCTCATAAAATTATTAAAATATCCATTTTAAGTCACATTGATTTCCTTTTAACAAAATAAATCAACATGAATTGAGTGTTCAGATTTTGATATACTAGAAATCAAAGCATTGTATCAGAAATTTGATAATCAAAGCAATACCTTAATGTTTTTGCTTTTTTTTCAATTCATACTTATTTTTTTGTTTAAGCAACTCGGTTTTCTCCCTACAACTTAAGAGTTATACCCTGTGTTGAGGGGAACAGATACCAGAGCCAAGTATGCTCTACATCACAAACCTGCTTACTGACAATATTTGACAGTCATAATAGGCAAGATGATCATTAAAACTACTACTCCATCCATACAACCATTTACAAAATTTCTGCATGTGATTTTGTAGTTTGTATGAAATTTCCTTGACTCACCAATCAAAATTTCACAGGAACAAATCATTGAACTTGTGAAATTTTCCTTAAACATTATTTTCATTTAAGAAATGACAACTTAAAAAAAAAGAACATTACAAAGACATTCAGAGTTACTATGTAAACTACTTTTCCCTTTGTGTTCAAAAATTACTCATGACCGGAAAAAGCTAGATTCATCAATGTGTTAAATTAATGTTTACCAAGTCTAAGTTCTCATGCCCCACAGCAACAAGCACTGCAGAGGCTCCCATCTGCACCATAGGTTCGTACGCTACATTTTCCATCATAGCACGGAGCATCGCTGTCACCAGATTGGTTGCCGAGGCTGGTTCTAGTCTTTTTACTTGATTTACACATGTTTGTTCTAGAACTCTAAAAAATAATAACAGCATAAATTTAAGTTAGTTTCCTGAATGGTCAGTGTTCACTGCTCCTTTATGATATAATATTTAGATAACAGGAAATAAGGTGTCAATATTTACATGGCATTGTTTTCTGTAGCAACTTATATACAAGTTATGCCAGGAATAATATTTACCTCTTGAATATACCAATTTAAAATAATGTATTTATATATAAGAAATTTTATTAAAGACCCCACAGTTCCCCACAGTTTCGCCCGCACTTATAGTCACTGTATCACTCCTAAAGGTTGCAGCTTGATTATACATAACCTATAGTCTTTCTCAATAAATACTCTATTGCCGCATTCCTACAATCAAGAAATGATTCGTTTTCCTTATGGACAGTAAAATTTTCATTGAAAATTCAATGAAATTTTACCATCTGTAAGCAAAACTAATTGTTTCTTGATTATAGTAATGAAGCCTAAGTCTATCCAATACAAAAATTTTTTTTTTCATCAGTTTCATTTGATGCTACGCATTGAACATGCATAGGTATTCTTTTCGTGAGGTATGGTGAATGACCTTAAACGTTCGGCGCCGTCGAGACCAGCTGATTGCATAAAATGTTTAAATGTTGTTTGATTGCAATTTTTGACCATATGCAGTAATTATTTAATTTTTTCCGGTAAAATGTTCTGTTTACCATTTGTGATATCACTTTTAAGCAAAAGAAATAATTATTCCGGTTGAAAATTCCAATAGTTTTCGACTCAGAATGATGGTCTGAATACACTATTTCAGGATTTGGTACAGTGTCTCTTACACCTTGTACAACATAACATAAGACATAACTACATAAAACCAACGCTTGTAGGAGTTAAACACTTCATGTAAAGATGTAACAAAAAAATATATATCCAAGAATCCTAGTTTAGCTTTTTTGTAAACAAGTAAGTACTGACATCTTAAACAATGACAACACTGAAACGCAAACTACATTGTCCTGAGTAACAATTGTTTTACTAAAATCACTCACCTCACAATGTTTCCCAATTGGACCGGGTTCCATTTCACGGTGTTAGTGTAGAATTCACAAAAGATTTCGATCACTTCATTCGGGTATGAATTCGCTATTTTTGCCAGCGACTTAATCACAACGTTATTTACAGCATTTTCGCTATCACCCGCAGCATTTATAAGCACTGTCACAGTATCTGGAAATAAATTACAATGGGTCTTTTGTGATAACATTTTGAAGCCCTAGAAGTAAACAAACAAATCCTTTTTTACCTTTTAGAGATTCAATTTTAGTTGGAGACATTTTGTTTTCACATATCAACAATATGTAAAATATAAATATTAATAATACCAAATGTAAGGTTCTTGAATTGCAATTAAAATCTGGGTATTATTAACGAAAACATGACACAGCTGTGCGAGTGTTCGTCACTATGACAAGTATGACATTTCAACTACGGGGTTGCTATATTGAAAGTTGAAACTAATTTAAACAAAATTGAAACTATAAACATTTTAGTTATAAAATGACAGTTTTCGAAATGCTGCTATGTAGTAGGCGTCTGGTCAAAACACCTTTGCATTGCATTTGCACTTTTTGACAATATAAATATGGATTACGGACAAAGAAAACCAGCTGACCTAAAGATTGACCTCAAACGCAGTGGTGCAAAAGTCACCGGTGCCAAGGAAAACTTATCGAAAGATAGGTACCTAACATAAGTTATCTTTGGCCCACATTTGTTTTCACAATTGGATTCTTTAATTATTATTTTATTTTCTTGTATTTTTTTAATTATCACTCATTATTTTATATGTCTAAATGACAGAAACAACAACTTTCAACCAAATCTGGAAATTTACTTGTCACTGTTTTTTTAACACAGGTCTGACTGAAATAATAAATAAATAGGTATAAATGTATTAAGTAGTAGCATATGAAATAGTGTACTCTTTACTATTGAAGTTTAGTCGAGCTCCGAAACAATTGATGTCATGTAAGTCTTAACTTTATCAGGTTACACATAAAAGGCACATGTCATATAATCTTACGTTTTTTTCTATTACTGGATCCTACGGTAACTCATATTCATCCACCGTAATGTGGCTTTTACAGACATTAAAAATCTGCTTAAATTACAAGCTACTGTTTTAATCGGGTTCTACCTCTTAAGGGGAACTTGTGCCCTCTGGTATTATTTGCACACATAGGCATATTAGGCACTGCACAACATTGTGGCATTTTATGACAGAATATTCCTGTGTCAATGATTTGAAAGATAATACAATGGTAAAAAAATCGTAAACTACAAGATGTTCATATATTTTGACAGATGATTAGACCTTACGCCACTGTGCTGCCACCTCGTCTATCTCACTACAGAAAACCCTCATTTTATGATCAAAGTAATCTACCAATCATACCATTAATATTAGAAAGTTTATTAATAATTTGTTGTGATAATAAATGTAACATCAAAGTATTATTACCATTGATATATAAAAACCCTAAGATACACATTCCCATTCAAAAGTCGCACTTAAAACGGTCTTAAATTATACATAAGTGGTTATAGGTATGCTATTAACATACATTAAAGTAAATTCAGTCTTATGCATGTGATGTGACGTAAATTTGTATTTACAAAGCTGTCTAAAAGAAGTGTTAATAACGGCAACTAGTAGGACAAGGAATGAGTAGAGTCACATTTTATACTGTCTTGTCTAAATTGACTTTCTTTATTAAATGTGTTATGTGTTTATGAACACTTGTTTATTTGTACTTTTAAATAAGTTTAGAATTAGAAATAAAATAGAAATTAACATTTACACATTTACAACTACAATAAAATAAAAATAGTTAGTAACTAAATATAATCATCATATTATATTTTAAGCAGGTATATGAGTAGCCTTTCGATTATAAGTAAAATCTAGATACACAGTCACCTATAACAACTAAGAAAACGCTTAGTTCAGTTTGAAATAATTCAGAAACAACTAGATCTTCTCTTGAAATAAATTGAGCTAATTATAAAATATATTCTTGTTGATGGATAATTATTTTTGTCAAGTCTAATAATATTGTCAAATTCATGCATACTTTTTGTTTTTTGCCCAATACTTGAACGTTTTTTTAATAATTTGTACAACGAAATGCCTTAAGAGATACATACACGCTTCACAAAAGCATAATGAAGCATAAATTCATTTAGTCAATCAATCATTCAAACAGCAAATAAGAATCAAGTTCTTGATTTCAAGATCGAGTCATTATCAGCTAAGATTGCTCTTAAGATCGGTTCACTATTGAATACTGAGCTACCATGATAAAATAACGTAGATGGGAATTAAAGCGATCACTTACTTGACAGGTATTACATTACATACCGTTTATTTGCCTGAGGTTTAAATCGACCACGAAAGTTTAAAAGTTACCACAGTGTAACCGGATTAAAATAATCTGAAATAATAACAAAAACTTCATATAATTTTACTAACATATTAAATTTCTTCTACTGCGTCAGTTATATTTCTACTATTCTAGTACAATTTGTAAATTCTCATTGTCTATGGTTATAGAAGACATCTAAAGGTCCCCTTACACAAAACTTAGAAAAAAAACAATTTAAAGATATTTGAAAAAAAAAAAGGCATTTACAACTCCTTCTACGTCCAAAGTGACACACACACACACTATACAATTTAATACTGATAAGATTTGTGATTGAACTGGCTTACGAACAGTTTTGGCGTCCACACGTAAACAACTAAATCACCAATTTTTATTTGATTTTATTTCCTATACTTTTATAATAAAGGTTCCCATATGCTTAATAGTTTTTTTTATTTTAGGAAATGCTGCCTGTATTGATCTTGTAATATAAATCATGTTATAAATATAACCACACGGCTGATGAAACATTTTATTACACACCACTAAAAAAAACGGAACACATCCGCTCAGTATGCCACCTGCAAGCAGACTAAAATGATAAAATTGGCAGATTAACGTTGACACAAACCGATTTAACCCGATTTGATGTGACACAATCAAGTCGTGATGACCCAATGACCTTAAACGGCGTACACTCGGAACAATTTCACACTCACAATTTGACTAGATTTTCAATCTAATCATGTCGGGCGAACTGATGACTGATGTGACATTGGATGTACAGGACCACCTGTCTTGTCTTGTCTGTCTTGACCGTCTCGCATAGAATTGGTTCATGTGGACTTGCTAATCACCCCATTTGATCCATTAGTTTATAGCCTGCAGGTGGCATACTGAGCGGTTGTGTTCTGATTTTTTTTGAAGGAGGTTTGTATTTACGCCTTATTAATGCGTTTCATCAGTTCGGGAGTTATATTTATATGATAAGATTAGGGCTGCCATCCCTCCGGGTTTTACCCGGATTTGTCTTAGTTTAGAGGGCGTCCAGGGAGCGTCCGGGCGGGGTTTTCAAAAAGTGTCCGGGTAAAACCCGGACACTCTGTGCCAGGGGCCAATAAAATTATAATTCTTAGATGAATCGTTAACAAGCTAAAAATTTAAATGGAAGCGGCGTTTTTTTAAGGTGTCTGGGAAAGAATCTCGATTTCACGCATGTGTCCGGTTCTTAAGTTTTTGTTAGGGGTTGGCAATTTAAGTGATGGCAGGCCTAGATAAGATCAACACTGGTAGCATTTTTTCAAACACAAAAAAATTACGTTTACAGTAACCTTTCTTACAAACGTCCGTCTATCACAGAATATAAAATCAAATAAAAATTGGCTATTTAGTTGTTACGTGTGCACGGCAAATCTATTTGTAAGCCAATTCAATCACAAATCTGATCAGGTAGTAAAATTGTACAGTTTGAAGCCGTATTAAATTGAACGACTTGCGTCCGCACGATACGATTCGATTGCAAATCAAGGCTAATTGTGCCTGAATTTTGTCCTGTGGAAGCCGTTTTATCTAAAAACCTAACACGTAAATACGACACGACGGGCTGGCTGTTTGCTTGGCAAATATAATATATACAGTGATTATTTTTTCATCTTCATTCACAATTGTATTTAAAGTAATATTTTTAGTTGTAAATAATTTCCATCCGTTCGGAAAGTACCCTTATTAACTGACAATCTGACATTTAATGGCTACATTGCCCTACTAAAAAACATGTTTAAAACAAAGACACTTACAATTTTGTGCCAAAGATTAAGTATATTCCGTGAAGTAGCGGTTACCTATACATAAAAACACATTTACTTAGTCAATTTTCTAATTTACAGTTTGCGAAGTGCAGGTAACAAGTGGTGCCTACACTTCTCGTTCTGTGATGACTAATTATAATTTATCTTTATAGTGGAAATGAGCCATTTTAATATCTATGCCCAAACTGAGTACAACTTATACTATAGGTTCTAGGACACAGATAAACATACATAGATATATATGTTTCTTTGTAAATACATACTTATATCATACAAAATAAGTTCAAAAGTTTAGTTTCTAAGATTTTTTTATAACCTGAATTACGCAAATAAACGGTTTGAATTTGAATTTGAATTCGTTGCTTCAAAATTAGTTTTATGAGTTTGTTTTTTTTGTGTGGAGATAAAATAATTTCTTAGATAAAAAGGTTTTTTTAATTATATATTTAAGCATACTACCTTTTTGTTTATTAGGTATTATTAAATTATATATTGTTATCATTAACATTTCGTTGCAACAGTTACTTCATCAGCATACATTGACGTGTCTCTTTACTAACTACTAGTTTAGTCTATGTTCTTCCTGTTCGTCGGTCCGACGAGCGTGTGAAGAGAGAATCGCGTACTCGACTTCTCGCAAATCGTGGATATCGCGGACGTGCGATCTCTTTCTACGAGGGGATTTTTTCCCATATAAACGAAAATTAACTCATATCACACCATTTTCCTCACAGTCGCGAATTACCGCATACAAACGAAAACGACTTTCACCGGATACATCGATAATTTGATTAACGAAAGCAAAGGGGGCTCGCAAATTATCCCTCATAACATTGAATTTATAACAATGTATCCGTGCGTTTGGTCAGTTACCAATATATCTGTGTGATGTACTGTGTTGTTCGTTTAAGTGACAAAGCAAAAGCGTTGGCTCCCATTCGAGACTATTATCCTATTCGTGGTTACGTTGGGTCGGGAACTGGCCACTTGGTTTAGTCGCCGCGGGGACTCCAAAGCGGTAAATACGGAGGCGCAGATCCTGCTTCGCATCATTTATCGTCAGGATTGCGGTGAGTACGGTACCGACGCGCTCCTGTCACCTTTTCATACAATTATTACGAGTAGTTATTGTGGCGAGTTTATAATTTTCGTACTTGGCATCTGACATTGAAGCCAGTCCGATCAGGTGCCCGTAAGTCTTAAAATAGCTATAAAAATAATGTCAAGTCTGGCCTGGCACTGTAGCAATCAGCTGATCTGTACCGTTTTAATTATAACGAATTAGGTAACTAATTGTTTCATAGTCTGCTTAGTAAATCGTTATCGGCGCAAGCACAATCGCTCGATTATTATAATGTTGATAGTCTTGTTCCTTAAAAAGACTGTAAGGTTCATATTCAGTTTTGACATATTACTACTTCAGTGATTTGAACTGTGCCCTTGTTGCAGATTTAAAAATGGTGCAGCAAGATTTGACTTAGACAAGTCAGACTCATATGTACATGTGGTAGTCAGTTATGGCTCGGGGTGGCTCACGGGTGTGAGCTCCGAGTGAGCTACAGACACTGGTCGAGTCAAGTGTTGTGTTGTGCAGTGTCTAGTCATAGTGCGTGTGTGTGTGTGAGACGGTGGTGCCGGTATGCCCTCCGTGATGTTGTCGGCAGTGCTAGAAGAGGAGCCCGACTTGTACGAGGCGTTTCCACCTCACGTAGATCCAACTGGAATAACTATCCTCACTGACAGCCCACCAGGTGAGGATTATACACTATTACAATTTTAATACCAGTAATATCTTTCATAATATCTAGTACTTAAACATTTACATTAATAGACGCTGCCACTATATTTGATTTTCATTAAGTTATTTAAATTAGTATAACTATTCTTCTTTGTTTGATATAAAACATGGATAGACATTTGTGTACATTGTGTGTGTACAAATGTTTCATCCTTTCATAAATAACGTTAGCATATATTTTTTATAGCCACATGTTATCACATTATCTACTTTTAAATAATAAATTATTTACACTCTGTTTAAGTTATTTCATGATTATGATAAAGATTTGGCTGTGAGTGTAGATAATAAAGTCACAGTTTTTATATCAATTGCTAATATGCTACTAATCTTAATTGTGTAATTATGTAAGTGACATAAAAACCATGATAAATAATTATTACTCATCTTAGAAATTTTTTGTAAAAACCAATTTTAAGAAAAAATAGTTTAGTTGCAGTGATTTCAGCTAAAGCCATGAAATATAAATGAAAATATATTTAAAAGATGTGGCAAAGTACCTGTGAATCATATTTTCAGAAAACATATAATTTTTTATGTAAACTGTTTGTTCCTTTCGCATAACTATGTTAATTTAAGAAACATGAAATATTGTCTGTGATAGATACATTGTGATGTCTATTTGTTAACACCTGAAATAGTTTTTTGATTTCCGTATGTTTTAATAAGCTGTTGAGGCAGTATTTAATTACTTATACTACGTTTTGCTTAGATAAAATTACCTAAATCTACAAAATTTTAGTGACAAACTTTTATTCCACATACAATACCGCATTTGGACTATAGTTTTAGTAATTGTTTGAGTTCATCTTTAAAAAAATATTCTCACTCAAGTATTTAATTATTTATATAACTTCTCATAGCAGGGTAAAAAACATAATTTGAACGAAAACGGGCTGTCTTGACTTTTTGTGAAGGAAAAAATTATTTACGTTGACGATTGGTTTGTTACGATTATATGAATAAGAAAGGAAACTTTATTGCTATTAATTATGGTGCAGGTTTATCAGAAACCTCGCATTTTTTAATAAAACAATATTGTTCAACTTTCCTTTTTCGTTTTGCAAATACCCCGAAACCACACACTCGCGGGCGCGTCTCAGAGGTTACGTCAGAGTTTATAAGGAGCAGACTACAACCACAAAGTGTTTCCGAGGTCAGATCTCCCGGAGAGGCGATCTACTTGTATCACAGATGACTTTTAAACCCAATCGCTTCGACGATGTGTTCATCCCGTTACCACCCTTTCATCTGAATAATACTTTAGAGAAGTTATGCTATTGACGTGGTCCTGTCTCTCTTCGTTATTGATCATGGTTAGCGACTCCCAAAAGGGTTTGTCTAGACATAATGAGCCGTCTTTCGAATTCGCAAGTATAAAAATCGTTGTCAACTCCAGACGGGACTGATTACTTTTTTAAAGTACCCCGCCGCGTCTGTCTGTTCGCTATAAACTGAAAAACTACTGAACGGATTTTCATGCGGTTTTCACTAATAGGCAGAGTGATTCATGAGGAAGGTTTTGGTATATAATTTGTACACTAGTATAATTATGAGTAGAATAACTTTCTTCATCAAACTACTTAGCGAAAAAGTAGAAATGTTCACCTTTGGTTATTGTCGGTAAATATATTGCTAAGTATCAGAACAGTCTTAAATATAAAGTATTATGACAAAAAGAAGGAAATATCAGGAGTATTTTATTAATGCATAAAAACTTCCTTTACTAATATATAAAGCAACATGATTGATTGTAAAAAAAATATCAATGCCTATTTATATTCATTGTAGGTTTTTAAACGACGTCATCTATAAGTCGGAATTCCCGCTTATGCGTCAAACTATAGAGTAGTCGGCAGATTTTCTTAAGTTAAAAAATCTGCATATCTGGTTAAGAATCTTCACCCGCCGTCATATTAACATACCTACTACAGCAGTGGCAACATGGAAAGGTGCCAACAAAATAGCCTAGAGCTAACCCTGAAATCGGGCACTTTGTTGTTAACCATCTTACGATCGATTTTTTTACATTGGCCTTACAACGTTGCGTGATAATCTATTATATTTTATTATGATTGCTTCTCAGACATTTTAGATCAGAAGGGTTTGATTATGTAAGCTAGTGTGTAATATGAAATTATCAGATAAAATAAAAATAAATTATAAAATCTGAAAAAAGAACCCAGCTTCAAATAACTTAAATAATGGTACTACTAATTAAACAATCATTAAGGTAGTTAGTAAATTATTTATAGGGCTTGTGAATATGTCCACAACTCCAGCTGATCAATTCTTGCAAATATTTTCATTCATTAGCTAGCGTCTGGCACGTCCCCGGCCGCTTTCATTCATCATTATTTACTTTAGAATAGGTTTCTTGAAGTCGGAAGTCTTATTTTTGAATTTACCTACTTACATTTTTCGAGTTCGAGACTCGTTTTTGTATTAAATTCTAGCTATTATTTGCACTCTCGGGGACTTCCTTCCTAGGGTATACCCGAGTCCCTTGCGATAGACTCACTTGTGACGGAACACCATGTGGTTTTAGTCAGCTCGATTCCGACATACCACCTCACCAATAGCCATGGTGAGGTGATGACCCGTGGGGGTTTTCACACGAAAAAAAAAAAGAAGCTATTATTTGCACCTCACGGTTTCACGCGCGTAAGTCCCGATGCCGTGGGAATATCGGGATAAAAAGCCTATGTGTTAATCCAAGTCTCCAGCTATCTACATACCAAGTTTCGTCGCAATGGGTTCAGTAGTTTTTGCGTGAATGAGTAATAAATTTCCATACATCCTCACAAACTTTCACGTTTATAAAATTAGTAGGATATAATATATCTCTGATTCTGGTGGTCGATGGTTGCACGTATACAAATGCTGTATTATATAGTACCCGTATGTAAACAAATGCTTTGATATACAATTGCTTTCATGTCTTCCATGAAAAACACTAGACAAAATACATTATTACTCATATAACGGCTTAATGCTGAGCTCTTATTAAGGGTTTTCCCTCGAAAGCAATAGATAAGAGATTGAATTCCAAATAATAGATATGAATGGATTCCACAAAGCACATCTAGACCAAATGATAATGCAACGCGCGAAACGTGTTAAATTTTTACAATAGCTATAATCCGGCTGCATGTAGGCATGAATAGCAATTCTCTACGCAATAAATTTTATTTGTACATACGTTTATGTAGGGTAGGGGAACTCCTGTGAAATAGAGATTTGACTAATGTGTTATTACGATGAGTTATTGTTTTTCCGTCGACAACTTTTCATCGCCCGATCTCCTTTACTTAACCATCATATTTTAAAGGGATACGATTCCAGCGAGTTTTGAGTATGTGCGCATGCATGATTAACGGGACAAGTAGCGCTGGGTGTTAGTTAGGGACTCCGTTCCTCTTTACAAAGAGTTAGTTTTGTCGCGCTTCTATGTGGTTATTTATGAGTGATAAGAATCAGATGCAAGCTTTGTGAACAGGTCAGAAACCGCGTTAGTATGGGCCGAAGGCATTTGCACCTTGTCTCATACGCCGGTTAGCGAGAATATCGACGCAATTGAAAATTCTGTCGAATTGAACTAAGTATGCCAAACGATTATAAATCTTTGATATTTTATGGTGAACAGAGATGCAACGCCGATTTCTTGCTAACGTTCGTTTGAAAGCCACAAGTTCATTATATATTTAGAACAAAATACTCTAGCGGAAATCACAAAATATTGCCATTCTCTAAAATCAATAGTTTTTAGTTCCGTCGCTATTCTCGCAAACCAGCGATATGATCTGCTCTTCTCGAAGCTAGCATACTTAGGATCACTTTGCCGTGTAGTACACTTACTAGTCTTACACGTCACTTACACGTACTTGCTAGTCCTACGCCTAACAACCGGGTTTATTTGGCTATTCGCTCATTAGTGCAAGTCGCGAGAACTATCGATGACAGTCGCTGTCGCGAGTTATTAGTAGGCATATTATATATATTAAGCTGCACGTACGCTTAGCACTAAATAACTATTATTCGCTTACCTCAGTCACTAACACAAAAAAAATATTCAAACATTCTTTATGCATAATTCAAAATAGCTTAAGTAGTATATTTATGAATTTTGATTATATTGCATAATACTTTTGATGTTACTGCAACTGTATTTTTTGTTCATTTTGAATCCTTAATGTCATTTAACTTATGATATGAATATAAAATAAAAAATTAAAAAACCTTTTCTTCGTATTCTATGATTTCTTTTACTACAATAGCACTTTAATTTCGCGGGAAATTAAGTAGCTGTAAAGGATTATATAGCCGATTAATAACTGACACTGTATAAAAAAGCAGGTTCCTGATTGAAAGGATAAATAAACTACATATACTGACTTTTAAACTTTCGTGTTCCATGATAATATAATTATGTTGACGGGAATTAACGCAATTACGTATTTAAAGGGTATTACATACCTTTAATTTGCCTGATTGCTGACTCTACACAGCCGTGGTCAGCCCGTGACCACGGCCACTGTAACCTGGTCGAAACGTCAAGCAAATCAAATGTATGTAATATCTTTAAATACGTTATCCCGTTAATTCCCGTCAACATAACACGTAATATGATAAATAAACTGTTTTAGGAGAATTGTAAAAATACTTAATTATGAAATCTTTTCTAACACACGTTAATAAATAAGGTAAGGATACAATCATGTAATTATCACCTTTATCTCAACATCAATCATGGGACGTTCATTGCTAAACGTAGCTCTCCTAAAAACGTTCACAATCGTCTGTCTTACGCGGTCTCAATTCAACGGCTTCTGCCACTTGAACCAGGTCGTCGTTTTATCCAGAGGACTAGCGTATACAGTGCTTTTTCCAATCATATAACTAAAAACTAATTGTCCTATTACAAGGTTCAAAAGGTATTTTTTTGCCTTTTAAAAATGTATAGTCGACATGTTTGCTTTTATAGTATTAAATGCAGTTTGTGTAAGGTCTTATTTAGAGAAGTCAAGAACTTGAAAGTCTAGCTGTTCCCCCACAAGGTGCGGTTGTCCATTGACTTCATGTTTCTGCACAGTCGGTTAGTTTCCTTGAATGAGTGTAATGTCTCTGAGCATTGTTTGTGAAACAGAGACTTGTTGTGAATCGCGCTGTCTAAACACTCTTCGCCGTAACAATAGACTTAACATTTACGAATGCACTTCGTGTTAACTAGTGAACCGTTTTGTATTCTAAATACTTGATTTGTCTTTATGCTGAGGTGGTGATAAATTTTGTAATAGTTATGTAGGTACAATAGGTACATGCAGTAGTTGGTCTTAATAAGTAAAATATAGGTACATATAATCAAAATTAATGTTTATATTTCGATTATATGTATAATCTGCGATACTGCATATTTTTTTGTTTCAGTTCATTTACTTAGTATTTTTTACATCAATCTCAGATATCGAATAATGTAAATAGTTAGAAAATAAAAACTAGCTATGCAAATCGTTTCAAGTATCGTTACATAAGAATTAGGCTACGTTCAGACGCCCATCGCGTTGGACGCACGTTTTGCTAACGTGCGTTGACGCGCGTCGACAAGAACCATTTTGTTCAAGTCGTTCACATGCCACCGCGCGTTTTGATCCGACTGGTTGGTTTTTTGTACATCTGTACAAAAGCGGCGGTAACGTAATGGCTAAGGCGTCGGACTTGCGATCAAGTGGTTGCGGGTTTGAACCCCACCCAGTGCACTACCGTCGTGAACCCACTCCTAACACAAGCGTTAAGCTTAGCTGGAGGGGTTAACGAGATTACTAGTAATGTGTGACCCACATTATTGTAATCTTTAAAAAAAAAAAACTGAATCCAATTAACGTCACAATACGACATTCTGGATTAAAACATTATCATCATTGTGAACCACGCCGGAGGAGGCGCGTGCGGAATTAAGTAGTCATTCTAAAATATTTTTTTAATCAGAATTGTCTGTCTGTATCCTTAGACGTTGGGATTTTCACATTTTCCTACTCGAAGATACGATAATCGCAGAATTTCTAACTACGTATAAGTAGCAGTTGATTGATTTCACAGAAAAAGTTTAAATTGGGTAATAGTCAGTAGAATTAAGTTTTATCTTCGCCTCACGGCTACAGTTCGTTAGTTAGATCGTGTTTATATTTAATTTTAAATTCCATGCCCGTGTGAAGCCGATAATCGAAAAAATACTACATTCCTTGCTATTTGTGAGATTTTAAATTAAGTTCGGGGGGTAAAAAATAGACAGGGAAAAAATTCAGTTATTTTTTTTAAATGCGTTGAGTACTCATTAAGACCTTTCATTTATAAGCATTTCTGATTAATTTTCTTCTTAAGGTTCATCCACTTTAATTTTCGCAAACATTTTTACGCCATCTTTTCTTACGATTCGCTAGCAGTACTCGTGTCTACATAAAGTAGATATGAGCGGAGAAAGTTCTTTAACGTATAAAAAATGTAAAAGGCTACAATTTATTCTAACCTCAGACACATATGTAACTGTCGTTCTGGTTAAAAATGGAAACAAATTGTCAGAGTAAGAATTATTTTGAGTATATTGGTACGATAACTATTGTTCATATTTTTTGCCAAAAAGAATAATAAATGTTTATCTACATCCTGACAAACTGGACAGTGCCTTTAAAAAATCTACGTAACAAGATAAGGACTATGTAAAGATCTGTTTGAGAAAAAGGAATCAATATAGATTTGATCTCTCAGAAATTTATAATTAAGATTCTGGAAAAGTGGCTGCAAAGTACGGGTACCGTAGTCCCATTTGACCAATAGCACTTATAAATCAGTCGATCAGTCGACTGGGACCAATAACTGTTATGTGATTGTACAGTAGCGTCACCAGGAAAAGCAAAACGTTAGGTAAAAATATAAAAAACAACAGTAAAATTAACGATTTGCTACCATCTGTACTAGAATGAAGGTTAACCAAGATTTCTTTGTTCAGATTCATGTAGTGTCGGTAAAATAAATAAAATTAGTGAACTAGGTAACTGGCATCTTTATGAAAAATAACTTAAATAGTTATACAAAGATCTCTAAGATGGTGGTCTATTTTGTAAGAAATATGATTTATGAAAAATTTCAGGAATTGGTCCGAATCGGCTTAGATTTTCTGGCAGTTGGCGAAAAACCAACAAAATTACATTAACGATTAGCAATAGACTAATTTTATTTTTAATAGCTCTATACCTGAGCCAACTATGATAAAGAATGGCTTACTAACACTAACAAACATGTCAGATTCATAATTAAATCCAAGTACTTAACATTTTTTTTATTGTCATACCCCTGACATATGTATTTTTATCAAAGCTTACAGCTTCTTCTAGTTCGATAGATATTTAATACATGCGTTGTATTACTATCATGAATTTATCGTAATATCAGGAAAAGTTATGGATATAAAATGTCGGATCTGGATATAGTTTCGGATACGGTTACGCAATACGGATATGCAATTATTTCGGATTATCCGATGGGTTCGGATTGATTCAGTTACGGATATGTATTCGATTTTAATTTTTATTAATAATTTCTTAATAATTTTTAGGAACTGTGAACAGGAAATACAGATAGGTAATGAGTTGGCTGCATTTAAAAACGCGTGAGGCGTCTTCGTTCCTTTCGTTATATCATTATATTAATACGTGAAGAGACTTCTTCTTACCCCTTTTTAAGAAAATTTCGCGAACGTAGTAACGTGAATTTTGGAATATTTACAGTTTATATTAAGAAGGAGTGCAAAAAGCTAAAATTTTCAAACAATATGTCTTACAACTTTAAAAATTACGTGAAAACGGCTTAATGGAATTACACGGGTCCAGTATGTGTGATTACCTGTCATGGTAAGTAAGTCAATGACAGCTCAAGTTATACTGGCCAATGAAAAAACCGTGGTCAAAATTCGACCACCAGGCTATCTCTAGTAGTATACTTAAATATATTTAATGGATTGAATAAATTGGATCAAAATATATTAAATATTGTAAAAACCCAAAATTAAAATTGCGCTAGCTATTAAAGTTGTCCGAACTAATATGTGGATAATTAGTATACAACCAACGTCAAGTTACAGTACTATCGCGCAGAATCTACATGCATTTTCCATTGCGTTAACACTTTTTTCCGTCTGGCCACCGCGCTGCCGCCGTCGAGCGTCTAAAGTGTAACGTGCGATAAGGAATGGTTGTTATTTCAGCCATATAGAATTAATAAAAACCTGTCATAAAGTGTCTTATTTAGACTACGCCCATATCCATCCGAAACTTTTCGAAACTAATATCTGATTCGGTTACGGTTTCGAAAAGATTTTTATTTCGTATATCCGATAAGTTTCGGATACGGTTACGGAGCTCCATAATATCCCAGCCTAATATCATAAATTACCATGTTGATCTTATCACAAAAGGATTGCTGTCTGTTATGTGATGTGAGACCAAAAATATAGCTTCAACTCTACCTACTTTATTCATTGAGGCCCATGTACCTACCCAGGGAGTATCAAAGCCATATGTAACTTTAAGCTATCACCCCTCTATGAGCGGAGTACTTTAAGTACAAACAAGTATATAATGCAAATGGAACAGAGGTTGACAGATACCGATAACAAGAGCGTACAAAATCTAGTTCTGCCGAGTTCAATACACCTATATCGCCCAATACTGGTTCTCTCTATTGTACAAGCTTCTAGGCTTCAACAAATAAAAAATCTTTAGAATGTAAAGATGAAATATTTTTTTAATAAATTCAAGCTTTAATGCCTGCTTATATAATCGTGGCCTAAATCCAAAACGCAAATGCTTTTTATTTATTCTTTATTGTACACTAAAAGTAGGTTACATATCTTAAAATCAAGGAAATGGTATGTACAAAGGCGAGCTTAACTCAAACCTGAGTTTTCTTGAGCTTGAGATGATACTTGAATTTATCTGCTTCATAGTATACACATTTTGTATAAGTGAAGTAAGTACAGTGTTATCGTTATGTCAAGCCGTTGCTGATATAACTGAGAACATGTTATCATTTATTTTAAGTAAACAAGTCATATACTTAATATAAATAATATTCAAAACCTATAAGGAGGGAGGGATATGTATGTAGGCAATTATAATGTTCTAAAACTTCGTTCATGTTTATTTTTTATTGCCCACAAGTAATTATACCTTATTAATAACAATACCATTTCCAGTTCCTTGTTAAAAAAAATTGCAAGGAAGGAAATTTTATCACCTAGGGTACAGGTAGGGCTGCCATCACTTAAATTGCCAACGCCGGACAAAAACTTAAAAAAACCCGGACACATGAGTGAAATCGAGATTCTTTCCCGGACACCTTTAAAAAAACGACGATTCCATTTAAATTTTTAGCTTGTTAACTATTCATCTAACAACTATAAGGGTCCCTTGGCACAGAGTGTCTGGGTTTTAGACGGACACTTTTTGAAAACCCCGCCCGGACGCTCCCCGGACGCCCTCTAAACTAGGACAAATCCGGGGAAACCCGGACGGATGACGGATGGCAGCGGATGGATAGGTACAGGAAGGGCCTTTTCGTATAATCTATTAAATATTTTTCTTGTTTAGAAGAGAAGTACCTCTTTAGGAAATAAGCGCACGTGTTGCCGGGACTTCAATAAACATTTACTTTTAAATCACATAAAGTATGATAGTTGTGGGTTTGGTGGTGGGAACAACTATATTTCATTTGACGCAGTGGTGAGATGGGTACTTTAATGAGGTTTATCTCTCTGTGGAGTCAAAATCATATACTATATGAATGACATCAGAGACTCCGCGACACTAAACCAAAAATTGACTGGCCTGTTGGTCTAGTGGTTAGCGACCCTGACCGCTATGCTTATAGGTCGTGGGTTCGATTCCCACCTTAGTCTGGCTGTTCTTTGTGTCCGTTGTTTCTATGTTTGTAAAGTCCCCCGCGACACAGGAGTGATTCCTAATGCGGGAGTTGTCTTTTTTAATAATAAAAAAAAAATGGGTTTCCATTTTTTTCGAAGTCGGTTAAAAAGACCATAAGAACAGTGTTTTTGCATACTTGCACCCTATCCGCTCTATTTTTTCAACTAACCGCCATGTACACAAACATCGGCTCATTAATATTCTCTTGAAGTAAACGTGGTAGTGTATTCATTACTGCTAGGACATTCTGTGAACAATGTAATGTATTAGCATTTAGTATTCAACATTCAAGTATCTAGGTCACAACACGATGTTTGTTATCAATGCAGTAGGCAAACAATTCTCATCTCGTTAACATGGTTTATCATGAAATCTTGGGAGATAACACCACAATCTAAAGTACTACTGATAACGCTCTTAAGTGTGAGAATTTATACGTTTTCTTAGTGACGCTTTGCTCTGGGTCATCTTTTATTACTTAGATTACAGTCTATAAACAGGAGTTAATCCTAGTCATTCTGAGAGTTATTCAAATAGACCTGTAGGACTCGGTACCAGTGCGTTTAGAAATCACTACATATTATAAAACAAAATCACCCGCCGCGCCTATCTGTCTGTCTGTCTGTTCGCGGTAAGCGGAAAAACTACTGAACGGATTTTCATGCGGTTTTCACCAATGGACAGAGTAATTCAAGAGGAAGGTTTATATGTAGTATACATGCATATTATTGTAGAGAAAAGTAGAGAAATTCAAAGATTGGTAATGTCATGTCGTAACAAACATATTTTTGTGCGCTTACATTGCAAACGCTGGCTAAATCTTACGAGATAGATCAAATTAATGTACTACGGAATTGTATATCTTCAAAAGATCAATAAAAAAGTCCGCGATGGTATATGTTTATCTCCTAAGGATAACCCACAGTAACCATTTTTATCTTTTACATATTACAAAAAAATTATGGCTTATTTATCAAACTATTTTAAACAACACAGTATTATTCCTTATCCAATTAAATACATTAGATCCGTTGTGCATTTTATGTAGATCAAAATTGCCCTTTACAGCATATCATTAAAATTAATATCTTAGAAGATATCAGAGAGTGATATTTAAAAATCGGGGGCAGAGCGGCTGTCGGGGCGAACCGATTTTGATTATTCTTTTTTGTTACACAGGGTACCTCAAGGGTGGTCCCATGTCAAGGAAGTCAGGATCTAATGATGGGATCCTGATAAAATTGAGAAAAAATCCTCGAAAATTGTAGGAACGAATAGTTTTTCTGTTTACTTTTCATTACTTTATGAGGTTTTTGCGTTTAGAATCATCATCATATCATGTAGCTGAGTTAATGATGAAAAAAAATCATATTATAAAAATCTTCACTACATATTATATAAAGCAAAGTCCCCCGCCGTGTCTGTCTGTCTGTTCGCGATAAACTGAAAAACTACTGAACGGATTTTCATGCGGTTTTCACTAATAGACAGAGTGATTCATGAGGAAGGTTTAGGTGTATAATTTGTACCCGTGCGAAGCCGGGGCGGGTTGCTAGTAGTTAAATAAAAAAATTCATTCGTTCATTCATGTGCTCATTCGCACCATTATCTGCAACTCAATCTGTGTTAACAGAGCATTATGACCTTTGTGACCAATTAAAGAGTGAGCCAATACGTATTTTTACACAGGTTGTTTTCCTCGGAGCCCTAAACAGCATTCGCTAGCTTTGATCGCAGCTGCAAACGTTCTTGACCGATGTATTGTAGGTCCAGATTCCAGGTCCATAGCCTTTTTTCAGCCTTATAGAACCATCCTTTCTTTTGCTTTCGAACTAATTCAGAAACCCTGCTATTTTTATGCCCTGCTAATTTTGTTAAGAGATTCTCCACTGCAGCCGTCCAAAAACCTGCACCGCTCCAAAATTCAAAGACGGTCCCCTCGCTGTTTTTTCCCCACTCGTCACAATATTAACCAGAATCAGCAACTTCAAAAAGAGGCGTTTCTGCTTCCGTTGCCGAGAGCCCAGGGTGCATTAAGTCGGGTCTCCTAGCCAATAACCCCTTAATGGCTACATAACCTAGACTAGGATAAGGTGAGAAAATTGCTATTAAGGCTACTCACCTGCTGTACAGGACAGTTTATGTGTTTAAACCCTTGCACCTTGGTGTTACAGGCTTCTATAGGCTACGTTGAACACCAGTTGAACACAATTGTATAAAAAATATGAATCGATTAAAAATAATTTCTTGAAAGTTATGTATGAATCACTTTCTACGAATATTTCAATACGTCATTTCGCTTTAGGTGCCTATATGTTTGGGAAGGTCGGACACAAACCTTTCTGAGATGTTTTAGCAAACTAAGAAATGTTTGTAAGAATATATTCATCGTTTCTAGAAGGGTTTTCGAGATTTCAGTTACGGGTGAAAGACTTTTTTCCTATTCTTTAGTGTTTTAAAAAAGGCTATCGTTCTACTTTTTCGTTTATCATTGTTGATGTTGTTTACTTGTCGGGTAGTGTAATCCGGAGGCTTAGTTATGATTCTTGATATGATAATTCAATAGAAGTAAATATATTTAAAGTATAGTCTATAAAGGCTGTAAAATGTAAGTAGTCATAAAATAATTGTTTTGAATTAAATAGCTTATAAGTCTGAGATACGATATTAACAGGTTTTAATTAAAAGTCTTTATTTTGAATTACACTACGTTACGTAGACGATTACCAGGGAGTCATATGTATCTTTGATTGTTCTTTACTTAACTAAAAATTAAAAATACGAATTTAAAAACGAGTTAAATTTACTTTTTTAGTGTCTCGTATTTTTTAAGTGAAAACTTCTTTAGGCACGTTTGTGCACTTTTGCTATGAGGAAATAGCACTGAACTTGTGACCGTCACGCTAATAATATATTTATAGATCCACTAGAGGGCGCTAATCTAAACATTGAGTTCTGTCAGCTCCTTATTAATTAATGTCACCAACCTGCTAATGTGACGTTTTAAGTTCGTCCTTTCGTTTAAGTTTTCACTTCTGTCGGCCTAAATCGGCATCGTAAGTATTTCAATTATTAGTATAATTAATTTTTTCTCTTGCGTCTTTGCACCAAAATAAATGCCATTTTCTCTTCTTTTTTTTCAAAAAAAAAACCTGCTTTAAATCGACTTTTTACTTTCATTTAACCCATGTTAGATAAACGCCTTTTCCCCTCACAGAAGCCTACAGTAGTTTGTTGCAACTCTTAGCAATAAATTCCTCGGGCATTTGATTATTAATTCCTAAAAAAAATATTATTTGTATTTTTTATACCCTCCATTGTAGATAAGATAAGATAACATTGTGAGTAATATTAAATACAACCTTAGCGACGCACAACAAGCGAATTAATATTCTAGTTATTACATATAGACAAAGGAATAAAACCTGCTACTACAGCATAACAGTCACTTGATTATTTAAAACTAGCGACCCGCCCCAGCTTCGCACGGGTCTAATGTAGATACTAATGTGGTGAACAATAATTATCGTCATATGATTATACAAATTAACACAAAATAATTTTAAACTATACGTGTAATCCTTCTTCTTGAAAATCGCTCTATCCATTGGTGAAAACCGGATTAAAATCCGTTGCGTAGTTTAAAAGATCTAAGCGTACAAACGGCGGAAGCGACTTTGTTTTATACTATGTAGAGATAGTGTAGGTGTAGTACTAGATAAACAAAATGGTGATGGTCCGACGTTCATAAACGTGCGCAGGTAGCGAAGAGTGGGGAAAGGAGGGGGGGGGGGGCACCTAGCGAAAGTACAGACCCTAATTGAGGTTCAACGGCAACATTCACATGATCTTGCGAAAAGATTGCATTAGAATTATTTCGCAGAACTAGTTAAATACATGACTTTACAAACGTAACTTTCAAACAATTCTTTTAAGTAAGTAATATTTAATAATAATAATATATTTTTGTGGCAAATACTTTCATAATCAATAAGTACATTGATTCTATTTATTGATTGGTAATTTTATAGTTGCCTGAATTGATACTATAATTATATAGTACATAGGAAAACCTATTTTCAAACAGGAGACATAGGTACAGTGTACACCTATAAAGACGTGGACATTAACAATGCAATAATTATAATTGATGTACTTTTCAACAGTGGCAATTAAAGACATTTTCGTTAATGACTTTGTAAATCTTTGTAATATTGTTACAAAATTTGCCAATTATACTTAAATTTCTATTGTTTTAATAAAAAAAAAACCATAGAAATAAGTCACATGCGACATTATTAACTGTTATTTTAAGATTCATTATGAAGTAAGTGCCACATGCTACATTTTTATCGGTTGTAAGAAGATACAAAAATGTTGGTTGTGCCATTTAAGATAACATACGATTCAATAATAATGTTGGTAGTGGGATATACTACATTTTAGGCTCATAAAAAAAAAATACGGCTAATAATGTTGTTTGTGGTATATACTACACTAAAACATCTAACAGTATCGATAACATTGTAGTATCTACCACTACCTACTTTGTTACTTGGCGAGTAGGATTACAACCTATTTTAATATAATTTTATAGTAAAAAGTTGATATTCTTTAACACCAGTAAACATTATAGAATTCGAGTAAGTTCGAACTTATCTTCCATTTTGGTATACTTAACGGTTTTCATTTAAAAAATTCGTTATCTGTATGACTCTTCTTTTACGCTGAATTTACGTCATCATCTAAATGGAAAACATTATTCAAAACTTACGTGCTCTATTACTTCAACTTCATCTTACCACCTTTATGCAGATGATTTAAAGATTTATAAGCACTGTGTGTGGAGGGGCTATCAGAAGCTATTTTAAATATAAATAAGGACATAGAGCATATTTGTGTACTTATGGAGTAGGCATCATGGATTGAACGTAAATCCGTTTAAAGCACAAGCTACTGTTGTCGGTACCTCCAGGATTACATCTAGAATTGATTAGACACAGCTGCCCGAAATATTCTGCGATGGTGCCTCTATTCCCATGGCAAATACAGTAAAAAATTTGGGAATATACATTTAAAAAAATTGTCCTGGGGTCTACAGCTACAAGAGGTTAGTAGAAAAATTTTCGCCTCTGCAGGGTCCTTGAGAAGATTACGCAATTTTCTACCGGTTACCACCAAAATTGCGCTTGCAGAATCCGACTGCGACTTCAAAACTTTTGTATACGGTTCATCTTTGGATTGCGCAAATTTGATCATGTTTCTGAATATCGAAATAAGCTCAAGTGGTTACCCATTCGCCTTCGCCGGAATATTCATATCCTTTCACTATTATATAGTACACACTTTTCAATCCAAACACTCCTCATTATCTCAAAGAACGATTTGAATTCTTACCCAACATACATTCAAGGGACCTTAGGTCTTCAGAGAACTTGACATTGAAAATGCAAACGCATTCTACGAATTTCATAGATAAATCATTTTCAGTTCAGGCCATCCGTCTGTGGAATGCATTGCCACTGCCCATCAGGCTCGCAAAACCACTACCCAATTTTAAAAAATTAATAATAGAGCATTACCTGTGTTATTGCGTGGTTAGGCTCATGATGCCCGTGCATTTATGTGTGCACCTATATTTATTTATTTGTGTATGTGTATATAAAAATGTATATATATGTACCTATATTGTTATCTGTATGTATGTGAAAATATATGCTATTATTACGACTTAGATAATATTCTCAATCAATTATACATTGCAACTCCTCTTGCCATACATAAACTCTCGTTTGTATTTTGTATGTTTTGTACAATAAAGAGTTTATCTATCCATCTACTTGTCATTTGTTAAAATAACTTGAACTTAATACCAATATTAAAGTGAGGTGCGGGCGTGGGGTTTTCCCAGTAAGATGGTAGCAATAGATATTATTAGATATTACGTAGTCATCTGGATGCACTAAGTAGATCCGACAATGTTAGCCCAAAAATGTCGAAAACGGATAAAGACAAATATATTTTTATTATAAAATATAATATATAAATATATTTTATAAACAATTAAACAAATATCCAAAATTAGTAAGTTTTTTAAGAAGTAATCCGAAAATGACTTTTTTGACTAGGGACATGCGATATAATATTTACGATACAATTTTTGTTACCCGATGTTTCGACCGAATTGCAACGATCGTAGTCACGGGTGGGCAAATGGGCTGTTGTACGCTTATTTATCATCACAATAGTATCGGTGTGACTGAGCCATGAACAATGCTACGGTACGGTAATGCAACGGTAAGAACCGATAACTTCATCAGGCATTGCATACCACCACGTTTTACATGGTTAAATAACAAAGGTTATGAGGTTTGCCTTCTAAAATCTCATCATATGACCTAGATCCAACTCCCTCAAATATTGAGGCAACTAGCTTTTTTATAACAATGTTGTTTTTATACGGATGGGACTTTTTTAACAAACGACTCACAGTTAATTACATTCAAATATAGAGCAGGTTTGGTTTTATTTGTACAAAGTAAATGTGACGAAAACGTGTGTCTAATGCCGCGTTCCAATAAACAAGAAACGATTCGTTTTGCTTACGGACGGTAAAATTTCGTTGTATTTTCAACGAAAATTTTACCGTCCGTAAGCAAATAGTTTATTGGAACGCGACATAAATGATTTTGCAGCGCTTTTCCAAATAAAAAGTGGATACAATACTTCGAGTAGTGTTTAATAAAAATATACATTTGACGCTTAAGTTACTAGGTACTATTAATTTGCCTCAAGTAGGTCAAACTCTCGTAAGCAACTGATATTCAGATTTGTCCTGTCTGTCCCGGAGGCTTCCTTCTTAGGGTATCCCGGGTCCCTTGCAATAGACCCACTTGTGACGGAACACCGTGTGGTTTTAGTCAGTTCGATTCCGACATACCACTTCACCGTTAGCTCCGGTGAGGTGATGACCCGTGGGGGTTTCCACACAATTTTCAATACGAATATTTGAAAGAACACGTGAAATCAACGCCGCTATCTAAAAAACACTGTTGATCAACACTTACTCGTTATTCTAGTCATTATCTATGACTTGATTACTTACCTCCTTATGTGTCATGCAGTTAACCTCTAGAGACACTGCAGTTGAGTTAAAAATAAATAGTCGATCTATCAGTCCAACTAATGACAAGTTACGTCACCAAACGTATTGGGCGTGGGTATGGCTCTGATTAAAAGGATAGTTTCATCAGATTTGTGATTATTGGTTAAAATAAGGATTATCATTGCATCATATTAATGATGCAATTATAGACTTTATTTCGGAGAATCCGTATCAAAATGTAACTTATCGTTTAAACTATTCTCTGAGAATTTGAGATCTGTCGGCATTTGTATAATTTTTTCTTCGGTAATATTTTTAGACACACTGTAAGAAACAGATATCGTTTCCGATTATTTTCTGAGAGTTGGTAAGTTGGGTTTGTCCGAAATATACGTCATTCTCTTTTTTTTTTGGTTCTGCTTAAATTAAACCCATTCGTGAGAAGGTGTTGGATTGTTGTATATTTAATCTAAAACAACGGGTCTAAATGGTGTTTGATTTTTGCAATAGTTTTAAGATGATGCATATTTCACGTGGTCTACGTGACTGTAGACAGGTCGTTGTTTGCTG
Organism: Euplagia quadripunctaria; assembly: GCA_963859945.1. NCBI lineage: Eukaryota > Metazoa > Arthropoda > Insecta > Lepidoptera > Erebidae > Euplagia > Euplagia quadripunctaria. Next base: position 22,531,433 of record OY982563.1, on the reverse strand, counting down.
TTTTTTTTTGGCTTGTCAAAAAATTGAATCTGATTCATCACAACTGTTTATTGAACATTGATCCATAAAATATTTTTTTATGAGACTAAGTTTGCAAACAAAGACTTCTTCCTTCGGTCCGATACCTAGAAACACTATAACAAAACTGATGTCATTCACACTATTATGATACATTACGATTAGCTATTCTTTATTCACGAATTCTAGACTATTTTATCTTTATATTACTCATTAAACAATATATAAATCTTGTATAACCACCATAAAATATAACATATAAAAGTAAACCACCAGCATCAGTTTTAAGACCAGCATCAGTTTAAAAAACTGGAAAAAATCTGCGTGAATCTTAGCCCTCCCTATTCATTTTATTCATTGCTGTACCCAGTCCAGGTGCGAGAAAACAATAGTATTATATTGCGACGCATTGTACCCGCTTGGTGTTTTACCCCTCATAATTCTGTTGACCTACTTTCAGAATAGGTAAACTCGTGTGCACATACACCATTCTCCAACCCCTGTACGAAATTCAAAAGGAACAAATAGGGATTTTCGTTTCTAAAACTCTTTGATGCCGGCATAGTTAGTGAGATGTAAGAAGGAAATCCCTGACATACTAAAATGATAACAACCTTGATTATCTGTAATTGATAAAGTTGTTAAGGTTGATGAACTTGGTGGATTTATCAACGACAACTGCCTGGGTCATTGTTTTTATGTAGAACATTTTAATACTATGAAATTTGAACTTCAGAGAGGGTTCTTAAAGAGTCGAAAGTTGCTGAATGAATATACAACATATCATGATTACGAGAAGTTTCGTGAACATTAAGATATGCGGGAACAAACCACGATAATTGCGAATGGGCAGGTTATTTGTTCAAGCCTTATTATCAGATTGTTTCGCAATCAGCAATCAAAGAGAAAGTACTTATGAAATGTTCCCATGGAAATTCTGATGTAACCTATGGATTTTGCGAAGCAATGCGAGAGAAATGGCTGTAATCTTTATGTTGCACAATGTGATGTAATAACTTTTAAGTAACAATAAGGGTAACGTCTCTAACCATGGTTTACTTTCTTTTGTATAATAATCACGTTGATACCCTAAGTATATATTATGAAGGATTTTGTTTCACGAATATATAAAACAGTCACGATTCGCAATCGCCTTAGTCACGACTCGTCATAGGTATCTATCAGTCCAGTGTTCTCTACTTTCGTGGTTTTATTACTTAATTAATTAATTGTTCAATTAGTGACTCAAATATTGACCTTGTTGTCATAACTCGAATGTGACGTTTTCATCAGCACTCATCTTCTTCAGCAAAGTGTTTGTACAGTGCTTTTAGTGAAGTGACAAAAAGATGATTTTAAACTGATTTTGTGAAACTGGATCATACTTTACACGCTTATTAACTTCATGGCATAAGAAAGAACAATGTGAGGTTTTTTATAGCATTTATTTATATTGTCGGTGGTAAAAATTTGCAATTCAAATGCAATGGAAAGGTTCCGGTGGCCCAGAAGTGAGTTGATCTTACATAATGATATTGTACATAGTTTACATGGTTACGGTTGTGTTTAATTTGAAAAAAATCTGCTTAATAAAATTTTAACAGTCATTAAGTAACAAACAATGCACAGCCTTAACCAGTATGTATATAAGCTTGAATTTCGTTCTTAGTTTTACAAGTACATAGAACTCGGAAAGGTTTATTGAAAATTCTTCACCTAAGCCTATACATTTAATTTCCTCTAATTTATTGTTTATTATCTTGCACTTCAAGGATTTAGCGGTACTATCATTGTCTAAGATGAAATAAACAATTAGTAAGCTGAAACATGAAATCGCTGTAACACTTCGTCATAGAAGTCTTGCCATAAATTTTCATTCTGTTTGGCCGTCGTATCCGAACCGGTAGGTATTCCGAGTATGCGCGTGAGTCGATCTTTGCTATGTATTTTGGACGCTTTTCAAAATACAATTACTTCCTTCCCGATTTCAGAGAAACGAAACATTTTTAGTTATCATCATAGTTTCCTCAAACAATTATTCAGTGTAGTATTTTTTCAAAGTTTTATTGCTTAAAATACCCTTTCGCGTAGTATCGTTGATATGTTTTACAAGGAGAAATTTAAATTTGATTATTCATCGTTCATAATAGTGTAATATTTCATTTTCAGGTACCAACGTGACCCAAGTAACATAATTGTTTAATTTACGTCAAACGTAGTTAGGTACATATGTATGTATATGAGAAACCTTTTATGAAGTTGTTATTTTAAGAAGTTACGATCTGAAAAATTATAAGTACAAATAAATAAAATTGAAGTGTCTGTTTGTAATGTCAAAATAATAGGTTTTTTTAAGCTCATACAGTTATTTGCACGATACCTATGAGTAAAAATTAGTTTTTTAAATTTTTCGGAGATTAGCCAAAACAAACATGTTTTGGCTAATCTCCGGAACGGGTGGACCGATTTCCACGGGACTTTCACGGGCAGATAGCTGGTGTTATAAGGAGTAACTTAGGCTACTTTTATTTTGGAAAAAGAATTAGGAATCCTCGCAAAATATACAAATAAGTACACGCGAGCGAAGCCGCGCGGGAACTGCTAGTTACACATAAAATTATGTGATAAAACAACAGAATGACTTGGATTTTGACTCATCGTTTTTATTTATCTAATGGCATTCATCTATTTCTTATCATTCAATGATACTTAAACTTAAATATTATAATAGTACTTATTATTACGTTTTGCAAACGTCATTCCTAGAGTATTTGTGAAATCTTATCTCTAAAAAGATTTGAGTGATTTGCCGTTTTTAATGTACGAGTATGTTAAACATAGTACGGTGTGCGACGCACGTAGGCATTTTCTTTTTGTGAAGTTTTGAAAAATTTTTTGTCAGAAGGCTTCTTTTATCTTCTTCATACTAGGTACCTGCTAGGTAGCTTGCCTTACAAGTATAACAAAGGCTTACAACTAGACTAGACTTACAACAATGGTTAACAAGATATTTGGTTTTACGTTGTTTATTAATATTTTCTTTTGTGTAAATGAATACGTGCCTCGTACCACATTTGCCATCACGCAATTATTACAGTGTTCTCTTCATTGTGCAAATACCATAATCCTGAATCATACCTAATTAATTACTGCCTAATCTCTTGCTTGTAAAACCGAAAAGACCTACATCAATACGGTTAAGCAACTTGGCTGCGGTTAAGTGCAGGAAGGTTGTCCTGCATAAATCATTTGACGTCGCCGACGGTGATTCTCGTGGATGATTTATTAGAGTTGCCAAAAGTGATAAACAAACAGATCAATTATAACGTATTAGTTAGGGAAGTTCTAAAAGTGATTCTTGCGTAACACACCTTATACAAATTTATGTTAAAAGAGTTCGTTCAGTATCAATCCAACAGTATATAGAGTAACTATGGAATAATCAGTATTATAGTGTAAAAAAAGAGATAGATTAGGAAAAACACTACTACAGGACTCACACTAGAAATAACAGCATTGGATATAGTGTTTGAAAATAGAACAATAAGCATTAGTTATGTAACTAGTCCCATGTGTCAATGGTATTGCCAAGACGTAAACATGCGGTAGACTTAATTGCTTTGAATTGTCTGACCTTTGTGGATGTCGGTTGCGAGTTGCCCGTACCGGTCGTATTATTCTTACTTATTTTAATTATTTGCATCTTTTTTATTAAGTAATTAAATTTATTTTGTTCGAAAGTGTTGGCGATCTTAGTCTCAGGTCACAGAAGAGATTCATATAAGTTGCCTCGCAATAGTCTTCAGTGACATGGGGATCGGCCAAGCTGCATAAGAGTCTCTTCTTTCTTTACACTATAATACTGATTATTTCATAGTTACTCTATATACTGAACGAACTCTTTTAACATAAATTATTCTCTTCAATTTAATAAGGAACTGTACCTAAAATTAGGTCTTCAATATCTGTAAAAACTTGAAAGTATCATCTTGTAAAATGTCAACTTTATGGTTAAACGAATATGATATGTGCGCAAGCGCTTATGTTAAGTACATGTCGCCGTGTGACGTCATAAAATTGGTCCGCTGAAGAAATTAGATAAATATTAATAGGTACTGTCAGTTATTTATTCTAATTTCTCGCTCCCCTTTACTACGACATAATATGCACATGTTCTTATTAATTGACTGCTTATGTTATCCTTATTGCCGTGTAATGACTCCTGGTGTGAACTGATTACTTAAGTAATACTAGTACTACACGATACTCAAGAGAGGTTTATAATCAACATACTTGACAACAAATGAATTGACAAACAAATTGAAGGAGGCACGTGGTAATACTTACAGGCTGGTCATTTAAACATATGTACATACATACATACGTATCTTACGCCCTATTCTGTCCGGGGTAGGCAGAGACGAACGCCATTTACCTCAATCTTGATATACATCTTGTGCCTCTTCCACATTGATCAGACCTTTTATACACCTTGTTTTTTGGGACCTACCCGCACCGATTTGTCCCACTAACAGTAGCCTTGTTAAAGCTGTGGTATTTATTAATTTGCTAAGAGAACTTATAAGTAATAGGAATATAAGCTATTCATCATGTCGCATTTATGTGGAACTTTGTTTCAATTGACATGAACGAATGCGTGTCATACGTTCCAATCACACTGCAAAGAAATACCTAACATTGATAACAATGTAATGAATCTACATTAAACTATTTAATCCGCAGTTTTCCCAATTATATTGGAATAAATTTAATCTAAAATATCAATATTTAAGGTATTATGTTTGTAATAAATGTAACATTTTATTACCTAATCTACACGTGGAGTTGACATGACACTATGTTTGATCCATATTTGTGTGTCGTAATTCCAAAATTCCTAACCGATTTGAGTTGCTATTTTTTATTGAAAACTAGTTTACTTTTCATAGTACTTAGAGATTTTTGATAAAAATCTGCATTGAAGTTATGAAGTTTTTCCGAATTGTAAATATGTATTAAACGTCATAGTTAAAATCTTGAACGTCCAGATTAGATTAAATATTATTTGCCACCGTTAACCTTGTAAGATATCATTAATGTCCTCTACATAGACCTTGAAATTAAGCGGTAATCACACTAGCAATGGGTAAATGGCCTATAACTAGGTACACAATAAGTAGTAAAAGATTTGATAGGTATGTGTATAGCAGGCAGGACGTGTATAAGCAGATTTCTGTCCAATTTGTTTTTTAACGAATCCAGAGACGGCGATATCGCCCACCCTTTCTGATTATTTTTTTACTGATATTTTCTTTCTCGGAGCCTCAAAGGTATAGAGAGAAATTGAGTGAAACTTAAATAGAGGCTATTTCCCTTGCCCAAGTTGCCCAACCCAACGAAGCTGAAGACTGACCGATGATTAATGACTAAAAAATGGAAGCTAATCTTAATACAAACGAAAGAAGAATTTACGATTATATCTGAATTTACGTTATAAGCTAAATGGAAACATCGTAATATCCTACGTAGGCTATTAAATTCACCTTGTGTGCATTGTAATTGCTTAAATAAATTAGTTATTTGCGCATGACGATAAGCAGGTTCCATTGTATTCTCTTACTAAATACTGACTGTATATTGAGAAGCCGAAATTTGTTTGAACGCTCTAACCGCAGGATCTATCATTTAGCAAAAAAAAAAAGAAAAATTGATTTACCGCATGTAAAAATATCGTTTTTATTTTGCTTACTTACTCAGGAAAGTCATCCTCGTTCCTCCGCTATGGTGACCCCGACGTGATCTGAACACACTGTGGAGGAACAAGACAAATGACATGTCTCCGACACAAAGGGAGGACGATCGTACCTAGTGGACCGCCGGCCCATCGGTTTATGTTGGGAAGTTGTACGTGTACTAATCGGCCGGAGATCTTTCAATGCGCGATACAGGATCAATAATTACTAAGTAATTCGGCTTATCTACGCTAGATGGCGTTGAAATATTAAGAGGAATAATCTAATTTATGACAAAAATGTACCTACATAGGTCATTTTATTTCCTTTCCATACGACTATTCGGCATAGAATATCTCAGCTAAGATAGGATGTTATAGTTGGCGGAGCTTCCCTACTATACACATCACGCGTACTTGTTTAGTTATGCTACACATAAATAAATTATTTTGTCTATTAGCGATTCTACAAATTGCTAGCAATTGGTACTTTATATCTTTACCGAAAAGTAAATAAACATATGTGTAGTAACATTGTATTGTTTTCGTATTTAACACACGTTCACACCAGTATTAACAGGAATTTCCTTTCGGGGTTACACCTGAGGCCACAGCCATAAGACCCCGTGATCAGATGATTTTAGTCGGTTCGAGTCTAACATGCCAACTTACCCCGTCAGCGTCGTCACCTCACCGCGGCTAACTAAAGCCCCGGTGAGGTGACGACAGGGGTAGAATAAAAAAAAACACAGTGATGCGAAGGTGCGGTACTCATCTTCAACTTTCTTTTATTTATGTGCTAGTATCGGTCTTAGTATGGTCCTGATTTTTTTCAATTAGATGTTTCTGCAAAGTAGATGTTTCATTATAGGTTCTTAAATGTAGGTAGCTAAGCCTACCAAAAAAGTTGTACTTAATTTAAAAAAAAACCGCCTGTTTGTAGGCGGTATAAAAACACGTTGCAAATTATTGTAGTATTTAATGGATGTACGTTTATAAATCACGTCAGAGCATCTGTTATGTAAAGTACCTCAACGAAATCACAATAAAAGTATTTTGATTAAAAAATATATTAATGTATTATCGCTTTTCGCTATGCAGAATTATTACACTGTTTACGGCCCCCATTTTAATTTTCTATCATAAAAAAACGTATTTCTACTTGATTTTGCTATTAACTTTCCGAACGCAACATTCGTACCTAATAGCATTTGGTTGCGACATAACTTAGATTGACAAAGTACTATCGAACATGTCTTAATTTTATACGTTTGGTCACACGTCTGATTTCTAAATTTCATACATTTTCGCCCTCAAGTACGCCCTGTAGGTGTTGAAATTTAAATATTTTAACTTCTAAAGTCACTACGTCTAGTTTTCTCTATACCACATTATTTCATACAAGTATTCAAGATTTAAAAATATGTAATACTTTGACCGACGAGTTTGTAAAATACTAACTTTTAAACTTTCGCGTTCCATGATATAATTATGTATTTCCACGGGAATTAACGCGATCACGAAAAGGTATTACATACCTCTGAATTACCTGACGTTTCGACCAGGTTCGAGTCAGCCTGTGACCAAACGTCAGGCAATTCAGAGGTATGTAATACCTTTTCGTGATCGCGTTAATTCCCGTGGAAATACATAAAGAGTTGGTAAAATTATTAAAATATTTTATAAATTCTGACATTTACTTTTCAATTTCTGAACTATGCTCTCGTACATGACAGGTGATCTTGAGTGTCATTGTTTTTTGTCGTTTACAAACAAGTCGCTGTCGAACTAAACTGCACTCGTGTGAGCAAATATTTTTGATATACCAGACCAATATTTTTCGTGAGTGCCTGTGGGAACAGAAAATAACATTAGTAGTGAATGGTCGAGTTTACTGCTACACTATTGGGCAAAGGTATTCTTGTGTCGCTCGCTGTGTTCGTCGTCTCCCAGAATTTGCTACTTTTAAAAATGCTTATGCAAACAAAAGTATTTGCGAATTCATTTCATATAGAATACGTTTTACAGAAGGAGCGAAAAGACGAGCTAAAATAGGATTTTTCTCATTCTTATTTAAAAAAATAAATCAAACTCATGAAACATGCCTTTTGTACCTATTAAACGAGTTTCACAAAGTCATTAGGTACTTCCAAATGATAAAAGGACCTATCAAGGGTATTTAAATATATTTAAAAAATCTTATAGTAATATAGGCAATACATCTTTTATTGATGTCGCAGCTGAAGGCTCAACCACCATTTGGAAACGGGCGGTTATAAATCGAAACAGGCAGATGTGGTATTATGTTAGCCATTTTTTTTTTTAATAATTTTACATTTGACGAAGCAAACTATTGTTGCGGGCTCTGTGTGTGTTGATCTATATTTTTAATTATAATAATTATTTATTAAATCGACGATTTCGAATAATTGATGGTCAATTTTATGAAATAAAGATATTGAATTTAAAGTTAATTCACTGCCAGGTTAATCTAATAGGTCGTTGTGAACGAGAAAAGTTAACAGCTGCATTGAAAATATTTCAACATAAGCTTCTGATAAGTCAAAGCTATTGAAAAACTGGATAATTAGCAACATCTATTTGCTTTTGACTACGATTAAAGAGGAATTTTCGAAAAGGTTGTCAAGGCCTGTAAATTTGAATATATTATACCCTACCTACATACCTATGTGTACTTATCAAGCTGTGTCCCGCGATTTTAGTTTAAATAAATAACGTCTTACGTACTACTTACAAACAGTTTACCAAATTGTTTTTTTTTTATGGGAAAGGGGGCAAATGATTAGACGGGTCACCTGATGGTAAGTGACTACCGCCCATGGGCACCTGCAACTCGAGAGTCACAAGTGCATTGCCGGCCTTTAAGGTGACAAACGAAAATAAACATTTAAATACATGAATAGTGTTTAATAAGGCTTTTGCGTAGCTAACCCAAAAGACTTCTCAGATTAATAAGACAAGGTAGATAAAAGAGTCTCATAAAATCGCTACTTGGTCTTCGATAAAGGTAGTCAGCATAAAATTAATTTGACATTTCTAAGCGTCTTTGCAAAATGAACGCGAAGATTTTCTCGAGACCATTGAGGCGGTTTGATTGAAAATTGTTACACCGTCAGCTCTATAGAAAATTTCGGCTTAGTACGCTAGGGAGTTTTTAATACTTATTATTAACCTGAATTTATAGATATGAATATGATATAGATGAAACTTTGTTATATTTAACCGACTTCAAAAAGGAGGAGGTTCTCAATTCGATTGGTATTTTTTTTTTATGTATGTACACCGTTTACGCTGAGATTTATGATCCGATTTACGTGATTCTTCTTTAGTTTGATGCGGAATAGTTGCCATTTGGTCCCATAAAAATTTAACATAGTTTGGCCCAGTAGTTTTTTTATGAACATTTTTTTATACGTGGATGATGTAATTTTAGTTTGTGTACTGCTTTTTTAAGAGTTTTCATTTAGGTTAATTATGTATTATTATTAACCTGTGTCCCGATAAGTGGGTCTTAGGCTACCTGTCATTGAAGCGGAGCGAGCGTGCGGAGTAGAGAAACTGATTAATATTATAACCAATACGATTTCATAAAATCTCGGAAATGAAAAGAAATTTCAAAAATAAGAAAACAATTAATACAGATTTAACTGTCTTAGTCGTTGCATGCTCAGCGCTACGTAATCAGGCAATCGATACAGCTTACGTCGACATCATCAAGGCGATCTACGATAACAGCACCGATGATATCAAACTTCACTTGCCTGGGCCATCCTTCATAATAGAAAGAGGCGTTAAGCAGGGAGACCCATTGTCTCCGAAATTGTTTACCACCGTTCTCGAGGAGGTCTTTCGAAATCTGGAGGCCACATGGATGGACAGGGGTATTGAAGTCGGCGAGAGAAGGCTCACAAATCTTCGCTTCGCCGACGACATAGTCTTATTCGCTCCCGACGCACCAACATTACAGCATAAGCTTCAAGATCTCAGCACGACAAGTCTTGATGTCGGACTGAAGATGAATCGGTCAAAGACTCAGGTAATGACCAACAGCTCGAAACGTAGGGTTGAGGTAGATGGGAGCAGATTCAGTATGTCGACAAGTACACCTACTTGGGCCAGATAGTAAGCTTCGAAAACAGGCAGGACAAGGAGATCGATCGCCGTATCAACAACGCCTGAAAGAGCTTCTGGTCCATGAGGGGAGATGTTGAAGGGTGAGTTACCACTCACTCTGAAGCGCAAGCTCGTTGACATGTGCATCCTGCCCGTCCTAACCTACGGCGCTCAAACCTGGTCTTTGACCGAGCATCAAAAGTCCAGGCTTAAGATCTGCCAACGGGCCATGGAACGCAGCATACTGGGTGTCAAATTGACGGACCACGTCAGAAACATTGAGCTGCGTTCCAAAACTGGCATCGCTGATGTTGGAGCGGTGACCGCCAGGCTAAAGTGGTGCTGGGCGGGACACGTCTGTCGAATGGAGCCATTCCGATGGGCAAAAATAGCCACGGAGTGGATACTTGGAGGTGGCCGAGGAGGAGATGGAGGGACGATCGATTTGTTTAGGGCTTGGCACCGACTTCAAACCTTTCAATAGGTAGCACATACAAATAATAGTATTTTATTAATATTAAAGGTATTATTAGGTTTGCATAAGAGGTGTATTAAATTAAATCTTTATTAAGTTATTTTATACTTTTTAGTTTTTGAAGTCGGTTTTTTTAAACGTAGTTTTTTTTATTTAAATATATTTTCATATTTGGACATAGCATTGGAAATGAAAAAATTAATATCATGTAAAGAGAATATATTAATCATATCAAGTTGTCCTTGATATGATTAAGCCATTCTCTTTACATGATATTAATTTTGCCCAATTTTGACCAACTGATACTAATGTATGTACATAAAATATATTTTTTTAGAAGCCTGTTGCATGTCCTGTAGAAGCAAGTTAGGTTAATTTTTTGTTAAATTCTATTTCTGAAGAGTTGAAGTTATATTCAATACTATTTTTAAGTCCATACATGCGGAACGGCATTGAGTTCAATAAAACATTTTTCAAAAATGTTCAAAAATCTAGAAAAAACAAATTAAAAATAAATCTAAAGTAACCTATACTTTAGATTTAAAAAGTGTTTAAAGTGTTGTAACAAACCATGTTCTCGCTATGCAACTGCACTGATACGCCTTTTTAGTGTTCTAAATAGATAAGTCCTTATGATCCTTAGGATTTTTGTTTTTATATACCTACCACGCCGGTGGCTAAACAAGCGTATGTACCCTTGCAACTCTAGGGAACTCGCATACGCGTTGTTGACCTTTTACAAACTTGTACACTCCTTTCTTGAAGACCAGACTGTACTGTAGTCCTTAACAAACCTCCTGTAACATTCGCACAAGGAATTCCTCTGCTACCGTACTTTTCGCGAATGTGAGCATGTCCTACAACTGCGATGTTTGACAACTCAGGTAATAAAAACACAGTATTTAAATAAATAATAGCATAGATGTCATTAACAGCATAAAACCGGTTTTTACATTTACAAAAACAAACAAGCTATAGGTATAACTAGACCTTATCAACTTCTGATTACCCTAAAAACCTACTGAATAACATTTGTGTCACAACCCTATATCTACTATCAAATAAATATTCACATTAAAATAAAGTTAACTCAAAAATAACAATCTATTAATAATTATCGCCAATTTTAAGTTTTGTTTCTACTTTCATATAACACATTAGAGTTAGACAAAACAAGTTATCGTAAATCATCGTCTGTCAATCGCAGCGCTCGGCCGCCGACTGCAGACGAGATAACCTCGTCTTATCATACTTGTTTACTTAACACTAACTTGGTGAACGCGGGGTATGACAGACCTATAAGGTATGATATTTTAAATTGATTTTTATAACATTTACGTAAACTTATAAAATTACCATTGGTGTCGATTATAGTGTATACTCTCATGAAACTAAACCATCCCTGATTCTATTATTTTACCAAATTTAATGAAGTGGTGTTTAATTTGAGTTTGATGTTTCGTTTTTTGACAATTAAAGATGTTCAAGACACAAAGCGAAATACTAATGAAGCAATTATGGATTACCCATTAACCAATTGCAATTAAGTGTAGTAGTAGCTGTGTGAGACTAAAATAGGTTAGTAAGGAGGCAAGTACCTCCACCCTACACAACTCTGCGGTTGACAACTCTCTTCTACTTAGAACAGTATTTTTTTGACTAGCGTGTACGGTTATCAGAAGCTCTGGGATGAAGAGAGGTAGAGATTGCATCGATACGAGTTTTGCCCACTGAGTGGGCTTTGTAAAATAAATTAAAAATCGCTATTAATAACATCGACCGCTTCTGATATATTATCTGCAGCAGCTCTAGAGTAAATTTAGAGATCATCTGTATAAAGATGGTAGGAAAAAAGTAATATAATATGTAGTGATACCAATACAACATAGCAACAACTAGCAACAATTTAGCCAATGTGTTGCAAATAATCTTTTTTTTATTTATCAAAAAAGGAGGAGGTTCTCAATAACCGACTTCAAAAAAGAAGGAGGTTCACAATTCGACTTTTTTTTTATGTTTGTTACCTCAGAACTTTCGACTGGGTGAACCGATTTTGATGATTCTTTTTTTATTTGAAAGCTTTTGCTTCCCGTGTGTCCAGTTCTGACAATGGCATCCATGAGAAAACCATATATAAGTCTTTTATGGAATAGTTTTTTTTTGTTGAAGTCGGTTTTTTGTTTAAAGAATTATATATTTTTAATATTGTATAGATGTCTTCTTCTTCGTCTTGTCTTATTTATCAAATATTAAGGAATCGAATAAAAGTACAAAAAGTAGAAAGACTACTTTTATGGATTAACTAAATACCAGTCATTATCAATATTTCTTAAAAAGACAACTCCCGCATTAGGCATTATTCCTGTGTCGCGGGGGACAAACACTTTACAAACACACAAACAATGGACACAAAGAACACTTACACACACCAGACTTGGGTGGGAATCGAACCCACGACCTATGGCATAGCAGTTAGGGTCACTAACCACTAGGCCAACAGGCCAGCCGATTTATTAAGTTTATGTAAAATTAACATGTAATGATCATGTAGTTCGATATCTAACTTACTCACAATGAACTGGGCTTCCCTGTGTAGATTTGATAATTTTAAAGGTTGACATACATACATAAACTCATGCTTGTTCTCCCGTAAGGGGTACCAGGAGTGTATACATCCACATTTTGCTAACCATAATTTGGTCCCACTCAGGTATAGCCTATTTCCTATTGACGAGCACTTTGGGAATTAAAAAATTGGAAAATTGGGAGTATATTGGTCTCATACCTGTAACTCGAGCTGGCTATTGATTGCCGGCAAGTCCAAGCCCTCAAATTTCAAACTATAAAGGCTGAGGAAACTTTTTTTTTTCCTAAAAATAGAACCCGAATTGGTAACATTATTAATAGAGCCATTTGATATAGTACCTTGACATCTGTTACATTTTTAACCGATATCAAAGAAAATAGGTGATTCCTAATTCGTCTGACTTTTAGAGATGTGTTATGCGATATTTTTTCTATTTATTGTTAACTTTTGAACACTGCATTTTATTTTTTTAAATTATTGTTTCTAATGATAGAGTTGTATTTAAAGATATTTCAGCTATTATTAATTATTAAATTAATATTCGTTATTATTAGTAACGGCATTATTAATTATATCTGTTGATGTCGGTATTTTATTTTGTTATTTTACTAGACAACATTAATTAATTTAAGCTCTACAGTAAAATTCAACTACCACTTACGAGATACTTTAAGTTTTCGCAGAACTTTTCTGAACAGAAATAAACAAATTTTTGGAGTTTCAAATATGATAAACACGGTAAAAAACCTTTATCTAGCAGTATTATAAAGTGTTTTAATCACATTATTAATTTATTACATTTGCAGAGATATAAATAAATGATCACATTTGTAATCAATATCCTCCTACATATTTAATCTTAAGCCATTGGGTTGCATGTCCAGTTAGTAGCTAGCATTTCAAAGCTTCGATTTATCAACATGAATGTGGTAACATATTAGTGGTTTGCTTGATATACAGCAATGGTACCTATTCATGTATTACATTGTTTTTCTTAAAGACAATTTGTTCCAATACACATTCTCTGATATAAATTACAAACAAAATGCTAGGTCAAACGAAGGGCGTAGCTACACATCTTCAACATTTTATTATCTTTTTGCTTCGAAACGATTTAACCAACGGTTACGTATGCAATACGAAATTTTCGTTTTATTGGCTCACCGCCAAAGCATTGCGTTTTGCTTTGATTCTATTACTATTTATACAACTGCTCATGCTATTATTGTGTGATATCTCCGTGTTGTTTACTTGCCTTATGTACTTAGTTTTTGAAAAATCTTACATAATGTTTCAAAGTGATAAATTAAGAGTAAGCATCTTACTCACAAACGACCGCTGTTGATTAACGCCAGGCCAGAATAAATTGCGTCATGCACTATATTTGAACTTTGATCGTAAGTAAATACATGAAGATCATAGATAAATTATTTTAGCGTTTTTAAGTAATGACTAAGTTGGCGCTGGCCGTCGGTCTGTTCGACCCAATAGTGCGTCACACGGTCAAATAAACAATCGAAGTGTTGGGGCGCGCTATCGCATTTTCCTGAGGCTCGCGAGCTTGCGTTGCGGCGGGCGGCAGTGCCGCCGGCGCGCGCGCACCGAAAGCATGTGCCCCGCGTCAACAGTGCGATGTACATAGAACCTGCCGCGTTTCGCGCACCCAGCGCGGAGTCTCTCGCAGTCTCCGATCACTCGACGGCTATCTGGACACAGTGCTTACCCTCTCCATTATTCGCAGGCAAGAAAGCGCCACTCAAAACATTCGAAGAGATCCAGCTGCTGATCCAACAGGCTCGTAAGCGGGAGCTAAAGCTACTCATCAGAGAGAACTCTTGGCCAATCAACAGTCCCGTCCGCGCCTCACTCTGGCCGGCCCTCTGTCGGCAGCATCAACATGGCAAGTCTATGCTCGACGGATTCTACTGGGACATGGTTACACAGGTCAGTGATCTTTTAAATTACGCAACGCGACAGCAGTGATAGGTTTTTTTGCCAAGGTGTGCCGGTGTACGAGTAACTTGTTTGGCACATAAAGAAATTCATTTTGAGCTCACAAGGTAACGTTACAGAGAGC
Source organism: Euplagia quadripunctaria (assembly GCA_963859945.1). NCBI lineage: Eukaryota > Metazoa > Arthropoda > Insecta > Lepidoptera > Erebidae > Euplagia > Euplagia quadripunctaria. Next base: position 22,516,411 of record OY982563.1, on the reverse strand, counting down.
GTTATCTCTCGAAACCGGCGAATACTTAGCATTCCCAAGGTCAACTCTATTTACTTTGAACAATGCCGCTATATGTTTGTCAGATATTACGCCCCCAGATAAGAAACGAAACGAAGCGTTTTTGGGCCCCTTTTGTTGAGGTTCTCTTTAGATTTAGCAACAAGTTAGCGTTCAAAATGCAAGTCACGTGGCCGTTTGTTGACTACAAACCGCAACGCGACTACAAACGCAACGTCCTTGCAATTGAAATGTGCGCAAAGTTGTCAATAAATAGTTAATCTGGTGAATAACGATTAATATTGGGGGCATGTGAAAATCTACGTACGCATTATGTCGAACTAAGTTTCGTTCTAGTCATATAGTCGCGTCACTAAGTCAGCGGGTCCTTGTGTATACGACATCAACGTGCTCGCGCGCATCCTCACGTCACAATGGGAGCGGCTCGCGCATCTTAATTAACTGCTGGTAGCCAAACAATGGCAGACTAATTATACGACAGGTGGCTGTAGCTAATAGATACAAGTACCGTGAATATATGAGTTTATTCTTTTAACTTGTTACTGCAAAGTTTATACATTGGTAAATAACATATTTCTGTATTCGTTTTCGAAGGAAAATTTGGAGCGATATTTGTGTACGAAATGCAGAATCGGTGTCGTTATCGTACGCAAGAGATTGGCACGGTGTCAACGTGGCTCGCTCACCTTCGCTGCGCTCGCGCACGATCCCTAACCCACATATATATGTGTGTACAATGCACATATATGGACTAATAAAAAAAATCTTTGATTTAAACATTGCTCGAAAATATAATTTAGTATTTCTTAGGTTGATTGCTAATTTAACTGAGACCCGATTAATATTTTACCAACTTGTATGGGTTAGTCTACATCAATAAAATAATATAATTTAAAAACAAAATGAAAACACTTAAAAGTGGCTCATGAATTTGTCAAATCTGTTGAGAAATCTGTCTGTTTAACGTGAACGTTATCGTTTCTTATCTGTACAATGCAACTGAGTGTACGCTGCTCTCATCTACGCAATAATAATATCGCATTGACATGTTTTATCCAATATTCATCGATCTTCCAAGACAAAAAGTGTAAAAAAAATTGTCAAATTATATTTATGAGCATATCAAGGAAGTCATAAAACTAAATAGAAACATTATCTTTCTACGTCATATAAGGCTAAAAATAAGTAATTTAGGTATATATATAATGTCGATAATAAATTGTTGTTTTGTGGATACTTGAAAAATATGAATACATTAACTGGATAATAACAATACTGTATTTATATAGGTACATATCGCCGATATACACAGAGAGATTGTTTTGTTTACTTATCTTACCACATTCACTTCTCTGAATGTGCTAAAAATATAGTAGAATATAATCTTTAAAATAAAATGGTCTTTACGTATTGTGTAAAGTTGAGTTAAAAACTGAAATTTTCTCGTACACAATGTTTTGAAAGGAAATTTTATATACTCCTTCACCTTCGTAAATCGCTATTGCATGATTTTGTAGCTTACTTGACCATTTTTAGCTCGCAATTATTTGATAACACAGCACTCACCCTTTTTTGTTTATAACGTGTGGAATCCCCCACGAGTCGTCACCCCACCTGGACAAAGCGGTAGGGTGGTATGTCGGACTCGAACCGACTAAAACCACACGGTGTTCCGTCACAGTCCATATTACCAGGGCCTCAGGTGTACCCTTACAAGGAAATCCCTGTGAACCCTGGCAGACGTGACCACCTGTTAAACAACAGGCGACCCCACTGTGTTGTGGGGGATTTTATCTCCTGTCAGTAAGAGAGGCACGCGCGGAACACGGCGCCAACGTCTCGGGCCTGCTTCTACTAAGGCGCCGGATAACTCTGTCCGTCGCCCCCTGGCAATATACGTATTTTGAGTGCGTTTAGTTTGAGCCGTCGCGGTGATACCTATGTTTAAACAGATCATAAACTCTGCTGGAATGGATACAGATTTAAGAGTATCATTCTCACTCACTGACAATTATCTCAAATTTCCCGAACCAAACATTGGAATTCTCTTTGTAACGTTTTTGGTCAATGACATGAACGTACTCTCTGTGAAATGTCGTTCCAATGCAGTTAGTCGTGAGTCACTGGGACGAGGCACGTGCCACCAAGGTCACGAAGACATGGAGCCAAGTATTCCGGTTTTCTCAGAAGCTACCGGAACAGAATTCCTTTCTTAGCACATGTTGTTTTCTCACTCGAGGTGTGATTGTCTTTAAAGATTACTCATGTGATCTAAAATTGGTTCCTCGATTTGTTTCTATTACGTCATCTAATGTTCATGCTTCTTTAGGGTTGTACAAATAATGATATGGCCGTTTTACATATATTAATTCGTTAAACGAACCGTGAATCTTAATCTTGAGCTGGTTGTTTACAGTAGTTTTTTGTACGTTTGATGACTAAATCTTTCGATTGTTTAAAAAATAATGGGCATTTTTATTGAAGGCTTTTAAAGCACAGTTGTAACTTAACATTGAAATACAAGCGTCAGATTCTACATTACTATGAATTATTTGTCATAAATCCACTCAAAGTTATAAATGCGTCTATAACTAAACGATGTTTCTTTCTAAACTGCCTGTGGTTAGGTTATTGTTAATAAACAATACCTCTACCGCAAATCGTGTTGATTGTACCTTTAATAAGTATCAGTAGACTTAAACAGTTTATTTTTTTTTAAACTTTTACTTAGATGCACATGACTTTTTTTTTTTTAAAAGACAACTCCCGCATTAGGAATTACGCCTGTGTCGCGGGGGACTTTACAAACATAGAAACAACGAACACAAAGAACACCCAGACTCAGGTGGGAATCGAACCCACGACCTATAAGCATAGCGGTCAGGGTCACTAACCACTAGACCAACAGGCCAGTCGACTTACAATAGAATAACTATAGTAATATATAATAGCTTTTAAAACACATCGGTTACTTGCGACTAGATCATGATATTAAAAATCCATTTCGTAAAAACTAGGTGTTTTTTTAATAACGTAATCGTTCCAAATAATTTGTTTATAGTAACAAGAGATCCTAGTGGTTGAAATTCAACCATAATTAATTAAATTTTGGATATTTTATTACATCAACCTATTTGTAACATAAATCAAGTTTTTTATTGCCCCTATAGGTTGTACTGTCATTATTATAGACTTACCTTTCCATGATACATAGGTTAACACATAGTATATACCGGACACGTGTAGTCTGATGTAATCGTTTTCACATACTTTTTAAATTGAGAACACATATTGTTTAAAAATGTAAGCTTTCTACACTTGTTCGCCATAACTTTCAGTATTTGCTTAAAAAGAGTTACAAGGATTCTCTTCACGTATTAATATAAAAGATAACATCTAAACATTGTCAGATTGTTGGTACCTGGTTTGACATGACGTTATTTCCGTGCGTTCGCAGTTAGCCAAAGTGTGCAGATTTGAGAACTTAGAATTTTCAAAGATTTCCATTAATAGGCATAAAATAAATGTTGTTATATTCAAATTATAGCGTGTAGAACTTCTCCTTTGTTCTGTGCGTGTGATGAAGCAGTATTCCTTACTCTGCGGTTTAAGTTAAAGCATAGGCAGTGGGATTATAAGGCTTTGGGTTTAATGCAGAAGGCGTGTCCTACAATATGATATATATCATAAACCTGAATACACTTAACCAACAACATTTAAACTACTACTAACAACATATACTACTCCTTTTTATGTCACGAGCTAGTCTTTAGCCATTCGTGAAATGTGCATGAGGGTCATGCACAGGAACTTGTGAAGTGAACTCTGGTGCAGTGCCAACGACACTCGCGCCTTGACCTCGCAATCCGTTCCACGCTGTCACTCACCGATAACGGTGGATTTCACACCATACAGCATTTGTCATAGGTGCGAGTAGGACGGGGAAAGTTGACGAAAGTGTTATCCAACATCTTTGGCTGTGGTTTTCATGACCTAGACATTGCGTTGGACCTGTTCAAGGTATTTATCAGAGAAAATAGTATAATAGATTATTTTTGTAGAAAGGAGATGTTTTGGGTAACCGTATAAATGAAATGAAAAGTAACTTTTTATTTTTATTATTTAACTCACACAATAGTAACTTAGATCTAAGATTAACACTTTATACTCGCCAAACGCAATTGTTTAACGGCGAGACGCGCTCGTAAATATTAAAAATAACCTATGCTACACTGTACATTCATCACACAAAGGAACAACAAAATAAAATATAACAACTTAAGGTAGATAACTATAAACATTATCACTATATACATATTTAAGATGACTTCATAAGGGATATACATTATTTTTATATTATAGTATGTGGCCGTAACCCAACAGTTTAAGAAACATCCAACAATACATCCTTCAATGTTTTCTTTAATTTACTGGTACTTATTTTAGGACTTTGTCTTAATAAATCTATTTGTGAGGTTTCAATCGTATTAAACTTGAACTTACTTTGTCTCTTTGTTTCGACGACTTCTCGACGGTTTGTTCGCTAAGTGCCTATTTAATAAATTAAATTCGACTTGTAGAAGTCATTTATTTAGTAACAGAGCACTCTAAATACAAGTGCTACTTAGACGTCCCGCGTCATTCTGTAATCTCATTACATGAAATCCGATTATGAGGGACGAAAGCCGCTCTGCTATTTCATATTAAATACGTCTGTAATTAAATCTCTTAGGCATTTTTGATATTCAAGGAAATAGCAAATTTGATTTAGGAAAATAAATATAAAAAAATGGGAAACTATATTTTTTACCAGAACGATTTAGAAGGCTTTGCTAATGAATTAATAACAATTATAATTGTGTAGTTCTAAATGATCAAATTCTGAATATAATACCAAGTCATATCAATTTAGATATATTTAATGATTAATTAATTTTACGCCTATTAGTGCCATTTAATCCTAATTGATCAGCCATTATTCTAAAATAAGCTAATCAATGAAAGTAATTTTTCAAAACTGTTGCGTTTAGTAAGGTGCTTATAAAAGTAATTATGGGTGCGGCCGCGCAAATCTAGCACAACTTCATGATCATTGCGCTCCGGTCATCGTGTAGAATAAAATGGTTGATTAATGACTACTGATAAACATGAAAGAGGTGTGTCCAAACCATTAACTCTAATACTGCGTATTGGTATCTTACACCGTGAAATTTATATGTTACGAAAATAAGCAGTCGCAGCCACAATCATACGTAAAAACTCGTTATCTTATTAATATTTGCCAAAACAGATAAAATTTTTATATGCGGCTTGCATTTTATTTAGCTAGTCGCCTCCGAGAAAAATTGCGAGCACTTTTTTTGTTAGTCTCTTTTTATAAGCGACATGAGTCGTTAAAATTCCAATCTATGATTTAATGTGACATAAAAATCATATCATGGGAATAATTGATACACTTACATAGGTAAAGCAGAGCGCGCGGGTGGCGGCGAGCCAAGTTTAAAAATAGATACGCAACATTCTGTTTTTCTCACCTTCTGGTACTTGCATTGTGGTCATGTGAATGAAACATCAATATTTTATTGAAACATTATATAACTGATGTATTTCTAATGTGAGATCATGTTTTATAAAACAGGAAATAAGGAACTAGTCTTTCCAAATACTAATCCTTACTAATATTATAAATGTGAAAGTAACTCTGTCTGTCTGTCGCCCTTTCACGCCAAAACTACTGAACCGATTTAAATGAAACTTGGTACACAGAGAGTTTAGAGCCTGAGAAAGGACATAAGCTACTTTTTAATGCAAGAAAAGGGGTGTAAGGGGTTAAAAGGTGGGGATGAAAAGTTGGATGGAAGTATCGTCATATTTAGAGGTAGATGCTTGAAACTTTTTTTTAGGCTGTTGATTCGATATAAATACACTATTCCAGGCAGACGAAGTCGCGGGCACAGCTAGTAATAAATAAAATTAAAAAATTTAAATTCAGATACTGTTAAAGTTTTGATTAAAAACCAAATGAATATGTATTGGATAAACGCATTGAAAATGAAGACCGTCTTCTGTGATGGAAGGTTAATAGCAATAAATATGGTATTTCTTCCGTGTGGCCAGAAAATATTTGATGACACAACCCACAAGTGTGCCCCGAGAGTTTTTAATATAAATAATAGAAGCTAAATAATTATTTAGATTATATTATATATTTTTCCATTGTTTTATAAATTAAACTCCTAAATTGTACGTTCAAAAGTAAAGTTCATTTAACAGAAAATAAAACAACTATTTGTAAACAACATTAAACTTCTAATATTAGATAGATATTAGAAGTTTAATGTTGTTTACAAATAGTTGTTTTATTTTCTGTTAAATGAACTTTATTTAAAAATTGTATTTATAATCGGCTACATACGTACAAACCAACTATTATGTAATAGACGTGGTACGTTAGTAATTTGATTAGACCTCTGTAGTTCTTTTCTCAAAATTTATATATATATACTTATAATATTATAAAACTGAAGAGTTTGCTTTAACGCGCTAATCTCAGAAACTGCTGGTTCGAATTGAAAAATTATTTTCGTGTTGGATAGCCCATTTATTGAGGAAGGCTATAGGCTATAAAACATCACGCTACGACCAATAGGAGCAGAACAGTGACCATAAACGCAGGTGAAACTGCGGGGACGGCTAATATTTTATAATTTAGATTTTCTTTATGTGGGATGGAAATAATGTTGGAATACATAGGATGGAAAACCATTATTTTATTTTCTGAGTTTAGGTATTTTGGTAATATTTTTACTAGACAAACAAGAACAAAAGAGAAAGTATTTCTAATTTAGTTTGCCTGCCTCAAGACTGTTTTATTATCATTTTCTTATTGAAATAAGTATATAAAAAAAAATCTTATCAGTTGTAGTATCATTCCCTATCCATAAATTATTTCTTTTTCCTTTCCCAAATACATTCGCATTGTTTCTTGCGTTGACATTTATTTAGCTGTATATTAACAGGTTACAATAAAAAGTGATTCTACCGCCAACACGCGCCTTGCCACCTGTTTTAACAACGACTTTAAGTATTTCCTCAACTCACCACCATAGCGGAACCTAATCACCTTATTGTGAAGAATGTAAACACATTGATTCAGCAAAAAAAAGTTATCAAAACATGTGACAATAAATTACATTACACGCTCTGAGAGACACGTCCTTGTAATTCAGCCGAGCTGTTCGTCGAAGCAGTAAAATAGCTGGTTATGACTAAACCGAATAATGTTAACCACAGGAAATAATACCGCCAGACAGATAGAGTCTATTTCCTTTACTTACAAGACATCATATGCGCGAAGTAACCTTGAATTTTCTTATACTACACCTTTCTATGTTACCAGTAAACCGCTTCGAAAGCGCTTTGCGTATTACACACATAAACTAACGCCTCTATCCTGAAGAGGTTTTTAACACTAAGATTTTGCCAAATATAATTTCTTCCCAGTCACGGAATAGGGGCAAGCCTATTGCTGTCAACTGGGCACTTTGGGAATTATAGATGGGAAAATTGGTAGTACATGGCTCGAGCAAGTCTGGTTCTCATACCTGTAACTCCCGAACCGAACCTTTAACAGAGCCCCACTAACAGAAGGCTTCGCTTGTTTGAGCTTATTATATAGGTAGTAGGTAAATCTATAATGAAACCAAATGTTGATCCTATAGTAGGAAAGTGACCTTGCTGTTGTGGTTTAAGTAGATATATTTTTTTGCTCAATTGAGAAGAACGATTACAAAACATTTTGTTTGCGCGTTGAGGACTTGTAGTTGTACGTCGACGCCTTAAGTTTGTTTAACGTACACGACGTCAACCACATTCATTAGCGTATGTAGTGAGTGACTCGCAAGTTGTTCGCTAATCGTTCTGGTAGTTTTGTGATTGAGATATAGAAAAAAACTGTCAGTCGTAGGACTGCACGTCAGAAGTGAAAACATAACTTACACATACACACTTCTCTATATACTTATATGTATCTGAGCGAGACGGTCACGTGAATTCAGTGCTTTTCCCCATACCAAAATTGCCCAACGTGCCTAAAGAAGTTTTCACTTCAAAAAGCACAGGGTCTGTGTCGCACAGACATTTTTTTATAATTGTGGTGGACGTCATATTGTATTTATTTATTCGTAGTATAAAAGTAGTACATTTGTATGTATTACACAAACATGTGCACTATCGGACCGGGTATAGAGCTCTTATTGGCTGTCTGTTCTGCTTTTCCATAATCAATGGAGGTAGACTACCCATCCGTGTAGATGTTTTTAAACTAAAGATTAGTATTACAACATTTGCTTAACAATTTAATGGGATAATGAAATTACATACAGTTATGAGAGTTATGTCTTATTTAATAAAACCGAATCTAACTGTGGCCGACTGGTGATGATGATAGTGATGACGACAGGAATAGTATTACGTATGAGTATTTATATCAAACAATGACGACTATTTATCGGCTGGCGACGACGACTTTTATTAGGGAGTTGGATCGTTTGTCCACTTATTTGTTGAACCAAACGGCGCGATCTTTTTTTTTTGTATATTTCAATAAAGTATTGCGAGCTAGTCATAACACGCGCTGTGTTATCACATCACTGTCGAGTTGATAAATAATCTGCTCGCGTATAATAGGGTTTATTTATAGTATGACCAAAATAAATCAATTTTAGTCTCACACATCCTCATTAATCTTGACAATTTTAACCGAAAACGCTAGAACTCTTGGCCGGTGGAAACCCTCTTTATAGTGATGTAAAATTGCTTTCTTATATAAAATTGTTAGATATCGCTATTGCTAATGACACCTCTAAATTACGTATTTTATAATAAATGTAACTTATTGTATTATGTTCTATTTCTAACGCTAAAGTGTGAAACGCGGTTTTTAAATTGCGTCCCCGCGTGTCCCCGCTCGCTCGGCCACAAATATACCAGTGTGATGGAACATGTTATCTGTAACAAGTGTTCTCAACACTTTTTTAGTAAGTATCATCGTATATTCTTATATACCGTGTACTGTATCAAGGTTAATTTTGTATTAGGATAAGGATTGCAGATTTCCGTTCGAAATTCGCCTGAAAACCGCGTCACTGGTTTTGAACTTAATCCGGAGCAAACCATTTCAGAGCTTGGACTCGCCTCGTTTTAACATACAAGTGACACCATTGATGTTAGGAGTATTCATGACATACGCTAAAGTGTCTGTTGCAGTATTGTAACAACCAGGAGTCTTTTGAACTAATCATATGTACCCCACGCGACACATGCTCGTTTCATACTTAAAATCTTATAGTTAACCTGTTAACTGACCCTCCGTATCAAGGCATCTGACACAAAAGACATTTATTTTGCGCGTCATTAAGGAAATTTACTATTATCGCAACTTCCATTACTTCCACGTAAAATAAAAACTGGTTTATTTGCATATGGAATTTATAGTGAAATCCATTTGATTACGATAAAAAATTGCATTGTTCTTTATTTCGTGAACAAATTCATTATTACGTATAGGAAACCGTCTACACTAAGAAACTATGTGCTAGCTAATTCACCAACTTGTGGGATCCAACAAAAACACGCTTCTAATAGTCAAACTATTACAATTTATTATAAGTTCAATTTGTTGTATTGTGTATCCGAAGCAAACTTCTGGTTATTATCACGGACCGAAGTAGGTACGGCGTAGAATGTACTCCCACACTCGATGTCTAAATACAAAGTGTCAGCGAGGTAGGATGGAGGCCGCCGCTTCAGTGGATAGTGCTGATTATTGCGTATTTTGTTGATATGATGATATGTGCAATATATCTTTTAAAATCATAGTTTGACCGGTTATGACTATGTTACTTGATTCCCGTGTGTGGATTTCGTCGTAATGTACTAATTATAAAGAATAAATTATTTTTTTAGTAAGTATCCTTCCATGAAATGAATTCTGAACCACCATTTTTACTCAACAGTTTGCACTAATCAGGAATGCTTGCCATTTCGTTTTAAATCCTTCATAACCAGTTTCAATTTAGGAATTTGCCCATATTTGAATCAATATTGGAACAGAACGGAAACACCGTTTAAATTAATTAGTAGCTAACGAGTGCAGGACCACATTGATCGGCATGATTCGAATGCGCCAAACCGCAGCTTGTTCTGGGGTTAATCGAGTTTGCGCAATTGGAACCAATTAAAACGTATTCGGTTCACATGGACTCTCAATAACTTAGCAACAAGCCTAATACTTTTCAGTTATTAGCTTTACTAAATAGTGAAGGATATGGTATGGTGGATTCTAATATGTTATTTAAAAAGCTTTCAGCTCCGCATGTGAGTTTTAAGTGTCCTTTTAAAGTAGAACTCACGTAAACATAGTCATTTTGATAAGAATGTGAAAATTATTTGGTATCATCATACATCTAACGTCTGGTAAAAGATCTAAGAAACAAAAGGGACATCAGGGAAGGTACATTCTAATTTATTAAAAAACGTTAAGACTAAGTACTGCTTCTAGAAAATTTTACGTAATTTTATGAGGAACTACTCTTTTTCATATTAACAGACACTATAATATAGTTTTTGTTTAGTTTCTTCTCACTTCCAGGAGGCGTTTCGATTTCTGTGCTATACCATGACCACTATTTTGAAATAAAGAAAATCTGAAAGAACTCAGACGGCGAACTCCTGCAACGTTCCGCTGTTTTGCACTGTACTCTTTGTTAAACAGAGAAAAGAGTAGAGCCGAATGATTCTAATAATACATAGTCATATTAGATACCTATATAAAAAGAGAAAATGGTAACATTTTTCTTATGTTTCAATATTCAGGCTTGTTTCCTGTCCTTGTTATTTGATCTCATTAGCTTAATAATACTGTGCGGGTAAAATACGTATTTTATTTATATCGGTAGTTTCTTTGAAAAGGCTAACAAGCTTTTCTTCAGCAATGTTTCTTTCGTACTTGGAATTTAATCTAAGTTACACCGGTATAGAAAATAAAAAGCTTGATACTCTAATACCACAATTGCAAATGGTGGTATTTAAACATAAAATTAATTAATTTACTTCGATTTACAAACAGCTGTATGAGATCTTTATGCTTTAAAAAGGTGTAGACAGGACAATTACCGACACGGCCTGAGTTTACAAAAACCTTAATCAGTGCATGTGGCTGAAGGACGACTTTGTGTAAACTGTAATGATGCCGTAAAAGTAGGGAACATGCTGAAAGAAGTCTTATAGGGAATACATGAATTTCCTTTTATCTTGAAAACTATACAATATATTTTTTCAAAATAGAGGGCCAGCAAGAACGTGGCGGTCGATTTTTAGCAAAAAAAACAGAATAACCATAATTTTACATAATTTCACAAAAAAAAAAAAAGGGGAAGATGGTAGAGGGGGAGAGGGTGGAGGGAATGGTTAGGGCTTCCGGTAACCTCCAACACTCGGCGAAAAGCAATTCAAGTATTGCTTCATTGCCGGTTTTCTGTGAGGCCGTGGTATCACTTCGGTCGAGCCGGCCCATACGTGCCGAAGCATGGCTCTCCCACGATTGAAGGTCTAAAAACTCATATGAGAATTTCTTATAGCTTAGCTTAATATCTCTCCACGTGCGAGGTTAGAATTCCAGATCCATAGAACCCCATTTAGTAGTGCATATAAGAGAGCATTATGATGCTTTAATAGAAATATGGAACTCAATTTCTTTTAAAAATGTTAGAAATTAACAGCATCGATCCCCGCTGCAAGGTATTTATTAGGAGCCGTGAAAATGCCACAAACTATTAATTATAGTTTAAACTATATTTATTAAACTAACTTCTTGTAATAACTGTAACATATTTTTCTTGGCCTACATTTCATCAAAATTAATTCTCGAGCAATTCAATGTTAATTTTTAATTATATGTCCAGTTTTTTTTGTATAAAAATTTGTTAAGTACTCTTCAGAAAAAAAGGTATTTTTGTGAAAAATCTGTTATTAATTAATTAACATATTTTATTCCTAATTCCTTTCGTTTTGATCATTTGAATATTTCAAAATACAATATTATATAATTTCAGAGAGAAACAAAAAATATTACATTAAAAAAATCTGTATTTACAAATCGTTTTTAATTATGTGACCAACACTGTATATATTTCTAGGACATATTACTGATAAATATACTGAGATACATTATTTTGGAAATATAATACATTTTATATCTATATACCCACTTGAGATAGTCATCATCACATGAATCGAACCCACACCTCCTAAAGTTAATGTCGAATACTTGACCACTTTGTAACATCGTCGTTACATAAAAATATTCAGTGTAAACAGCAATGAATATTTTATCTATATTTTGTTACCGGTACCAGGTTATCAGTACACGTCGTAAGACGTACAGCGATAACCTTTGAAATGGTGATATAAATTCCTGAATTTATTTTTTTATTGATTGAAGTTTTACTTTATCTCACTGCATACTTACCTTATAGTATTTTATTTTACCTTTGGTCCACACTTATCTAATAGGAATTGCTATTACTGTATTAAAATACCCTTCCCTAGCCTCTGCCCTATAACATCAACGGCAGATCATACACAGGACCTGCATATATGTCACACACACATTCTTCAGTGTATAAGTTCATGCCGCTTCTCAATCACGTCTAACTTTAGTACCAAAAGTAATTAATTGACACTCCACCGACCGGAATAGTCTTCATTATGATGATCAATTTAAAATCCATTACTTTTAAACAGCGGGTACTAATTCAATGATTTCTTTAATATACTTTGGACAATCTTGTATAAACGGTATTGTCCACTTATAATTGCTTTGCATTAACATTAGACTACATATGATACTTAAACTGTTTTTGAGCGTTGCATGCGCTGAGTAGGGTTGAAATTCCATGGAAGGACGGATAGCATTGGTAACACTCGTCTGGTGTATTGTAGCACAAGATGATTTCCCTCGAGAAATTGGTGTATTTGAAAGCAGAAGATAAGTAATGCTGTGGTACTGTAAATAAATATTATTTCTATTTAACTTCTATCTACTACTAACCAGCTCGGTTGATGTTAGCGCTTCCAGTCTTTGACTGTTTTCTCTTTTCATTCAAATACTAAATTTTTCAAACAATTAAAAAAAGACAAAACGAATTGTACGTTCGACGTAGAGGTGGGTATACCTACTACAGTGTATTGGCACCACATGACAGTCACTAGAATTCACTACATGGACAAACAACTTGGTAAAAGTGGCATCGTATGAAGGCATCACAAGGTTGCTCTTTGTGCACGTGTCTCGGAAGACCGTTCCTTGCCCACTCATCATCTTTATATTAATACGCGAAGAGAATTCTTTGTACCTCTTTGTAAGCAAATATTGTTCACAGAGAATTGGCATATTTGGAATACTTAGTTTATATGTAGAAGAAGTCCAGAAAACTAAAACTTTTAATAAATATGTAAAATAAAAAAAAAATATGTTAAAACGCCTACATAAAAGCTACAAGGGTCCATCTAATACCTGTCATCGTACGGAATGTCAAATAAAACAAACATTAATAACTTATAGTCGAAATTGGACCACCAGGCGATCTTTAGTTTGTATGTATTTAAAAAATTGACAGACGTACTACTCAGTCGGATAATTTCGATTTGAACAGTGAACGCTATCCCCGACCTCTTTTAAAATTTACAAGAGAAGGTGTTAAAAATAAGCATTTATCAGTTTCTTCTGATAGCAAAGCAGTAGATCCTACGTAAAATGTAACATTCGTCTGTCGGAAAGATAGCATGTGTAACATATCTATCCGATAAGGTGATTTGATATAAACATTCTGTCAAGTGTTAAATAGTTAAGTTAGTCGGCAATGCATCAGTGACATTATCTGGTGTTGCAAGGGGCTTAGTGGCACCCATAAATAACTTACCATCGGGTACAAGGTAAATTCTTCTTTTGGTAACCCCAACTGTATCCTCCATATACCATTGTGACGAGATCCACAAACAGCAAAGCAAATACAGGGTGTAAGAAACACCGTACCGAATACTGAAATTGTGTATTCAGATCAGGAATGTTGCGGATATTCGTATCCATAAATGATACGAATAAGTAATCAAGTAGCTAGCTACCACCGTCAAGCTTTGCCGTTCGATCCCTACACTCGAGAAATCTTAGTCTGATTTTCAGAACCCGAAGTAAATAGTTCTAAGTCTGGATGTCTTTGAGTCTTTGTCTGTAAAGTAGTAGCTACAGGGAGTAAGTATATAACAGAGCAAGTATATTTTACTGTAGATTTTCGAGTCGACCAAAATTCAGGCATAACTGTCGTTTATATAAAACTATCAGCTCCACGCGGTTTTACCCGCGCAAGTCCCGATCCCGTGGGAATTTCGGGATAAAAAGTAGCCTATGCATTAATCCAGGTCTCCAGCTCTATCTACATACCAAGTTTCACAACAATCGGTTCAGTGGGTTTTGCGTGAAAGAGTAACAAACATCCATCCATCCATCCAAACTTTCACATTTATAATATTAGTGGGATGAGCTGTCCACTAGTGTCTGCAGAATTGAGTTCTCTATAATAGCCGTACTAAAGGACCTAACCCAATTGTGTTTTTCTAGAGGTACGTATTAGCGTTATCGCTGTGTTATCAGTGTTGTTTACGACCCGTAACTATTTATTAAACTGCGTCGTTGAATCACAGCGTTGCGTTCATTATGCAATGTTACTTATGGGTTAAATCAAGTCTCTTTTACTTTTAATTTGCTTATTATAGCTAAACGTCTGTGGAAACTACTACGTTTGGTCATTGATATTTTATTACAATATATTTTTACATAAACTTTACTCATAGAAAAATACACTAAACGCAATAAATATTTAAATTTTGAACACCTAAATACATTATACTTTAATACGTTTAGATTTTTTTTTGTAATTATCTTACTTATATATATACTATTATAAATGAGAAAGTTTGGACGGAAGGATGTTTGTTACTCTATTACACCAGAACGGCTGAACGGATCTTGATGAATTTTGGCACAGAGATAGATTATAGTCTGGAATAGCACACAGGCCACTTTTTATCTAGGATAAATATACGGTGTCCGTGGGATAAATTTGAATTTCCAACAGCTAGTAGGGAAGCCATACATATTCGTATTTTAAAATAGTACAATAAAATTTATTTTTACACTTGTTTTATTCTTCAAAACGTTAAGAACACCAATGCTGAGCACCAAATCAACGTCATAGGCAAGACTTCTCTTTTCTGTGGCAAGAATACGTTACTGCTTCTGGCTAATATGTGCTAATGTCCTCAATGCAATCGGTAGAATCTCTATTAAAAAAAAACATCCATCATTTCATCAAAATTACATCCATCATCATTTTAAAAGCAATTCTTGACCAATAATGAGCATATTATTATAAGTTATATCTAGAAGTAAATGCAAAATACGTGGAAGTGTTAAAGACTCAATTTAAAAATATGACAAGCGCTAGACAACATTTACGGTTTTTGCCTCCACTAATAGCTGTAATTTCTTAAAATGAAGAAAGAAAGTGTGTAATCATAAGGCGTTTAATACAAAAACCAAATCTAAAGGATACACATTCATGATAACAAAGAAATTACTCGAATCGAACTTTGTACATGTTCTGACACTATCGGTCTCGCCTGTCCCCAAGATGTTTACTGCTTTAATTAATAAATTGTGCCTATCGAGCCCTATCGGGTCCCCGAACCCGACATAGGTTACTACGTTTTGAATTTTATCAAGACTTATGTACTGCAGCACCTCGTTATGTTGCTTTGATAAGCTTATTTATCCTAGGTCCATAATAATATTATCGACATGCGACAGGCTTTTTGTGCAATTTGCTTTACCTATGGCTTGCGACACAATCTATATAAAAATTAATCCCTATTTCCCTTATTCACCGCCGTAACTTGAAAACTACTTAACCGATTTCATTCGTCTTTTTTTTTGTTTTCTAATACTTTTTAGAAAGTTCTTACTGAACGAAAAATTAAGAAAATTGTGCCGAAAATCCATTTCCGTGGGATAAATTTGAATTTTTAGCGAACGAAGTCGCGGGTACCAGCTAGTATTCTATAAATGATTGTCTGGCATTGATTTTTATAAATTTTAGTAATTCTGGGAACCGTTCCTGGCTTGGAAAAATTTCAGATTTAAGAAAATTTCAGAGTAATCGTGGCATGTTTCTTTGACACAAGTGAGAATTGAGTGTTTTGTTTGACTGCGTCTATTTTTCCAGACAAATATAGTCCTGTAACTTGCAAGAGTAGAGTCAATAGGGTTCTTTTGGATAGACGTGTACCATCTTCGTCTTTATCGTCCATTTAAATCGGTGAGATTGAAGACAACCGCCTACTCCAATTATTATCAGTAAAAAAAAAACAGTGATTGCTTTGTCACGACAAACCGATAGTGTCGGAGTCGAACTAACTAAAGCAATCACTACCCGCCAGCTCCCGTTTGCTATTACCTGCTCATTTTAATATAATCTGATAAACAGAGGAATGTACGGAGAAAAAGAGTGAGGGAGAGCCACTTTTGCCTCGCAGACCATTAGCCAGATGTAAGCTCGCAGAGCAAAGCAAAGTGAAGAGGCAATGCCGCTTTCATTACTTACCGATGCGCTAGCAGTTTATACACTGCTCAAAAATACGTTTATATTTGGAAATAAAATAAATAATATCTTCCTAATTGTATGCGAAAACGTTAGCCTCTTAGATTTGGTTTACTTATTTAGAAAATATGTATATGTATTTCACAAAATCACCATATTCCTAGATACGGAAACGTTTAGTAAACATTCAGCAGGTGCACCAACAACTTATTCTAATGGTTTGTATTGTGCAACACACTGAACACATTCACGTCCGTGTCAGAGCAAATATTGCGCAATAATGCCGCAGACATTTCCTATTTATTAGGTCGATCTATTTTAGTTATTGCGGGCTACTGCCAATGTTTACATCGTAAGTGAAAACTTTAAAAAATCAGCAATATCAAGGTACAAAATTAGTTATTACACTGGTGAAAGAATAAACTTCATTTAGTACAAATGGACCTCCAATAAATTTCTTATCGCATAGAAAAACTCTATCTAATGATCTGACCCGTATTAATTTACAGGTGAGATCAATATCGTGGATAGTACTTTGCACTTGCACTGACATCAGTAGGTAGATAGTGGTTTGCAACCCGTATAAATTAATTTAGAGGTCAGATTAATAGATACACATTTTATCTACACAGTGTATGTTTATGTTTAACAAAATGACGAACATTTTATTATACAATTTTTTAACTAACTTTCAACACTATTTGGCGGATGAAGGTCTAAAGGCAACATACGAATATGAAAGTTAATGATTGCACAGTTTAGGATTAGTTTACAAACGTTACAGCGCTTATTATACATAATTAAAATATATATTTGCATTATAGGTATTTTTATTAATGGTTATGAAAGATGTATGACTCCTTTGTACGTTTGAACCATAATAAAACATAAACATTATGTATTTTTATTATTTAAAAAATATTATGTAAGAAATGAAATGCCAGTTCAAATCAGCCACCGTAACCGGTTATGTAGGCAATGTCGTACATCACGGACACGTACAAATGTGCTTAACGAGAAGATCGCGACCAATATGATATTTTGTTTTAAAAAACGTTTATCCCGTTTTGTACGCTAATAATGGTAGTAATATTAATGCTAAGTCGGCACAAAGTCGCTATAATTTTTACTACCTCTCTCATTTTTAGGGTTCTGTATGTAGTCAAACAAAGGTCAACAAAAACTGCAAATAATTTGATGAATCCTGCATGAAGGCGTAGGACAATTATTAAACTTTTTTTGTAAATAAAACTGAAGACTGCATTGCTTAAAAAAAGTATAATTTAACAGATTATCTTTATGCACAACTGCTCTGTACTGGATAAAAACCTAAAAGGCTTAAAGTATGTTTTTCGTTTAACTTGTGTTTTTATTTTAGTTAAAATGATAGCATAGCATTTATTATTTCGTATTAATTGTTGATATTGCTGTTGAAGTGTACTTTTTTCTATATCTATATCTATAAAAATCCTGAAGAAAAGAACATTCTATATATTTCAACGTTTGCAACACCATTCGTTTTACACCCATACCCTAGACTACGTTTTTATAAATTTCCATTGCGTTATGGAAAGGACTGTCTAGTGTCTAGTGGAGTTTATTTGTTGTGCTACAGCAACTCGCCAAATAGTCTACCTCTGTTATCTCAGCTTATGTTTTATTTGTTGTTTACCTTCTATTCTGTTTTGATTACACCACTTTCTTACAGCCGCGCTCTTGGCAGACTAAACGCCAACTCTAGTAACACGAATCTAGTACACGCCTCAGTTATTTCCCCGTTATCTCAATACCCTTAATTCACCTTTCTCTATTTTTACTCTCTCGAGATAATGATCGTCATTGAAGAGGTTATCAGAATTACCCTAGCAGTCTATTTACTACTCAATCGAGCAAAAAAAAACAATGTGGGACAATTGACCTAAGATAATATATTAAAATAATTCTGACTAAGAACTTTCATGTGTTATGTTCTTTTGATAACCCTCGGTCATTACTTTATCACATTATCAATCAAACTGGGTACTGCTAACATGCTTGAACTGAGGGTTATCAAAATTACAGTGTTTACAGCCAAACTAGATAGGGAAAATGTTTTCTCTTATATTTACACATTACATTATTACACATTTGAACGTATTGTCACTATGCAATATATCGAAATAGGCCAATGGAATTTGCCCACAGATCTAAATCTATTTTTGTATATTCTGTTAGTTATATTCATTATCTTTTTAAGTACTATTCTCTGATTTAAAATGTTTTGTATGAACTGTGATAAGTACGACAGTGAAATGCGCATTCCTTATCTATGATATTTAATGCCAAGCCTGTTTTGTAGAGGTAGCATTTACATTTTTATTTCTAAGGATGTTTGCTTACACGAGTTTACATTCAAAAGTAAAGAGCGTTCGTGTTATTGAAACGTCGGTTTATTCATGGCTTCTTGTTCCAGATGCTACTTTTTGTATTTATGCAAATCAATCTCTTAAACCCTAGTCCATTCATGTGTCATTTACGTGCCGACATTGCGCGAATACTAGTCCGGTATGTTTGTGTAATGGGCTCTCAGATGTGTCTGCCTTATATCTCGCTATTTTTGTTTTTGTATTGAGACTAGCTGCTAGTTCTTCAACGATGTTATCTTAATTTAAACTAAGTGTTCTAGTGTCGTATTGGCTCAATGTTAATATAATATCTAGTTCAGTCGATAACAGAAGTGTTTTTCGCAATCGACTTATGGCCAAGAAAGATTTACAGTCGAGCACAGTACGATGTTAAAACACGAAGTTATTTCCGACGGATTCCGCCTTGTGGATTTGCTCCGCCGAAAATAGTATCATCGATCTTATTCGCAAGAGAGAATAACAACGGGCATATATTTATTTATACATCAAGATATAGGAAAAGTTTTGCCTTATTCACGAATTTGTTTAAGTATTAATGCTCCTGATTCGAACCCGCCCAATTCCTGGAACTTTGCTTTACATGTTACCATTTCTTGATTCATTCATATTAAAACCAAAAGAGGTTTCCTTTCAAAATCGTTGTCTAAACTCATGAAGTTTGCAATTCGACTTGTCGGACCACTTTATTCAATTAAGCGTTGATTGTCGGTGGCAAGAGGTCGTGTCAGGATTGTGTCCGTACTAATTAGGGCCTTAACGCTTCGCCCACGCGCATATGCGCCAATAACATGTACAGTCAACAGTCATAAGTCCATTAGCATATCCATGATCATATTCTCCTGCACAGTTCTATGTTAATATCTGTATGTGTTATGTTTTAAGGCAAAATATTCTCTAACGCACTATAACGATGAGAGGGTGATTTAGGCAGATGCTCGTGGTAAGCACTAGACAAAGGCAACAATATAACTATACTAACTTTCCTTATATAAAACTATCGGTATAGCATGCAGTCTTCATTATTCTTTCAAAATGACGTTGGCACATAGTTACTAATGTTATGTTATTATTGACAGCGTAAACCGCTTAGACAAAACGAGACCTCTGTGATGTGTCGAGTATTCTGGCGAGCTGGGTGCCACATTTGTAACGACAAGCAAACGATTACATCACGCCATCTTTCTGATTGACTGAGTGCCATTTTCGTATATAATTATAATAGACTTTAATAGAGGAATGTCTCATACTACCATCGCCTTCTGAGAATGCTACTGCACCTCTGACCAGGTTGATACCTGATACTATGATTAATTTTATGCGGAGAATTTGTCCAATTGTCTTAATCCACAACGTAACAATACTAAAAATAAATAAATTTTACTGGTATTTGTTTAAAAGTTGTTTGAAGGCAGCAGTATATTTTGAGTAGTAGTTTATCTACTAGCTTATTGTTATTGAGTGTATCAGAGTTGAAAACAACACTTCACACCAAACTTTAGATTGGCAGCCATAATCAGTGGGTACATTGAAAGTACTCAATAATTCATTACATTATTCATGTCAAACACTAAGGCTGAATGCAAATGTGCATGTTGAAACTCAGTGTAATAGATATCCACACACACGTATTGCAATGGATTTGTATTATCGTCAGCTCGGCTCTAGTCTGAGCACTGCACTGGTGTCTTTACCACGTGCTGGTCGACATCAATACTACTAGCAACACATTTGCTAACAAATATTATGTCCTGGTTGATATTTCTCCTTTTTAACCGAATTCAAAAAGGAGGTTCTGTACTCGATCCGTATGTTTGTATATCGGCGATTTTCTTAAAAAGTAATAACCTAATTTTCATGATTGTTTTACTAACGTATTCTACATATTTTCACAATTAATTTCGTTACAGTGGTTTTATTTTTGTTAAAAAAAATTAGTTACAACAATAAATCCTCTCTCATCTCGTTCCATCATACTCTAATTTACTTCATTTATACATCGCTAATGACTAAGATTACCGTTATCAGAGCAGTGTACGTGATCGAGGCGAGATCGGCCATTGTTTTCTCGGTTTCAATTAAATCATGCTTTTTACGTGCTATTGTTGTATAATAATGTAATTACTTGCCTATGAATATTATAGTATATTTCTACACACTGTCCTGGTTGATATTTTTTATGGAACGGGAGATCAGGTGTAAAAGGTTGTCAAACCTGTTTTGAGGCTTCGTTTATAAACAAGAGGCTGGAATCAGGTTTTGGCGCGTTCATTCTAAATGCGTGGGCGGCCTTGACAGAGCGAAGGACGGCCGGGCGCGGTGCGGAGAGCGCGCGCGCTGGGGGCGTGGCTCACACGCGAACAACCGCGTACAGAACGACTCGAGTTTTTTGTTTTTGTTCTCATTTGAAATGAAAATATAAATATATTAAATTAACACATTAACTAATTGAAACGTAGCGTAACAAAAAATAGGCACATGTTTTCAGTATAATGCAAAAAGTCAGAAATTATTAAATAATACCAATGTTCTATTATAATTTGAACACTGATTTTACTGTTAATGTAATACCACCCGAACCAATTCAATTTCTAAAAATACATTCATAGAAACAGAGATTGCGATCGCCATACGACCGTATATGATTTAGGAATGCTGTTTTTGCATCAGTACACACACCGCAGTCCAACCATGTTTATGTTTCCACGGGAGTGTTTATCTTCATTATGGCATAGTTAATTCTCCGTCTTCATAACCCGCAGTCTAACGAACACATTCAAGAACAAAAAAATATAGTCGCTTGCAGTATGTACGCCATTCATTAATCACAGCTCCCGGACGTGGGGTACGCGACAGAAATAATAAATAGAGCATTCAGTCGTTACGGCCTTTTCATAAATTTCCATTGTGCTATTAAAAAATGGGTACCTACTTAATCGAGAATAATATGACTTCGCGAAGTGGAATTCATATTCGAAATTTAAAAGTAAGTGCCGCTGAATTTATTTAAGTGAATTCTTTTGTTCTATTTATGTTTAGATTTTTGGAGCTAAATTCCTTATCGCACGTTACACTTCAGACGCCCGGTGGATGCGTCAGCGTGAAAAAGTGTTAGCGCAACGAAAAATGCTGACCGCGAGTAGATTTATTTAAGTTACGCCATCTGTGGATTATGTGCGATACTACTATAATTTGATGTTGGTTGTACACTAATTGTCCATTAGTTCGGGCAACTTTTACAGATGGCGCAATTTTAATTTCGAGTTTTTTTAATATTTACTAAATTTTGATACAATTTATATAATTCGTTAAATATATTTAGGGGTGGGTGTCCTAAAGACACATCACGCGTTTCTTTTTATTTTTTTAGAAAATGTAAATTTCTTCAAGGTCAGGTCATTCGTTTTGTCAATATGTAATAAATCTATTTTCTTTGATCTTTCGTAGTTTTTAATCCATTTTGACATTAATGTTAAGGTGATGTTAGCGTTTAATGATGCGGATGCAAATAGACTTTAAAATGTCAATATTTCGCAGTAAAATTTTTTGTTTACTTATTTACGGTATTTATTAAACAAAAGAATCTCATACAGCTACTTATAGGCGATTTCAGAAAAATAGGAATTATAAATAAATTCACGCTTTTCTACCGTAAAATCTTTTCAATTATTTTTTTAAACTTAAATGTATGTCTTCAGAAAAGGATAAATAGATAACTACATATATCTAGCGCGCAGAGCTTATTAAAGTAACGCTCTAAGGTCTTGCCTTTCCAGATATTATTTATGCTATAGACTTGATTCGAATCTCGTTTATGATTACAATCGTGGGCACAAATACTAGTTAGAGCGCACACACAGACAAAAGGACAACCTCTTTTGACCTCGCGAGAAGAATCTCAAATTCTGTCACGATTCAAGCAGAACCAACTGTCGCACTAATTAACTAATCATGTAATTAATGCTTTTGTGTCCGTATTATCTTTTATTAATAAAAAGAGTTCTCCATGGGTCGTAAAGAATTGCACGGGTTTCGGAATAAATGTATGTACATGTATATTATGGTACTAGATTTACCTGCGGCTTCGCTGCCGTGGTGTTGTTCAATGTTGCTAAAACCCGACCACATAACTCAGTCCTCGTTTACGAGTTGCGACGTGTCAGGGGCGCGGGGCATCGCAGTCGCATAAATATAAACACTATTTAACTTGAGCTGTCTAATGTAAAGCGCGACTAGTAGAACGAAAAAAAACGCGTTAGGTGTCTCTGGTACACCCGGTTAGAACGAAGTTCCTATCGCCATATATTTAATGGAATGAAGAAGTTGTATCAAACTATAGTAAAATAATAGTAATAAATATTGTAAAAACTCGAAATTAAAATTGCGCCATCTGTGAAAGTTGCCCGAACTAATATATAGATAATTAGTACAACCAACAACAAATTACATTAGTATCGCGCAGAATTCACAGAGGGCGTAAATAAAAATCTCGCAGTCAGCATTTTTCGTTGCGCTATTATTTTTTCCGCCTAGTCCCCATCCGCCGAGCGTCTAAAGTGTAACGTGCGAGAAGGAAATTTGTTCCAAGAAAACATAGTGTCAACGATGACGTTACATAACATACATAATGTACATTACAATTGCTTGGCATTAACAAAAATACTTCCATGAAAAGAAACAGAATCGTATTTATGAACTAATTAGTATTCACATGTCATCTTTTTGATGCTAAATTTAGAGTTAAGTTTAGTGTTGCATGTTTCGAGACCGTGTCGTCGTTGTAATATTAAGAAAAAATATTGTCTACGTATGTAAGATCGGAGAAATATTTTTTTTAGCTTCGTAATTTGATTTTCACAACCTATCTCAAGTCACACACATCGGCTGACACAGAAAATCTCATTTTGCAAATGATTGAGAAATTGTAGCTCCGATATTATCTTCGTAAGAGCTACATTATTTTTAAAACGAATATTTTGCGTGAGTATTCCTTTGGCCGGACTTTGTTGATATCTAAAATTACTTTATTTTGGTCAGTCGGTGTCATACTGCCAGGCCCAGCTGCTGTGTCCGTGACTAATGTTTATTGGCTGTATTTATTTTATCGGTCGTGCGCGTCCGATTTACAAACACCGGGTTCGTTGGCTTCACGAAATTTACGTAATGTTTCAGACCCACTTTTTTCTTCGTTATCTTACCATAGATTTATGACTGTATTATATCGTTCAGCGAACTGAGGTGCTTCATCTTGTTTTATCTTGTACAACTTACAAAGATGCACTAGCCTTAGTCTTGTCCGGAAGAATATTATGTTTATATGTTTAATCTTCTTTTATTAAATTAAACTAATAGGAAATTTATATTTTCTCTAAAGCTAAATTCGACGAAAGTACATACTAAATTATGATAATATTATTATCTGGTATGACAAAATATTGATTCTAGAGAGTGTTTGGACAAGTCGTGATAAGAGTGTCACATATTGTTGTTTTTAATTAACAAGTCAGTCAGGCTTCCTGACATGGGTAGATATACTAGCGCTGATTAAGGCAATTTTACATAATAGTATGTGAAGAAATTATTAATATTGTTGATTGTGAAGAAGTTTTTACGGCCAGATACGTTTTTCTCACATTCTACAAAATATTAGAAATCAGATGTTCATGTTCAAGTGGTCACTTATATAGACGCATTTTTAACAGTTTAATATTTCCGTCATCATTAGTCTGACTTCGTTCCGAGGTATATAAGTCTCTGGGACATCCTTTCCTCGTCACTGGCTTAGTCATCTGCCCATCTAAATAGACGCTACGCTTGGCAGTCATTAGCCACCACTCCGGCGACCCTGTGCAACATCTATCATCACGTCCTACCAGGTGCCCAGCACAATGCGTTTTCGATTTCTTGAAATCTTAGACGTTCAACCTTGCCCAAAATATCGTAAGTTTAGACTAAGTTAGTAGTTTCACGAGTTCCTTAATTAACTCTCCTAGTCGTCCTGTCCTTTAAAAGTCGTTGTGTAACGTGCCTAAATAAGAACAAAAGTTTTCAGCAAATTAGTATTCGAGTCGAGTCGCGAAATTTAATTACAATTTGCTCTACATAAATTTAAAAGTAAAAACTTTTGTGATTTCAGGAAAACTCGGTTCCAAAGTTCTTAACTAAAATTAGCATCAAAATTTAATTTTATTAACATATTTTAATTTTTTTTGTTAAAAAGTTGGTAACAAAAAAATTGTTTTAAATTTATTATGGCATACTAAGATCCGTTCTTTAACACTAATTTAACGTTATTTCGTCTGTAAATAATTAAAAGAAATGTAGAAACTCTGAAATAAAATTCTAACACAAGTGCTAATTTTAATTATTCAATAGACTAAATAATGTTATCTTGAATTGACATTTTTTGATCTTTTTCATTTGAACTTCCCAAAACCGATTTTTAAATAAAAAGAATATGAGTATATTATATACGTGTTTAATATCCTTGTTTAACCACAATAGGTTCTTTTTTTATGGGATAGGGGGCAAACGAGCAGACGGGTCACCTGATGGTAAGCGACTACTGCCGCACATGGGCACCTGCAACTCAAAGAGTCACAAGTGCGTTGCCGGCCTTTAAGGTGGGAGTAGGGGAAGGAGGGAAGAGGTAGAGTGTGGGTAGGGGGAGAAGAGGGGGAGAGGGAAGGGTTAGGGCCTCCGGTAACCTCACTCACTCGGCGAAAAGCAATGCATTATTGCTTCACTGCCGGTTTTCTGTGAGGCCGTGGTATCACTCCGGTCGAGCCGGCCCATACGTGCCGAAGCATGGCTCTCTCACAGTTATTGCAATCTGAGTTGACATTAGCCTCTCCCATGCATGATTTCAACTCATCGACTTGTTCCCTCCTGAATCATAATCCTAATTCAATCCTAAATTATAATTTATAGAAGCGTATCACTAAAATATTTTAAATACCAAAGTCTACGTAGGATATGTATGACCTTGAACACTAATTGTTTACCCAATCATTTAATATAAACACATTTTATGCATCTCCATGTGTTTAACCATTTTCGTTGCCGTACTTCTGCAGATGGATTGAGCTTGATTTGAGGTTCAATTCTGCTGCGTCCTATTTCTTTTATTTTACAGTTTCTTATTTAAATACATTTTTACAATTTCTTCTTATTTCGCATATCAACATTATTCAGTTACTACGTACATGACATACACGATACTGCATCCTATGAAACGTGGTATATAATTTGTGCCCCATCTTGTCCTTGCTACAAAGTGGATAATCACGCCTCCGCTGTCCACGTCAACCAGATTGGATAACAAATATACAACACAACAATTCGCGAATATATATATTTTTTTATATTTACATAGTTGATTGGCATTAGGAATAGTTTGAATCGTGTAACACGATCTAGACCTCACTAATTGTATCTTACGTTTGTTGAAAATGTGTTAACAAATTTGTCATCATTCAGTATGTACTTCGTTTTTTTTATTTGCGTATAAAATTTCCACCGTAAATGCGTTTAGATTACTGGTTATTGCCCCACGAAGGATGTGCTTTATCACGTACGCCACAATTTAAGACCAAATTGTCGATAGGAGATTGTTTTGTTTGAAATTCGACTTAACCAGATTATAAAGTAAAAATATACACGAGACGTCAGTCTACATACACATAGGGCTATTGTAAAGTATGAAACATTTTTTGTTGCGTTAGATTTTTCATATCTAGTAAAATGATTATTGTGTACGTACGTATATAATAACAAGTATATGGTAGATGTAATTTTTTTCTCTTTATTATTAAATGTATTGTTTCAGAATCTCAATCTGCTGACTAAGCTAAGAAAAAAACATACCATAGTTAGTGATGCACTGTATACTCATTTTACCGAATACAATTCAGTTTGACTTTTAATTAGAGCTGCCATCCTTCTGGGTTTCCCCGGATCTGTCCTAGTTTATAGGGCGTCCGGAGAGCGTCCGTGCGGGGTTTTCAAAAAGTGTCTGGTTAAAACCCGGACACTCTGTGCCAGGGGAAAATTATAATTGTTAGATGAATCGTTAAGAAGCTAAAAATGAAAATGGAATCGGCGTTTTTTTACAGTGTCCGGGAAAGAATCTCGATTTCACCCATGTGTCCGGGATTTTTGAAGTTTTTATCCGGTGTCGGCAATTTAAGTGATGGCAGGCCTACTTTTAAGGAACCTCTTAATTCATTATTCACATTTACAGCCAAAATTTATTTTTTGTGGCTTTATCTATTGCGTACATTGATGAACTTTTCTAATGTACGTACATCAGTGTTACTTTTTAACCTAAAAAACATAATGATAACTTCGTTTCTGTTTCTTTTGATAAATGCCAAATTGAAAGAAGAAAGATACCGCCTGTAAAGTTACAGGCGGTATCGCCGTAGATAATATCGTATTCTGGTTCAAATCGTGTAGCTAAAGCAAATTCTACGCATTTCAATTTATAATGTGTGCAATTTATTATGATGATCGACAGCCGTCTTGTAGCGATAACCACTTTTATGAGAATAAATGATCGTCCAATAACATTTCTTAGTATTCTGAAATTGTTTTGAATTTAAGCGATTTACTATAAACCAGGGATGTTACGGAAATGAAATTTCGGATCTGGATACGGATACGGATATATGAATAATATTATACCGGTTTCGGATACGGTTACGGATATCAGATTATTTCGGGTTTACGAATACGGATATTAGATCCTTAAAGAATGAAACAGGAAAATACAGATAGGTAATGATTTAGCATTATTTCTAAGTTATTATTAGTTAGTTGAATCACAATAAAAAATAAGCGATGGTCGGAATATGTACAATTATGATAAAATATGATGATGATGATATGATGAAATAAATTATTAAGACCCTCCCTCCTCCACCTCTATCCGAAAGTATTAGAAACTTTTATATCAGTTACGGTTACGGTTTCGGATAGATTTTTATTTCGGATATCCGATAGTTTCCGTTACGCTTACGGAGTTCTATAACATATCTGTCATTAACTACCAATTGCCTTATAACCCTTAACTGATTTAGACACAGACACTTTTAGGATTATGACTACATTGATTAGACAGCAGTGTCTAGGTTCTCGAAAGAGAAAGGTTTCAAATCTTTATCTGAAACCTCCCGTATTAAGTATGATTAATTTGTTTCTTATTAAAGAAAATGCTTGCCCAAAAATTTGTGACAAATAGCTTTATTTTTGACAATTTCTACATAAGGGAAACGAGCAGGACTTTCAAAATTCCGTAAATGAGGGGATCAGGATTGGCAGGATTTCACTATTAGGATCTACACTATTTTACTAGATTTAATAGATTATATAAAATAATATAACTAACAATAGTATTTACTGCAACCACTGCTTTTAAAGCTTAAAGGGAAGCAATTTTTGAATAGTCTTTTTCTTCCTCAGGTGTTCGGCACAGTGGAGTTGCCGGACAAGCCGATCATGCTGCCGCCCTTTGTGGAGGCGACACACTGCCTCGGCTACCATCTGACTCGCAAAGGGCGGGCGGTGGCCGACCGGGTGGTCTCCGTGCTTGGATACGCTTGCCCGGACATCACATACAGTCCCAGCCTTTACCCCATTACTGCTGCGTTACTGCACTTCATGCCTGGTAAGTGTTACAGATATTTCCTTAATTTTTGTTATGTATACAGGTTTTTCAATACAATTCAAAGGTATGTTCAAACCTATTGAACGCGTAAATTCCCTTAGACACATAATTATATTTCATCGAACGCGAAAGATTAAAAATTTGTACTTGATTATTATCGGTTCACGATTCAGATATAAAAAAGACAATGCAAGTTAAGTAAATATACAAAAGGTATTTGCGGCTATATTAAATCTTTTGATGAAATCCTGTACTTATATTCAATATAACAACTAAATGCACTCTGATGTTCCGTATTTCAGTTTACGTCACACATAGCACGATGCTGCATTATATGTATGTATTAATAGTTTTAACATCATGTTAAATAGTGCAAATTTCGTTGAAAAATTTGTGAATTATCGTGTAATAAATTGTTTAAAAAATGGATCGTTAAGAAAACTAGTAGAATTAAATATATATATAATACATTAAATCTTATAAGCTTCTGAATGAAGGGCGTTAATGACGATGCCGTAACTTTCGACATGACTTACTTTTTTTAAACTTTTTAATACCTATCGTGAGACACACTTTGAGAGATTATTAATTATTGAAAATATCTACAAATGTAAGTCATCTTATTTATTAAAACTGTCATGTTATAGAGATTTCCCGTTAAAATTTAAAATTTAGACCTAGGAAAGCAACGTCAGTCGTAGACAAAGAATACCACAACCAGATATTACTTACATAATGTTGTGTATCTGTTAGTGAATAGGATCACTGGGGTTCATTAGGGAATTGAATTGGGCTAACGCGTACGTTTGAGTTCAAAGTGCGGGCTCACTATTTAGGTTTTCCGAGTTCACGAGAGCTGAACTCGCACAAAAACTGTCATCTCTTGAAAATTATCCAAAGGTTGCCTGTAAGAGATCGCTCTTAGCGATAAGGCCGCCTATAATATGTCGTTTGTGTACAATAAAGATTATTTTATTCTATTCTATCACTTTTACAGGAATAATAAACTCAAATTCAGCTATGGTGTTTTTTCGAACGCTTTGTAAACGACAGACACCTTGAGGGCATCAAGAGCCTTCTTTTTTCATTTTCACACCAACTTTTTTCTAAAGTTACAAACATTACGACAAAAAAACGTTTGATGTAACTCAATTATCATTTTATAGAGATATATATTGTCGTAGTTTAATAGAATACTGAATGGTTTTCTGACCTCATTATTGCCTCATTAGTCATTAAATATCAGTTTATTAATTAGTTTTTATTTAATAGCTATAACATCTGCTTGTTTATTTTATTGCTTCGTCGCTAAAATTATAAACGCTCAACTTTATTGATTGACATAACTGTATTAGTACTATATTTACGACGAAAATGCCGTCATATAAACGATAAATCGGTGTCCTAGTAATTATTATTGAATGGTTGATTTGCCATATTGATTTTTAAACTAAATTTGTTTAACGACGAAAATTAATCGACGGTGTATTTATTTATTAGTTATTTGATTTTATTTGAATATTATCGTCTAGTGACTTTCATTGATTGATATTTCAACTTATTTCTGTCTATTTTCTCAAAACTAATTCCACGTCCACGTTGAAATATCAGGGAGCCGTTAGACGAAGGCGGCGCGAAGCTGCTTTTTGTGGAAGCTCTTTCGAAGAGGACGGGCCTTCTTCACGTCGTCGTTAGACATGTAGTAGTTGACATTGGGGTAATGTGACAAAACCAAACTTTCTTCCAAATATTGAACTTTCATTACGTTATAATAAGGCAATCTTATCCTCAGCGTATGAATACTTTCGCGTCCTGGACTACTTTTTGTGTGTTTACATGTTTATTTTGTCTGAGTTTTTCTTTGGTAGCATTCAATGAGGTCAGGTAACAACCGGTTACATAAAGTACTCTCAATTCTAGAGCAGAGGCGTCACAAAATTTACAGTCGCTCTCGCCTTAATTCAGTAATGAGTGCGGGGGGCGATAATTGAACTCGGCAATAGGCAAATTGCTGGACCAGTCTCTCCGGTTTATATCTCGATTACTCGTCCCCACATCAGAACTGAATGTATACTCTACTTCTTTCTGTTAAGAACTATTATTCTTCGACCCTAATATTAGACCCTGACTATTGTTATCACCATCTAAATTGAGCTCTCGTACTTAGTAACAGGGTCTTTTATCTATTTGATACGTATCTTACCGGGTTGACGTGATCAAAACGATAAATAGATGTCGCCGGCACACCACAGATTTGCATTGCGTCCGCTGTTCTGTCAGTTTCATACGTCTCACTTCCTCCTCAACGCGTTCTCCGTTCATTTGGCTGGAATGCGTACAAATGCATTTACGAGCGATGTGGAATGTATTTGTTATTTTTGTTTTAGTGAATATTAAAACAAAAGCACTGTAGACCGTATGTTTTCTAACACGAATCCCATACGTATGCTTTTAGCTATGTACATATATTGTAGGTAAGTCCATTGTTTAGCAGATTGATTTATGTCGTGAGGAGTTGGAACAAAACGCTGTCAATTTAGAGCCGGACGACTCCAAAATGACCATTTCCTTAACTGTCATCTCCTGTTTTACAACACGATACGCGCTCTTAATCATTGTATCAAAACGAAATATATTTAAGTGATAAAATAATATATTTCTTAAATGGTTCTTAGAACAATACAGTTTCTCTTGGACTACTTTGTGTAGCATGTCGGTCTTTTGGGATTACTAATAATCTCACTAATATTATAAATGTGAAAGTTTGGATGGATGGATGGATGGATGTTTGTTACTCTTTCACGCAAAAACCACTGAACCGATAGCGATGAAACTTGATAAGTAGATAGCTGGAGACCTGGATTAACGCATATGCTACTTTTTATCCCGATATTCCCACGGGATCGGGACTTACGCGGGTGAAACCGCGGGGCGCTGCTAGTTACTATTAAAAGGGACAGTCACATTCCTTAGTGTGTTATGAAATAGTTCATGACATTTTTTCCTTCCACGTGCTTTTCAAACATACGAATTAGTTAGTCGTGTCCAACGATGTTTTTATGGTTGTCCCTCACCACTTGTATGTCAATGTCGTTCACTTTATTAATTTCGAACACACTGATAGACACAACGTGCGTAACACTGGTAGCATGAACGATATCACTACCTGTTCTGGTTTCAAACAGATAGCGTGTTTCCACGTCATCTACATTATCCGACTTGTAGTTTTTCCACTAATAAATAAAGTTACCGTTTGTAATTCACTTTAAAGCGTCATCGTAAACCCTGTCATGGAGCCACCTATTAAATTTGCCTGTGTTTTAATGGTTGGCTCTTGGCCAGTATTTGCTCCCCTTATTATCTAAAAACTGGCAACGTTCACCACCCGCTGCCTGTCGAACAATGTGACTGTTAGAGACTCTAGCTGCGAAGTCCATCCCTCTTATCTACATGTATTCACTTTATCAATATGTACTTTAAGATAACTGTGTGTACGTCGACGGTTTTAAAACGACTGTCGTTTCTATCTAAAGTGTACCTACACCGGTCGGTTGTTCAATTTAATTTCATTGTAACCCAATTTAGTTGTCTACAATGCCAACACAAAGGTCGAAAGGGCCGTACAAAAAGCTTAAATAAAACTCTCATTACATGTTGTTTGTTCGTTTTCTGTAACCATTGAAGCAAGAAGAGGCTTCCTGTTCCGTTCTTCGCACTACACAAACGGTTTAATATTACTCGCGACGCCTTGGTAGGACTTCTGAAACGTTTCCTGCTGCTATTAAGAAAGACAAATTTAGTGAAACGCCGTTTTTGAGAAGTTGTTGAAATTTTGGAAGGCTTATTTTAGTGACATTTTGTTTGTTTTCTGAATCGCGGGTTTTAATCAATTATAATATCGATGTCGGTATAATAAATTCCCTTTGCTTGAGAAAAGTCGTTTTTGTTTGAACTTACGGTAACAGGTCTGGTGAGAACCGTAAAAGTTAATTATAAGTGCGTCAAAGTATTACATTCTGTTTTTAAGGATCAATCGATCTTCTTTTAGCTTAGCAATAGATAAATTGCGACTTTGTATTATTCTAAACCTATGAGTAGAAATAGTACCGTGGATGACTAGAAATCATATTTTATTTTCGTAAACGTTTTGTGACCATTTTATTGCTATACTAACGGTGCTTGTAGTTTTGTTTTATAACGAGATTTATTACGTAAGATCTAATCGCAAACGTTATGGCCTGCCAAGGCCGTACTGATTTCCATACGAGAGTCCACAATGTCACTACTTAGTCATACGATTGATATCATTGAAGTGCTGTAGAGTTCGTGAATGATAGCATATTTATAAATGGTGTATATTTAGAGCATAAATCTACCTACTATTGATATGTTTATAGAATATCTCATGTACCTACGTGTGATTATATTAGGTGTCAACAAAGCCGAATAATCCGGGCTCTATTGTTTTTTTATTTTTGCGTCAGTATTAATGTACTTTCTTTGAGTAAGTACTCGTATATTTTATTGCTATAATAATAAAGATCTTATTATATACGACTGTCGTAAATATAACGTGCATGGTACGGCCGTAACTAAGGGTTCGATCTACGCGCTGGTGTCAGCCACTTAAGAATAATGGCCCGTACATTTGGCATCAATATCCTTATATTTCAGTCCAAGCGCACTTTTGATATGGCAATGTTCCGTGTTTCGATGCTCGTTTTAGAAATGTAAAGTATGTATGTGTAGGATTATATCTTTTTGAATCGTTCGTTTTTTTTAACTCAAAGTACTCGACTACAATTTGCTTTTAATAACCAAGAAAATGATTTCATAGGCAGAGAGGTCGTCTATGTCTAAGTCACATAGTCCTGGAGAATATCAAGGTGTATATAAAGTAAACTGTTATAAATTACCACACTTACGTCTATTTACACCAACCAACGGTAATGAATTATACTACGCAGTCGTGACTAGTTGCAAACAGACAAATGAGTACTTTCAAACTTGTAAAATTAATTTTGATTATCATAGCGTAACTTTTACAGCATTTTTGTCAAGCGTGGCATAACGAAAGTAAATGGTTTAGACCTAGTATTTTGTTAGTCCACGGTTTGAAATAAGGCGGTTGAGGATTATTAATTTAACTTATCTGCTTATGCTGTTTAGTGCCCAAACTGTTTATTGAGTTCCCGCTGAATACCGAATCTACACGTGGGCCTTACAGAAGGTGTTGGGTTCTTCGTTGGTCGAGAAATAAAATACTATGGACTTTATGTAGGCGCGCTGGTGTATTTGGATATTCCCCCGCAAGTGGCGTTATATGCCCTGGACTGGAAGAG
This sequence comes from Euplagia quadripunctaria, assembly GCA_963859945.1. Lineage (NCBI taxonomy): Eukaryota > Metazoa > Arthropoda > Insecta > Lepidoptera > Erebidae > Euplagia > Euplagia quadripunctaria. Next base: position 22,482,267 of record OY982563.1, on the reverse strand, counting down.
GACAAATATTATTAAAGACTCTTCGTATCGTACCTCTTCTAGTACGGATATCTGCTACTCTGTTGGCCCCGTCTATACCCGGGAAGACTTTAATGATTCTCCCAAGCATCCATTGCAAAGGAGGAAGACATTTGTCCTTGACTAAGACCACATCAGAAGGTATAATTATGTATATTCTGTTTTAACCTGCTGTCTTCATCGATTATCATGATTGTCATGAGAGCCAGAATCGAGATAACCTAACTTGGTCACAACAAGTAGCCTAACTTATGATGGCCTCGCAAAATAGTTGATGAAAATTCCCCATAGTCATATCTTGGCCGACGAATAATGACAAACAGGACAGTTTGGGAAAAATAGTACTTTTGTGGAATGTCTTTTTAACCTAAGTAAGATCACCTGACGAACCGTAAACAAGGAATGTTGACGTGTTTACATATAAATCAATGATATTATCTCGTAAACAAGCTATACCGGCGTTTCGTGTCCGAATTGTCACGCCCAGACTAATTTTATCAGTGCTACCCATTCATTTGCTGTATCTGTTCTGTTGTTGTTATTGTGTTATAATCTGTTAGTATCTTTGTAATATCTTCTAACTTCTTAATGGGCTAAGTTTTGAATAGACTTAACGCTATTCACTAGACAGTATAATTGATATCTGTTGGCTCAAAGAAGTATTAAGATATTATTTGCTATTAACCTTGCCGGTATTATAATACACAAGAGCTCAGCATGGAATAATATTAGAATAAAGGCAGGTTTCGTAATTCTCAATGTTATTTGCATATAGAAATTAATCTGCTTATTCATAAACGCTGATTGCTCAGCGTTTTCTGTTGTTTTCTACCATCTTATTTGTTTTAAGAACTTTATCCGTTTCTCAGTTATGTTGACTTAAGATTCGGGGAAGGAAAGATACCTAAAGAAGAGACGCCTGACACCGACGCGGGAAGGTCGCTTAACTTCTTGATAAAGGGCTCGATTCTACTCGGGCATTTCTGCAATACAAGCCGGTACAACCGAATATCTTTAATAAATACATTACTACATGATATTATAACCATAAATAATTATCTTTAAAAAAAGTATCACCGACTTCAATGCGCCTCAAAATACCCAAATCGCTTCAAGTGTGCCTATAAAATTTTAAGAGTTCCCTCGATTTCTCCAGAATCCCATCATCAGATCCTGACCTGATGACCATGGGGCCACCTGGGAAGTATACCCTTTCAACCAAAAGAAGAATTTTCCAAATCGGTCTAGGCGTAAGCGTCTTTAAGTAATCGGTGAACATACAAAAAAAAAATATATGTATATATACAGTGAAACATAGAACCATCTCCTTTTTTGAAGTCGGTTAAAAAGTTTTGTACTACAAGGCTGATAGCTAGTATACATTAATACTAAATCAAAGCTTGTATGAAGATAAGTTTATAGTCTTTTAGATGTATATAAATAAATAAAAAGTGGTAGTAGGTATCCTAGGCAGCCGGCCTAACAATCAGCAAGACAATTTCTTAGTGTTTTGTATTTGGCTTCTATTTTATTACATGAGTGAACAGAATATCATTCTACACTAGATGCCGACTAACCAAAAACATATATGGTTTACTTTCCCTTCATCTATGTATCTATTTTTTTTTACAGTTTACTAGTAACGTGGGTCACACATTACTAGTAATCTCGTTAACCCCTCCAGCTAAGCTTAACGCTTGTGTTAGGAGTGGGTTCACGACGGTAGTGCACTAGGTGGGGTTTGAACCCGCAACCACTTCATCGCAAGTCCGACGCCTTAGCCATTACGCTACCGCCGCTTTTCTTATTACAAACAATAAACTATTATTATAAAAATTTAAAATGCAAATGTATCTCCATTAGGGTACCTAATTTCACAGCAGGTTATAGACCTATTTTTGCTTCTGCTTTCTAAGATTGTGTAGTCATCTTGTAGAAGTTAAAATCTGATGTGAAATAAATAACACATAGGATTAATTTTAACTAACAACTATACCGGTACAAATACATATTACATATCCAAAAGGTACTTCCTACATAGCGCTTACGTATTTCTTTGGCATTACAAAACTGTCAATATATTTGCCAATTTAGTCTTAATCCTCTTCGCTCTCCTCGCTATTAAACGGCCAACATTTTTTTTTTAACTGGAATCGGCTCGTAATAGATATTCACTTCTACTAATTTTCTACGTGATCCGAAAATTCTGTACCTAAGCAATCCAATTTATTTTAGTCTTACCTTTTCGTGACTGGTCTAAATTACATTTGTTGTTTTGTGTACCTAAAGGCAGTGGGCATTTGTATTCGTCTGTAGAGCATTTAAATTTTTGAATAAGCGAGCGTTCTCTTTTCGAATATGTAGGTCAAGTTATTGCGATATACCGCCTTTGCAGATTTTTACAGCCAGCTTACTTCCTTAAACGCTTTTCTTAAATACGGAAATATGTCTATTAAAGATTATGACTTTTTTTCATACATGCCATTAAGAAAAATTAACTTAAAAAGAGACATACTATAATATATCGTCACTAAAAGAAATAGGATTTATTCTAGGGACAAGTAGTTTTGGTTGACGGAATTGTAAAAACTAAATTGAAGTGTAGCTTTTTGACGTCACCACGAATTTTTGACATGATATTCTTGCATTGCTTTTATTACATACGAAATTTATTTTCATGACTATTTTGCATTCCTGCTTTAATATGTACCGCTTACATATATATCTTTGTAGATGACTCTCAAAGGAGCCCTCGGCATTTCAACTCTTCATAAATGCTGACCTCAATCCCCATAGAGGGTCGTTAACCGTATGTAGGTCACGCTCTCTGAGAACCCTGTTATTTTTCAGATGGTACGCTACAAATAGTCTTTTTTTAGTAGATGATTCTCCTTTTCCGTAATAATTTATAAGTATTTTCTCGAAGGTGTGTTATCTTCCATTTAAATTGTGGTTCTTGTAGTGCAAGAGCCGCTGCTGTGATCCATAAATTATATAAATCGATTTGAGCGCCACAACACCTCGTATATTTTTAGGGTTTACTACGCGTTAACGCAAACAAAGTCTGCTATACATAAACTGATTTTTTAACTACCAAGGTGGCATATCAACATATATTTAAACCTATAGGTTTAAATATGATATTGATGACATTGTCAAATCCTCCGTAATAGACATGGAGACCGGTCACTTGCATTTAACTATAGCAAATAATGTAATGTGTTACTAATAAAACTTTTCGGATCATGACGATGAATTTTGATATAAAGTCAAACGTAGTTTGTTTGAACGTTAATAATTTATATCGTTTATATAAATTCGATGTGATTGATGACGGGATGTTGACTTCACAAAATACATATATATTCTTCACGGCCTTTCTGTGAAATTTATTGAAAGAATACTTTTGGTATCTTTGATTTATACTCCGAGCAGAATTCCTGAATAAATTCAATGCACCCCTTTTGGTTCTAAATTAATAAAGTACATTCATCATCATAAGGGACTTTTTAGATAAAGTTTAGGAGACTTTTAAATTAGTGTTATTCTTTATTTATGTACTACAAAAGTGACCACGGTAAGAACAAGGCATGTCTGATGATAAGCCCTTATCAATACATATAAACAATAATTTCTCCCTCGTGGCTCGACAACCCTACCACTCTCTCCATGGACCAGAAACACTGCACACTATTTTGCAAATTAATCCCTAAGGGTTGTCATTATTGGAATTATAGTATTTAAGCCTGTGTTACACAACAATTATTTTTAGCTTTCAGACTCTTAAAACACGGTTCGGTAAAATGCAGAAGGGTTTTATCATAATACATATTTAAACATCAAAATTGCTTTTGAGTAGGTTTTATCATGTATAAATAAAATCTTAAAACAGAATCTTGACTTTAACAAATCTAAATATTGGCATTGCAAAGTAAATCAGAAACACTAAATCGCCATATGTTGTACTTTGAAGGTTAATGGATATTACACGTTTATTTGATAGGTACTGGGGCGGGTCTTCCCATCTTCTTTAGTTATTGATAAAGTGACTCAGAGCAAGCAAAGACAAGCAATAGTGTTTGCCCTGAGTAAAATGTAGACTGTGTGCGTTAGTGTTATGCTAATGCATATGTTGGATTGACATTCATCGCAATTTTCAATTCAAACGTCATATCGACATTCTCTAAAATGTTCTACGTTATAAAAAATACCGAGGACCGGCTATCAATCGCTAAACATTGTTTGAAACAGATACTTTCCATTTTTCTATAAAAGAGTATAGATTGAACCCAATCTAGATGTCTTTTAGAGTCAGACAAAATATTTTGGTGGTTTCGAGCTGCCACGATTTTGAGATGTAAAAATAATTTGCGCGGAAAAATACCACCGTCGTACATACATACAAACACTTGTATATCAATTTTATGTAAGTAAACAGAATTGGCGTCTTCCGACTATGCGCCGACCATAGTATATCAACCTTATATTTTACGACCAGCGTTTAAACCGCCAATGCGACCACGCTCGCCACACATTATACAGGCGTTTGCTCATAAATTTGCCCACCAATATCATTAAATACCATTATTTTAATATGTACTCTCAAATTGTGCGAAGATCTCACATCTATTCCCGTCATCTAAATGGTATTAAAAAAGCAGTTTTTGTGTGAATACCTATAGTTTATTAAGGAAAAAAAATTGGTTGCCTGTAAAGTCGGTATACGGGCGAAAGTTTTACGTGACAACGACTTTGAGTGGTAAAATAATAACCATGCCCGAGTGGAAGGGACGCGTGCCTCTCACTCGCTCTCATTGTGAGCGCATAACGTGAGCGGAGCGTAACGCAGTTTCTTGAAGTGTCACCCGGCAAACCAATTTATAAGACGTTGTCACGTCAAAAATTAACAAGCAAATAAATGCAAAGCGTAGTTTATGTGAAGAAAGATAAATTTACTTGCATTAAATGGTATAATTACCATTTAATTTCGTATTAAAATAATGGTTTTAATGATATTGGTGTGTAAATTTATTTATTATTTATAAAATATTTGAAAAATAATATTATATTAATATTACTAATATTTTATTTATACCACTAAGATTACAAACAAATTCATCAACGACCGGATCTTATCCTGTTACCGTAACCAAGTAACTATTATCTTATCCGTGCCGTAACCTACAATCTCACAATTCCATGGGTATCACAAGCACATCCTTAGGGAACCCTTGAGATTTTACCCCCGGGAGAAACACCACACAAAAAAAATATTAGTACGACTCAGTCATCTTCTATTGCCACATATAACTAGATAATTCTCAATGACTGAAGCAAATATTCTCATTGGCCTTTAGAAGCGGTTTCATTTGAGTCAAAAGATTCCAGTAATTATTTGATCGGTCGGACACGGAAATAAGTACATTTAACATTTTTGCGAAAGAATGTTTCCAATCAGCCTTGAGCAATCTGTAGATCATTCCAGGAATTAGAATACTAAAAAACTAAATAAATTAGAATACTAAAAGACTAAAATATGTATGCTTTATAAGATCTCCTGATCTAACACCTGTTTCATCGACACCTGTACCTAGCGACTAGCAGTAATAAAAAGAGTTGTATCTTTTCCTGACCGATTAACTTAGTCTTGCAGACCAATATAGTTTAGTTGTGTAAACATTATAAGAATTAATTATAGAAACTCATGTGACATGTGGACTGCAATCGAAGGTAGTTGGCCTCTAACACGAGTTAGCAATAGTGCAAGGACTTTTACTCACAATATCCGTCATTATTTCTGCTCTATGTATAATTGTGTCAATGTTAATATGTTTCTTTTATTGTATGATATCATGGCGTGTTAATTATCTTCAGATTATATTATCCTATTATAGTTTTAGTAAAAATGGTCTTAATTTATTGAACAAAAATACTTCATCTTTTATTTTTTTAGTTTGAGTTCAAAGCATCGTCATTCAATGCATAAATTCGCTCGTGCGGCAAAGGATAACGAGAGTTGAATTTCGGTTCTGATCCCGCAAATTGCAGGGCATACTTTGGTGCGATTGACATGGAACAATTAGAAGTGGCGACACAAAGAAACCGTTTTCAACAACGGGTTAATGATAAATGATCATGGTCATAGTTTTTGGTCATGATTATTATGACGATGATATCCTTACTCATATTGAATACATTCTTATTCTTACTTCTTAATTAGTATATTAAGTCCCCATATATAATACCTTTTTAAATAATACATAATTATGATGATAATTTAAAAAGTGTCATACATAAACATGGTGATCTCTCCAGTAGATATAGCTTCCTTATGTGATAGGTATTATAAGTTAACGGTTAATTTATTGTCCAACTGTGTTGTTCTGAAATCACAGGTCTCAACTGTTAATTATTTTTAAATTATATTTGAAAATATTTTGTGATGTAATAGAAAATGTAAAAGGTCGTATAGATAGTAGAGCCAGTGAATGTCGTAAAACGTTAACAATTTTAGAAAAAATCGTGATATTTAAAAAAATTACCAATATATAGCTAATATAATATTTAGTACGAAAGAAGACTGACATGAATGAAACTATGGATATTTAATACCAAGAATGTTAATGGAATGTTTGGATTTGTCCGAAAATGTCCGCAAAAAAATAACAAAAAATTTAAATTTACATGAAGATTAATAATACGATTTATAGACTTAGACCAGTTAAGTTAATTTTCGAAAAAAATAATTTATTAAAAATCTATTTGTTTTCACGCTTACCTATTTTTCGACTATACGTAAACGCTACTTAAATATGACGTTTATGTAACACCCTGTTTTAAATAAATATACAAATAAAAATAAGAAAATAAATGAAATTTTGTTAATATTAATAGCTTGTGACCCAAAACTGATTATTTAAGATGATTTTTACTTTAAAAAATCTTGTTCTTGACCTTACTAATCTTGTAAAGAATGTTTCGAGATCCGTTCATAATTACGAACACAGTGGATTGGTTAGGAATTAAATAATAATTAGCAGTTTACGGTGTTTGTACAATTTTGTGTTATTCACATATAACCCACTACGATCGTTATCGCCTTTGACCGATGTCAATGTAAGAGTTTTAATTTCGAATGTGCTCTGCAACATATAGTCAGGTCAAATTAGAAAAACACTGATGACGTAAATGATTTTACTTTTCTGTTATTTCTCATCAGAAAAAAAACTATAGTATCTATAATTATTTACTCGCTGCAGACTCGGTCATAAATCATCGAATCAGGATAACAGTGGTTATTTTGTGTTACATGATGATGAGCATCAGTGTTTAAGACCGTGTGGTTTATGACCAAGTCTGCAGCGAGTAAATAATTTTACTATAGTAGAAAGGACTTACTTAGGCTTTACTAAATCTCGTAATCCAGTAAATAACTCAGCCAATTTTGGCTTTAGGGGGGTTCTTATATATTTGTTTTGATAAGTATCTATACTTCACCTGACGGTAATCGGATACCGAATAATTAAAAATATGATTAAATTTCAGTGTAGATAAATAAATACTACATCAAATTAATCGTCCAAAGTTACGGTTGATGACTAACACTGTATAGGGAAGGATATATCCTTTGCTATATGGTGTTCAAACCAAGTTATATAAATATTGTATTTTGCTGTATTAGAAAGCGATTACCGATCCAATGATAATTATATCTTAAATTTTAATCAAATCTATGTAATTGTTCATCATCAGAGTAGGACTCCTGATGATGAACAATTATACGTTAGGTGAACTCTAAACGGAAGCGGATATGAATAACATAAGCGTTTATTATTTAATTACCAGTCCTCGGTGCCGAATCTAGGCTACATTGTTCTGAATTGCCCAATGGCATGATCTTTTGGCGTAAATTTTTTTTGACTGTTTTTGTAGTTAATGTTTAAACTTTTTTAATTTACTTTAAAATAAGTGGTTAATTTAAAGTGAACAGGTTAAGAAGTGGATTACGTTAGGGGTTTTTTCCAATCTGATTCGATTATACCTACCTACTTCTTTTATTCGAAATTGATGCTTAATGGTCTATATAAATTTGGTCAACTTCTGGTGATGGAAACCATCAAACAATTAAATTGGTTCATTATGGACGAATAATGTCCCAATATAATTACCGCGCTAACCGATTTCGGGTATTTATAATAACTAAAGTACACGTGGTAGAATTTCGGCCATAATAATTTTTTGATTTATATCCATGGCTAGTATAACTTGAACTGTCATTGCATCAGGCCAGGTATGTGTCAAGGGTCAACATAATATATACCGAACGCGTGTAGCTTGATGTAGCCATTTTCACGTAACCGTTAACTTTGTAACACAATAGTTTAAATATTTTAGCTTTCTGCACTTCTTCTATACATAACTTTAAGTATTTAAAATTTATATTCCCTCATTCGCGAATTTAAAAAAAAAAAAGTATACAAAAGATTCTCTTCACGTTTTAATATAGGTAGAGATTATAATTTTTATTTTATAATAACACCGGATATTTTTAAAAACCTGGTGCACGATGAATTTCAACCAACTCTCAGGAGAGGAATATAAGCAAAGAATTTAGTTTGCTTGTCAAGAGACTCGATTATTAAAAAGAGTTTTCGATAATCATCAGGCTTTTGTCTTTTTTTAAAGGCTCAGTGCAAAAATGCGTTCAGGCTTTTAAAAACATTCAAGTCAACCAAATGAAGTATTTTAAATATTTTGCTTGTTTAAATATAATTACGACACAAGAGTGTCATCATATATTGTGCCTATATAATTAATAATGTTGCCTAAGTAAATTCTAGCTATTCACATAGTCTGTCCAGAACAACATTTGCCTATGACGTATTCATCTAAGCTCTAGCACTAAAAAATCCCAGATCTAACGTAACTTGCACCTTCTATATATTTCCTTTTGTGTCTTCATATTTTGATTTGAGCTGCCCGATTGGGCAAGTTCTCTGTTCATCTGCCAGGGTCGCCATATATTACGGTTAGTGCGGACCAAGGTAACTGCTTGCACTCAGATGGGCCGTATTTGTTTTATAGATTATTTCGTAAATTGACAAATGGCAATTTTTTTATTTAATTCATGTCATCTAAAAAACCTCATCAGTGACATCAGTTTGAAATTGTCTACTACTCACTATTAGCGAAAGTTTAAGATATTTAATGTTACTGCTTATTTACACTGCTTTCTGAGATACAATAGCTACTTTGTCTCACGTGATGTCAATAAATTATATAATTTATAGTCTGTGTAACTGCAAAAACAATAGTATACAATGTTTTTTCGTAGCACCTATTACTAATAAATATTAACCACTTAAACAATGCAATGACAATAACAGAATCGCAATAATAGGTATCTGTTTTTTTATTTTTTCTAAGTTTTAATGAGCTGACTAAAATGCTGACTTATTACTTAAATGCTTAATACTCGTTAGCGTATAATGAAAGGAAAATAATTTGTTATTGTGACTGCTGTGGAGCGGCACAAAGCATTATGATACACGAGCTTACGAAGGTAATACCCAAACTTCAATAAATTGTCGTAAAAGACAATAGCCCCAAACGTCCCATATGACTATTGTAATCATGACTAGGTATAACATTTTGAGTTTACTAGATATCATAAAAATATTAAATATATGTAGTATATAGTGTATATATTGATTTTAGCTAAGTATACTAGGCGATACCTACTCACTTAAATGTATTATATTTTTGGGCTTTAATTTTCAGGAATAAATTGTCCCATTAGGATAAAACATCTTTAAGCATTATTTTTTAATTCATTTAAAGCCTTTAAACTTGATATAGAGATACCTACGTTTCCATAGGATATAGTTTTCACAAAGTACCTAGCATTATATTTTTATTGAAAAGTCATTTAGATTGTCTTATATTTAAGTGCCCTGATTGGGGATTTTGTAACATTATACGTATTTATTTACGTATTTGAGAAATACAATGACGTTTACACATTTTCAACCCTAGGGCGTGTAATGTCAGTCACCTTTTGCCAACACATCGCCGCCGTTCAGTTGTAAAGAAGAAGACACGCAGACGGATAAAACATATATACATACATATACAGATATTTGTACCTTAAAGGGGTAGTCTTGAGTGCCTTAATAGAATTCGGCTTCTATTATTATTTCTTTAGCTCAATTTGAGCATTAGAATCGTGAATACTGTAGTAGATACTAGCTTGTGCTACAATGCTCACTTGGTTGAGGAGAGGGTTTAATCGGGAAAGTGGTGTAATTATAGGGAAGGATGTTATGACATTCTGGAGATTGTAAAATAATCTTATATCTGGACGTACTAATCCTTACTAATATTATAAATGTGAAAGTAACTCTGTCTGTCTGTCGCCCTTTCACGCCAAAACTACTGAACCGATTTAAATGAAACTTTGTACACTGATAGTCTAGAGCCTGAGAAAGGACATGGGCTACTTTTTAATGCAAAAAAGGGGTGTAAGGGGTTGAAAGGTAGGGATGAAAAGTTGTATGGAAGTATCGTCAGATTTAGAGTTAGAAGCTTGAAACTTATTTTTTAGGCTGTTGATTCGATATAAATACACTATACCACGGGAACGAAATCACAGCGGAGCACAGCTAGTATTTAATAATTAGACAGTTCACTTTAGATCTTCATACAAGCTTCTGTCCAACCACACCGGGTCCAGTCAAAACTTGAAGTCACTTCTCTTCTGTTTTTTTCTTTGCCTGTCAGTTTTTTGTACAATTCAAACTAAAGCTAAAAGCGATCTTATCACATGCCAGAACGTCACTTATCCCGAAGATGTCGGTATGCTACAATACCAATTCAAGATTCCCGCTTAAATTTTGCACTAACAAGTCTAGCTATGTCAATTTATATTAACATACTCGAGCAACGTCTTAATTAGATTTCAAATTCAATCAAGGAGTTTCATCACACTGCTCAAATGCTAACTTCCAAATCAGTTTGATAGAAGTTATTTGAAGTTCGTATATGAAGTTTGCATCTTAAACGTTAGAACTTTAAACAAACGCAGCATGAATGTAGAACTTTGTACAGAAGTAGAAATGAAAGCTACGATCACTCGCTTGCGATTAGTATATCGAAGTGGAAAATTTTAGCCGTATCTAATAAGTGCTGTAGACGCACGCAATGAGTGAGTGCTCATGTGTGAACCGACATATAGATCTTCAGCCATGAATCGAATGAAGTCGCCAGATTATTATTCGTTAATGTACCAGGGATTATGTTAAATCTCATCAAAAAAACCGGCCCCTAAGCGAGTATTTCGACAACCACCCGACAACTGCCTGAAATAAATACGAGGTCCGGCTGATTTTAGTATTTTTGTTGACAGTCGAAATTCTGGTCTAATGTTAACTTTATTGGCATGTAGATTTATTGTACAAAATAAAGCAAGGAATGTTGATTTTTGTACATTCTATAATATAAAGAATAATATGTAGATATCTTTAATATGATATCTCGTGTTTTAGTTAACAGTGCATAAAATAAATGAGGTACAAAAATAAAGTAAATAATAATGAAACAATAACACTGTAAAGCAGATTTAGGGGTAATAAAAGTAAGTAAGTACTCTTTATTGTACACCAAATACATAAATACATATATAACAACTTAAATATAAAATGCACAATCGGCGGCCTTATCACAACAAGCAATATCTTCCAGCCAAAAGATTAATGTTATATGACTTAAAAGCTTTAGTTTTTAATTTTCAGTCTGCTTATTTCCTGATAAGTGTATTTGTTTATATTTCTGCGGGGGCAAGCAATACAGCTTAAAAACGCATGCAATTCTTTTCAATGCTTTAACAATTTTAAAGGAGTTGCTGCAACAGAAAAATTATTTTGTGTAAGTTGAAAATTCATACTCAGTTGGCCAGTGTCGATTTATGCGAGAATCCTCTTCAAAGCAAACATCCTTATTGACATTGGGTCTTATACGACATACACTCTTGTCAAACTTGTGTAAACATGAAACCTCATAGACTTCGACTTACGAATACTTTGAGATCGCTCCACTCGTGTTTTTGTAAAAAAAGCCTAATATCCAATAATATACTGAATAAGTAAAGTAAAGCGGCGGTAGCGTAATGGCTAAGGTGTCGGACTTGCGATCAAGTGCACTACCGTCGTGAACCCACTCCTAACACAAAAATTAAGCTTAGCTGGAGGGGTTAACGAGATTACTAGTAATGTGTGACCCACGTCACTAGTAACCTTTTAAAAAAAAGAAAAAAAAGTAGGCAAGTCAATTGGAGATTATGAAAGTGAAAATTTTCCTGCACAGCATCCTCTCTATGATAGTAACGTATGCCGTATTTTTAATGTACCTAGATTCCGGCCACAAATACCAGAGGTTAACGAAAATAAACCATCTTTACTCGTCGCGTACCGAAATAAGATAGACATATAAATATTTTAATCTGGCGTTAAAAACGGAATAGTAGGTGGAGGATTATTTTAGTTACCGTGGGTACAACGAAAAGTATTTTTTATATAGATTTTTTCTTTTAATAAAAATGGTTTGCTTGTGCATACTTCTAATGCCAAAGAACTTGTGGCACAAATCTGAGAATCTAACCTACTTATTCTGAAAGCAGGTCAGTTAAAGTTAGTTTAGTCTTTAACGGTCTGAATATTCGACAGCTAAAGATTTTAATTTTATAATGAATAAACACACAGCACCCTTTAAAATCGCCAGTAATTAGGTACCTACAATGTATTCAGGTGTGTCACGTGTTTAAAGGCAGAAAAAATGCGCATACATAATGCTATCACATCATCTATATATTAATGCGTGAAGCGAAAACTTTGGATCCCTTTTTATGAAAATTGGGCGGACGGAGGAATATGAAATTTCGCACACTTATAGTTTATACAGAGAAGAAGTGACGAATGCTAAAATTTTTGAACAATATTTGCTACAAAGTTAAAAAAAAAATGCAAAAACGGGTACATACAGCTATGAGTGTCTAGTATATATTTTGACCTGTCATGGTACAAAAGTCTATACAATGACAGGTCAAGTAATATTGGCCAATGAAATAAACCATGGTCGAAATTCGACACCACGCGATCTCTAGTTAATATAAATTCCTCTTCCTCTCCCTTTAGTCCATTTGGGTTCGGTTCCTGGTCAACTTTGTGAGTACGACTTTTGTCATTAACTCGTTTACTGTCCTGTCATTGCGAAATATTTGGAGTGCATTCTGGTATGACGGCTTCCATCGGAGATATCGATCATTCGTTATGGGAATACCTCCATCTGCTCGTTTGCCCCCTATACCATAACAAAGTAAAAAGATGTACAACTACATTATTTTACTAAATAAAAACTGAAAATGAGGAAGGCGTGCTACAGACATAAAATATCTTAATAAAGGAATTTTTTTATGAATCCTTATGAAATTTACCCATTAATTTCCTACCCAAACATTGAAAAAGCCTTCATAATCTAAATTCATTTTCAATTAATTTTGTACCCTGAGCTGTGGGTGAAAACTCAAGTGCGGGTTGACACTTGACATTAACCCAACCCTTTAAAAGACCCTATATTTCCCTATGGTATTCAGTGAAGATAATTTGCAAACCTTGGTGACAGACCTTTTTATGACATAGGAGACATAGGACGTGTATCTCATCTGTCGAGCTGACAGCCCGTAGAGTTGAGTGCATTTAATTATCAAGTTAAGGAATAGGTACTATGAAGCTACACATTGCAACACTGAGAAAAACTATATACAATAACATTATGGGCGATTTCTGTTTGATAGGGAACGACTTATGGCGGGGATAAAAATACATTGCAAAGTGAAAAGTCTTAAAGAAATTTCTCCAGTTTTTCTTTTTTTCTCCTTGCACCATTCGAATGTTTTTCAGTTCAAAATATCTGATCCGCTTTGAGAGTTGATTTTTATAATAATGAAATTTTTATAACTATGTCATGCCATGTATTTTTATGCCATATATTGTGCCACAACAGCATATAGCATTCACACAGATATTTTAAGTGAATTTGTCATTTTGATTGTTTTTAGGAATCGTTCATAGGTTGCCAGGGTGGCCATATGCTTGTTGATCACTTTGACCGACGGTGTTACGTCTTAGTTCTAATCTGTCACCCATCTATATCAGCGCAGGAATGCCGCCAATGTCAAGTGTTTTATAATTATAAAAGTGAATAACAAAAACGTAAAAAAATGGATGTCTATTCGTCCATCTTGAAAAATTGACTCCATCCACCCATCTATTATCAGGACTTTGGTAAACATGCTTAAGCGAATTTATTTGTACGGTCGCATCAACATCACGTCAAAATATATGATATTTGCATCTAGATTTTTTCACCTATTACATTTAAGAAAGTTTCCCTTGAAAAAGATCTCAGAAATCAATTAAACATCATACTAGCTTTAGGTTCATCATTGAAAAGTAATTATCTACTACTAAAAATTCTTAAAATATTTTCTGGAATTTTATTTCGTAATTCAAGTTCTTTTCTAAATAAAGGAACCAATTTCGTGGTTACTTTACCGTGTCGTACAAAACTGGCAATTTACAGTTAGGTATATTGGATCTCACGAACATAAAACGAACGAAATAGAATTTAATTCAGCTATCTAGAGTCTAGAGGACTCGATTAACTGGGAGGACGCGATACCCCTCTAACAGAGATAAATACATCCGTCGCTCGTCGGAGTATCGTCTGTCGGTTGGTTCCTGTTTGTTTATTCCTATTATAAAGATTTCCGATAGATTGTTAGATAAAGAAATTGATTGACAAAACACGGGGCATTGCCTATTGTTGCGTACCTATAACATGTTTTCAGACATTCTTGTATTTCAAAACCTCGATAACAATTTTCACAACTTGGGAAACAAACCCAGGACGTTGTGAATCAGTCGTTCAAAAAATATAGACTGTAATAATTATAGTTTAAAAAACTAAAAAACACGCTTTTACAGAAAATTCAACTAAAAAAAATATTCGAATTATTGCATTGTCATCGGTCTTTGACACGTGTGCAAAATTTGAATAAAATCTGGCCGTTTAAAGTGGGTCAAAATCGCGCCCAAAGGAGTCGGTTACAAACATATAAGTGAAGCTAATATAAAGCGTGTAAAAATGGACATTGCGAATAGAGTAGAGCGGCCTATATATTACGGGATACCATAAAATTTTGTACTACCGAAATGTTAGGGTAGTATACAAATCATTTGGAAGTAATTTTTACGCCCTCTGTATTACGTTTAAAGAAAAAAAAAAAGATTTATTTACGCAGTAATACTTCATTTTATCCCCTAAAACCCACGTACGTACATAACTTCACATTAGGTATTTTCCCGTCATTCCGTTTTTCGTACGTCTTTTTATTGTATGTGTTTAAGCATTAAAAGGATCAAATCGTAATACCCACCGTATACATACCGTCTGTGTAGGTAACGATTATAACTCGTAACACCATGTCACATCTGTTTCTACATTGATAAAAATTGCGTGGATTATAAAATAAATGTTACGTGTTGTTTTGATATGTTGGAATTTTAAATGTGTTTAATTTTATATCATCAAAAGTAGACAGATATACCTACATTTTATTTTATCTACACAAAACAAAATAAGATACAACCACATGTTTTCTTTCAGGCTATAAAAGATAATAAATGAGGCATTAGCAATAAAGATGGCAAAGGATTATCTTTGTATTGTTTCTACCTATAATAGCATACCGTAGGTATTTTATAGTTCTACTCGCGATCACCAGTCTGATGATAAACGATTTCCTTAGTCAGTGAACTCATTATCATTAGAATTTATATTCGTGGTCTGCTATCCCTCCTTAAGGAGTTCTGGCGACCTGGTTCGCGAGCCCAAACACTACTACTCTAGCAATCTTGTTTAGCTTCACTAGGAGTAAGGCAGTCCCCCACAAAGTTTATGACAGCGGTTATGACTTATCAGTCAGTAATGAACTCTCTTGAACGAATCTTAGAATATCATAGACTACTAATTCTTAGTGATGTACCAGAACAGAACAAATTGGGCCATCTGTGAAAATATGGATAATTAGTATACAACCAACATCAAATCACATTAGTATCGCGCAGAATCCATAGATGGCGTAAATAAAAAATCAACTCGTGGTCAGCAATTTCGTTGCGCTAACACTTTTTTTTGCCTAACCCCTTCCGACAAGCGTCTGAAGTGTAACGATAAGGAACTTATTTTCAAAATGTCAGCTGTACTGCTAATAGATATTGTATAAGACTCATTCAAGAGAGTTAATTATTTACTGATAAGTAAGATTTAGATATAATTTTACAAGTGAATAATGATAACTAACGAATATCTAACAAACAAAAAAATCATGCAGTATTTTCATTTGAATTTAAAAACTTAGATAACTATGTAAACATTTGCATATGTATGTAAATAATCAAACAATGAGAAATTACTATTGTTTGTGCGCCCTGTTTATATTTACATATTGATAATGACTACCTATAGAGTTCCGTTGGTCAGAATTGTTAGGAGTAAGATAATATTCTTTATTCTTAACTAGCAGCGCCCCGCGGTTTCACCCGCGTAAGTCCCGATCCCGTGGGAGTATCTTGATAAAAAGTAGTCACCTGGCTACTTTTATCATTTTAATTAAAATTGAGTTTAGGGGATGATTGGCCCCTTGGATCGGTCTGTCTTCTTGTAAAAGGTTTTAAAATAGTTGTCTGGCAAACATATATAAAAACGACCCCGTTCGAAAACATATATAAAAATTGAGCATCAGAATTTACGTGAAGTTAAGTAATTATTTTGGGAGCTTTAAAGCGTCTGTTAAGCAATACGGCCGACGGAAAGTGTCTGGGAGTATTGTCGACTTATTTTTAACGAAATTATCTAAAATATACGTGAAAATCAGCTAGGAGAATATACGTGAGGTAAGTAATGTTTTTATGTACCTTCATTACCTGATACCTGGAAATTGGCCGTCTAACCGAGCTAGCAGGTAGGCATGCGATCATAGTACATACTAACACTATTCAATCGTCCACATTTCGTTCGTCAGAAAATACGTGACGTCTGGCGGCCCTGGGATCTTGCTCTATAAGTTACTGTGAAAAGTAGCACCGACCTGCCCATGTTAGCTTAGATATTGTGTATTTTGCGACTCCACGTGCCGCTTTCTCTATTATTTACTATGTTTTATGTAGAAATAAAATCATTCAATCAAATACCGGTGCCAGTGTTTATCGACTGACATTCTATATTTGATTACCTGAATCCCAACGCGCCCTTCATCTGAATAATCCTTCACAATCCCCGTATAATACCTTCGTAGTCGATTATACCGATTGATGATCGCGACATTCTTATAGAAGTGGACATTTTAATGATATAACTTGATATAAAAATTATATTTTTATGAATCT
Source organism: Euplagia quadripunctaria (assembly GCA_963859945.1). Classification (NCBI taxonomy): domain Eukaryota; kingdom Metazoa; phylum Arthropoda; class Insecta; order Lepidoptera; family Erebidae; genus Euplagia; species Euplagia quadripunctaria. The sequence goes on along the minus strand of OY982563.1, from coordinate 22,464,748 downwards.
ACTTCTATCTCCCTCAGTACATAGAAACATGATGTTAACTACTTGCTTTTGCATGCGGCTTCGTTCACATTAATGTAGTTTGTAAGTGTTGATTAGTAAAGGCATAAAAGCTTTACAAATAAACACATGTGCATGTACAAAAAAAAATATGTGAGATGATGTGTCTTTGGGATGTCCGGTTGGAACAGTTGGAACGAAGCTCCTTTCGCAATAAATATATTTAATGGATTGAATAAATTATATCAAACTATAGTAAATATTTAAAAAACTCGAAATTAAGATTGCGCCATCTGTGAAAGTTGCCCGAACTAATATGGATAGTTAGTATACAACCAACATCAAATTACAGTAGTATCGTGCAGATGATGTAAAGAAAATAAATCAACTAGCGGTGAGCAATTTTGGTTACGCTAACACTTTTTTCCGTCTAGCCCGGATCCGCCGAGCGTCTGAAGTGTAACATGCTATAAGGACCTTCGTTCCAATAAGTATTATGGACCTTCTTTACAGTACGTCAATATTGAATTTCAATAACCTTACTAACATCCCAAAAGGCCTGTTTGGCTAATTTTTGACTTGTTTACGTATCTTATTTACGTCCCAATAGTAAGGTTATATTTTATATTTGACTTGGTTCTTATTTCAAGATGTAAAACGCTAACTTTGCGTCTTTAAACCACGATCCTCGTGTTTGTTGTTGTAAAAATACAGATGTTAAGCAAAAAAGGATCTAATGAGCGAGCTATGTAACAAACTAACTCAAAACCAGACATCGACCTATGGCCAGGCCAATCGTGTTTCTATTCTAACAGAACTTGATCAAACTGTTTAGCCAATAAGATACTAATTCCATTGTCTAAGATTGGCACATATAATCTATTTAATCCAACACTTTTATTAGGTAACAACTATTCTATTAAAGACTAGCTACATTTCTTTACTTTTTATAGTACCTAACATATAATCTGTCAGCAATTAACGTTTCGGAACTTAAGTTCATTCATCATCATAGCCTTTCATCATCTACTGCTGGACATAGGCATGTCCTAATGTACGCCGCTGAGCTCGATCATCAGCTCTCCTCATCGAGTTTTTCCCCGCCGTTTTGCACGTATTGTCACTCCACTTGGCCGCGCATTTCCCTTGACGCGGTTTCCACTTAAAATTTTTCAGAAATTCCTTAAGATTGTAGAAAACTCTCTTCATTTTCTTTCGTCCATCGAAAATTTAAAATCTCTTGTTAAATTACTACCACATGTGTTTAAAGGTTAACGTTTCTAAATAGCCTTCAAACATCTGTAATAAACTAACAGTAGCTAGTCTTATAACATAGATATAGTTATCAACTTCATGTCAATGTTCATGAGTACCTTATTAAAACACTCACGACATTATTGTTAACATAAAAAAGCATTATTATTAGCGAACACTGAAACTAATACGAACATTTACGTTAATTGAGTTAGAAGCCAAGAACACTGTTATTTTGCAATAAACGTAATTCGAAATTGTGGTAGTCTCTGAATTTGATTACTGATAAGTTATCTACGGTTATGTTCACGGACCGTAATCATATTAATCAGATAATACAAAATTTTAACTTCAACGACAATTAAAAGTAATCTTATTAATGAGTGTTCCATGGTTAACTTCTGGCTTCTTATTTAAGCGAATATTACCTTCCTTCAAGAAACTTCAAGAAAAGATCGTACTACCTCAAAGGCCGGCAACGCATTTGTGACTCTTGAGTTGCAGCTGCCCATTGGCAACGGTATTCATACCATTAGGTGACCCGATCGGCCGTTCCCTCGTTCGTTTGGCCGCTATACCATAAAAAATACTTCATCGTACGTACGTACATCATACGCCATAAAAAAATTGGTAAAGTATTCGCCTGAGCCTTATACTGCTTACTGGGAATAAAAAAATCGTTACATTAATTAAATTAACAATATTGAAAATAAATAACAATGTAAATATACAATGTGTATAAATGTTTAATGGACTTGATAATAAAGCAAATCTCTTACACATTATTGTATGTGTATCACTCATAAAATTTCAGCTCATTTAACTTTGGTCAAGTGAGTAAGCGTAAAAAAAACCCTATATTATATGCAAAACGCTTTGTCAGCTCCTCTTTGGTTCGAGTCGCCAAGGTGTGGAATGAATTGCCTGCGTCAATTAAAATCTTGGAGTGTTCAAGTGTAGAGTGAAGAGGTTTCTCTTGGATAGGCGTGTACTATCTTCGTCTTCAGTTCAGTTGGAAGACAAACGCTTATACCATTTCACAATTTAAAAAAATCTAATAGGTCACTGTTTATAAAATTCGCAACTCGTAAAATTATTCGTACTCTATATAACTATAAGAAACTATGAATTTAATAAATACCTCTGTTTCGAGTCTAATGTTAATGAATACTAAAGCACATCCACCGTAAAAAACATAAAATATTTATAAACCAATTTTAGGGTTGTGTACAAACGTAATGAGTACTTTAATAATTCTCTTAAAATACATAAATTAAATTTACTTTTACGAATTACGATTCCTTTTATCTATTTGGATTATAATTGGATAGGAGGTAAAGATTGTGTAACATTTAGCCTTGTCTTTATATCTTGATTAAATAAAATATCTAAATCTATAGCCATCTAGCGACGATGTACTAAACTAAATTAAAATGAATCGCGCAAGTCAAAGTTACATCGACTACTCACCAACCATAATTACAAATCGACTTTTTTTTCCTGAAACATTAAGTACACATTGTCTTTGTACCAGAGCTTGGAACTTTATAATGAAACATGTTATAATTTTGTCAAAGAAAAAGCGGACGAAACTACGGACTAGCCTGCTAATATCTTATAAAATATACATATATCGAAATAATATATATATATATAAATAACAACCTTCAGTCATGTCGTGTTACACAGTCGTAGATAATAATAGTCCTATGGATTTAAAAACAATAAAGTATGTAGTTTATAGATTGACAATTACCGTTGCAAATGTACATTCATAACTAAATTACCCTGGAAACACATAAAATACTTGGTTTTAATACTCATGCACCAAAGAATATTGCACACTATGGGCTAGTTTAAAAAAGGTGTGGTCAAATTTTAGGATCGTTATCTGTTGTAGCCGACAAACAGTTGATTCAGCTTGGAAAAAATGGAATTTGAAATTAATTCAGAAAATGCTTTCCTGGTTGTTTTTACTTTTATACAGACATTTTCAGAAAAATCTAGGTTTTCCATCAACATCCTTGGTATTAATACGTACGAAATATTAGCTCTATCGGTCAATTTTCAAGTTCACCTTGACAGTTTCAAAATGAGATTTTTGTATTACAAATCACGAAGTTTCCTACAATTGTTGAAGGAAGAAGAAAGAAAGAAAATATTTATTCTGGTACAACTAAACGAGACGCTAACAGAGTGAAACACTTAATTATCAAATTCTAAACATATAGCTGAGTTTTAGAAGATGTACCTAACTTAAGTTTACAAGACGAGAAGTAGTCATCTCGCGGTCGCACCAAAATGGGAGCCCAGTTCAGCTTTGTGCCGGGCACTGGTGGGTGCCTATCGCTGGTTTTCAACTGGGCCCTTTGTTGATGCTTAGGTTATTATTTACGATGTACGATATGACCCTAAGGCCTAAAATATTACTTGAATTAAAATGATATGTAAGAAAAATGATTAATAGTTTTCTTGCCATTTCACAATCATCAGATATTTATATAATCATACCTGTGGATATTACTTATTTAAGTACAGTGTATGCATTATATAAAACGGCATATTTCGGACCAATGCTTCATTTGTTGCAAATATATAAAAAAATATTTTTATTTCGGGTGTAATTCGTGGTCTAAAAGTGCCAATTCGTTTACAACCGCAGAAAAAAAAGAAAATATCGAGAAGTTTGTCTGTCCTTCAAGGACTTATTGGTCTTAATAATAACCAGGTAACCTTAACATGCTAAATGCTCAAAAACGAACAATAAAATTGGTTTAAAGAAAACTATATCGAATCGTGCGGTACAATTCTAAAATAGATTAATAGCGATGACCTTAAATAGAAAACGGTTTAAAATAATAAAATAGTATACGCTATAAAGGCAATAAATTGGTATCAACCTGTGTTGATATGCATTGACAATATCTACGCTCATTAAATGTTTAATTACCGATATTTGTCGACCTAAGCTTTTTTGATAGAATTACTTGTTTGTTACTCTTTCACGCAAAAACCACTAAACCGACTGCGATGAAACTTGGTATGTAGATAGCTGGATACCTGGATTAACGCATAGGCTACTTTTTATCCTGATATTCCTACGGGATCGGGACTTACGCGGGTGAAACCGCTGGGCGCTGCTAGTAGGATATATTTGTTAAAAAGAATAGTACTTAGAGTAGGCATCTTAGAATTTCAAGATTATAGAACTTAGTTCCTAAAACCACTTACAATTGGTATGTAATATTGACCATTATATAAATAAAATGTACAATTCAAAACTTAGAACTGTAGCACCAATAACCTACTTGTAATAAACTTACACTAGATATTCTCCTACATAAAAATTACACCACGCAAGTCGTCACTTTCTTAATATCTATACTTATAGGGCATTGATACTGTCTGAGTACCCACTTAGTCCCTTTTATCGTCGTATATGCTGCATATTTCCGATGGAAGAGATAACTCGCGTGTCTTCTCCTTCAAATAAATAGAAGCCATGCGATAAAACACTTGCTGTTGCGATGCCAGCGGTTTCCCCCGATAGTACTTAAGATGATATTTGGCCTTGCTCATATTGATATTAAGTGAGGCGACTTTTTATATATAAACTATTAGAATAATTGAAAATTTTATTTGTGGGAGAGCCATGCACGTATGGGCCAGCTCGACCGGAGTGATACCACGGCCTCACAGAAAACCGGCAGTGAAGCAATGAATGCATTGCCATTCCCCTTTCTCCTACTCCCACCTTAAAGGCCAGTAACACACTTGTGACTCTTTGAGTTGCAGGTGCCCATGGGCGGCGGTAGTCACTTACCATCGGGTGACCCGTTTGCTCGTTTGCCCCTTATACCATAAAAAAAAATATAAATAGTAACATGGTCACCTCTTCGTTGAATTTCGATTGTCGAAAACGCGAAAAAAATTTTCATTTTTATACATATAGTACTTAAACTAGAATGATTATTTTGTTGTAAATGATGTCACGAAAAAAAAAAGGATTTTTACGAAAAGGAAAATATATGTTCACGAATTCTATTCGCTTGTCTTCTCATGCTTTTCCGTTGGTATAAATTTATTTTTCACTTTATACACGCCGTCTGTTCGTGACAGCTTTATATACATAGCAGGCTCTGTGTCTCCATGACAATACGATGAGGAATTCACTAGAATACTTCGATTCATGATAACCCTAAAGCCAGGAATCCCCGTTAAGATAAAGTGTACAGCAGACAAGCTACAGATGATTCACTTCTCTGAGTCATCTTATAAAAAGTTAATCTATCTAGCTGATACCGTCCAGTCACGGTACTGAGAGATTAAATACCGATGGAACTATAATCGTCACGTGCTCTACTCTGATAATGTTAGCGATAATCTCACCACTATTGCTATAAACCATCAAATTCACTAAATAACAGTAACTGCTATGTTCATACCTTAATCCGCCCTCAAATGATTGTTATCAACTTATAATGCATGCCTAGCCTTTTTATCACTCCACCATTGTCAATAATGTTTCGGCGTGGCGGTAGCGTAATGGCTAAATCGTCGGACTTGCGATCAAATAATTGCGGGTTCGAACCACACCCAGTACAATATCGACGTGAACCGACACAAGCATTTAGCTTATCTCGAGGGGTTCACAAGAATACTAGTAATCAGTAGGGACCCACGTTGCTACTATTCTTCATTTAAAAAAAAGATTCCTTTTTATAGCAGATAAAAATTGCTTTCTGCTCACAATAGATTCCACTACATCTGTCTCATATGGAAAGAGATACCCGCAGTTTATTTTCCAAAAATGCTCGAGCTACTTCTCTATTCTGTTCCTTTCTAGGTAAGAAAGAATCACTATACAAAATTTATTAGTTGACAAAATTAGTAGTTACGGAACATCCGACATATATGTTAATAATGATAATACCCAATAAAGAAATGCAGTCGTAGAGATAATCTAATACAAACTGTTGTTATAAATGACAATAATCAGTCTTCCACATGATCGTTACGTAAAAGTAAAACTTTTACGTAATTGTACCTATTGTACAATAATTTATCCGTAGAGGAGGATTCCTGGGATCATTAATAACAGAGTAGTCTTCTAGACATGAAAAGCCTTGGTGAAAATTAAATACCGTACTTACTATTGTTTCTTTAAATTGTTTTTCTCAGTTTGTCCCTAAAGTACGCAATGAGAAAGGAATTTCTATACCAAAATTAAAGTTTCTTTCACTGGGAGAATTTCATAAAATAAATTTTTCGCTCGCAAATAACTTGAATATTCAACATTTTTCTCAACGTTTTTTTTCTAATTTTCAGCAAATTCCAGAGGGTTTTCCTCGTAAGTAAATTAAAACGGTTTTAGAGTTTTAATGAGACTACCTTGATGTCGTAAAATGGTATGGCGTTAGTATGATGTGGGATGTCAAAACATATTGTGGGCTACTCGTACTTATAGAAGTTTAATAAATTGTCATTGATGACAATCATGTTGTTGTAATAAATTCGTGACAGGATACACCTACTTATGTTTTACGACTAACTAGATGCGTTATTGAAGGCTGCGTACCAACATACAATAATATTTATTGCAACCTTTTATTGTACAATAGAAATCATCGACATTAACTGTTCTATTACCAGGTACCTGCCTACTACATTGATGATATGAAAAATAATGAAATTTATACAAAAACCGTACTTAAGCGTTTGACTAGTAGAACCTTTTCATTTTAATGTGTAGCCTATGTAGCATATATAAGCAAGGATGTTTCCTTAAGAAATAATCTTTGCGTCCCCTTATAAAATTAAAGAGTAATTTTGAAACGACCATCATACGTGATTGAATTAAATAATAATAGATGAACGTCACTTGTGTAAAACACGTAATGTATTATGAAAAACCTAACACATTTTACGCGTTTTATTACTCAGAACTGCCTTTGTAGAATGGAATTATTGTGTGACGAAAGCGCGTGAAGAAGATAAACCACGAATTTATTGTGAAGTATTGTTATAGGACATGTTGATGTTTTGACACGGTAAGATTAACATGTTACTAAATAACAAATCAGCAACATTTGATGTACAGTGTCAAGGTTCTGTAAGATCTTTTACGTCTTTCTTTCAACTATAGTTTCGTTAAATACATATATCGTGATGTTTTATTCTATATGTACAACTAATAACTGATAATTCTAAAAGTTTTGGCAGATCATATAATAAACGGATTGAATATCTTAGAACTTGGATATCGTCATAATTATCTCGATCTTTCTTTTTCGACAATTATATTAGTGGTAGCGCTGGAGGATAAACCATATAACCTCTACATTATTGTTTAAGTAGTGAAGAAAAATAAGGAATGAGCCTTTTTTCCTTATAAACGTTTAGGAACGCACAAGGGTACGGTATACATAGGGGTTAATAAATATACGGTATGCTAAAAGATACTAGATACACGAACCGACTAAAATCACACGATGTTCCTTTACGGGAGCCTGAAGCCGAGACTCGAGACACATCGGCCACCGGTCAAAAGGTCAAAAAGCATTGGTCTTATTGAGCAGGTGGAGATGACCAAAGAAATGAGACCTTAAATATTAACAAAAATACCTATTTTTAATAGTAATATTGAAACATAATTATTGTTCTATTTACTTTGTTAATTTAGTCTGTGATCCTAGAATTTCTTCGTTGAGATGACGAGAAATTGTTTGCGCAGCACATGATACATTAATTAGACTTCACTGAGAATATTATATATACTGCTACCGAGATTAATATCCTTTAGTTAGGGGAATAATAATTAAGCTTGCTTTCTGTAACTAAAATATCTTCGGAAATGATGTGGAAGGAAATTCGCTCAACAGATTTTTATTAAGAGACATATTATTTACTTTGAGAATGTTCCAATGTTATACTTTGTAAGTCTTCAACTTGGCGAAGGTGTAAAATCTTCTCTCTCGATGTTTCCGATTAGCGAGAGATGTCTTTTTTAAATACTGCGTGAAAAATTCATTGAGTTGAAGTGTTTATTAAAAGTAGTTTTACATACGAGTACCTACCTTATTTTAATTGTTAAATGAAAGAATATCAATTTTGATGACTCCTAGTAGGTAGAGGTCGTGATTTTCGTACACTCGTAATTACACAATAATAACGCTATGTACCTACCTATGTAGTGTTGTCGACTGAAACAAATAATTATAATGGTGAATCTAAATTGCAAAATACAGTATCCATTGTTAGACAGCATCCGCCTTTGTTTTGTTGATTGTGCTATAATATGTAATGTGCCTGTAATTAGGGGCCATCCATAAATTACGTCACACGGAAAAGGGGAGAGGGGGTCAAAGTAGTGTGACAAGGGGTGGGGGGTCATAATCTACGTGATGTCACGTGTCGAAATCTAAAGTATTAAACACAACACATTACCTGTAAACGAAAGACGAGACACGTTACTACACTTTTATTTAAAAATATTTAGAACTACTCTTCTGTTCTGGGTGTAAAACCGTACACCAAGGAGGGGTGCAAGGTGGGTGGGTGAAATGTGCCACCACCTGTGACAAGGACGGGGGGTCAAAAATGATGAAATTCGTATGACGTAATTTATGGATGGCCCCTTAAGGAGTCTAATAACTCTTACAAGTGTCAATGTCAAACCAGCAAATAGAACTACTCATTCCAAACATTGACTAAAACACGATTTTTTTAAAGGTTTTTCGGATACTCTTAATATTTCGCTATTTATATTTGGTTCATTCCTTTTGCGTGTGCTTTAAGAATAAATAATTAACTTCACACCGGACCGGGACGGGTCTGTGCCATTCGGTTGGGACAAGTCCTGAAATGTCTGTGTATTTATCCCGGATTTGTTATGACACCTCGTAAAGGATGATTCACCATATACGAGTATACCAGCCCATAACGTGAGTCATCATAAATTTATTGTACTATGATGTAATAACACATTTTATAATGTTATGGAACATAATTATATTTACCTTCTATAGATTTACATTTTGTGTGTAGGTGTTACACAGTTATTCCAAATTTAGGTTAACTTGAATGGTATTCATGAACTTCAGCCCCGGGGTATAGAATAGACTTAACTTTATTGTACACCAAAATAATACATCTTGTGAATATGTACGAAGGGCTTTATCGCTGAAAGCAATTTCTTAGCGGCAACCTTTGAATGAACAAATACGACAATAAACTATGCGTACTCCAACACAAAACAGATGAAATTTTGATATCTATTATTACCAAAATGAGAGAAAGATTATGTCTGAAGCATTTTAACCTTTAAGCAACTTTACACGTCGCTTGTAAACGTCCTTAATTACTAGTTAATTAATTCTCTACGTTATGGTGTTTAATATTGACTTACACAAACATAGAAATTGAAATATTATAAACTATCTAATAAAATTAATAAACGCGCATAAGGTGTCTTTGGAACACCCAGATCCACCCTTTCGCTATATATAATGTATATATTTGATGGTTTGAATAAATTTTACTTATCAAAATATAGTAAATACTGTAAAAACTCTAAATTAAAATTGCGCCACCTATAAAAATTGTCCGAACTAATATATAGATGACTAGCAGCACCCCGCGATTTCACCCGCAAGTCCCAATCCCGTGGGAATATCTGGATAAAAAGTATCCAGTAATCCAGGTCTCCAGCTATCTACATACCAAGTTTCATCGCAATCGGTTCAGTGGTTTTTGCGTGAAAGAGTAACAAACATCCATCCATCCAAATCTTCACATACATACACACATAATCTTTCACATTTATAATATTAGTGGGATTAGTATACAATACCGCACAGAATCCACAGATATAAGTCAAATCGCGGTCATAATTTTTCGTTGCGCTAACACTTTTTTCGTCTAGCACCCCATCCACCGAGCGTCTGAATCATGTTTAGGAGCGGGTTAACATGAGGTTGTTGATTTATCGATCATTATTTAACTTTGTTACAGAACCCGTATTAATTAAACTCAACCAGTAGTTTTGTGAATACTTAGACCGACCACCACAAATGAACAAGTAAATTAGTTACGGTCTTCATTTGCAAACTTGAATCTTAAATATGTACAGTAAATATTATGTCAAATAAACATAATTAATTAACACTTCAAAATAAAACCACTTGACTCTGCCTAGATTTATTTTTCGTTATATATATAATTTTTAAACACAGTTTCTTTAACTTTTATGAATGTAATATTATATATTTTCTCAATATGAATCTCACACTCACACACACTCACTCACACCTGAATATCCGCGATGAGGAGGTACACAGAACTGTATTTAATTGCACACCAGCACTAAGCGCTTACTATTTGGTTTCCGACCATGTTTTTTTTTTTATTTTTTTTTTATCGTCTGGAAACCCCCACGGGTCATCACCTCACCGAGGGTGAAGTGGTATGTCGGACTCGAACCGTCTAAAACCACACGGTGTTCCGTCACAAGTTTCCGACCCTGCTGAAACCATTCTTGCTATAATGTGACAACTTTATCTACCTTATTCGAGAACTTTCCTATAATTTCAACATAATATATTTTCCCCGACAACCAGCTCTATCCTAGCATTAGACAAAAGAATAAAATAAATAGTGCGGAATTTTATAGACGCGTTAAACGTTTTACGAGTATCGTCAAATGGAGCAATAGCGAGAGAGGCCACCCATTTGTACTACTGTATCATGTACCTATGGTATGAATATAAACTAAAAAAATACAGAAAAAGAAACATTTGGTCTGTTCTTATTTTTTTCTTGTCGAGGCTAGTTGCTCCCTCTATCTGTATTTTTTGACACTGTGCTGTCCGTGTGTATTTCAACACCTTTGTTTCTTTTCAGAGCAACGTGTCTTTTAGACATATCGTAGCTTAAATTATTATAGTATAATAGCAGAAATGATAGATAGCAGAGTTGCACAAGTGAAATCATTATTGTTCAAATTACTCTGCAGGTGGTATCATTGCAAAATAGTAAAGTATTCATTATTTTAAATCAGCAAGTCGTAACATGAACGAAGGAAAATAAAAATTATATACAACTGGAGAACTCCATAAAGAAATATCCACCACGTATCCATCACATAAAACCGTCCCTCTCAACAAAAATAAAAGTAAGTTCTACCCGAATCTCGGTTCGCAAAAAGGTCAATAGAAACCTTTATCTTTTTTTAATTTGATGAAAGAGCTGAATATGTTTGTTCATTGTAACGTTTACAGATTAACCCACTTCACACGATCCTATTCCACTTGAAATCCCCAATTACTTACATACAACAAACACTACATATTTACAATTTGAAGGTATTAATCATGTGGACTACATAGGCATTATATTAATCTTCGAGTCCGTGTAGTACATTGAGCTTCTAAAGTTTATTTTTCACATTAGGGAAAGAAACTAAATTAAATCATATGATTGCAAAACAGACTCAGAATAAGTTACATTTTCTATCTCTTGGAAGGAATACATTCAATGTACAAAGATCAAACGTTTCTTGCAATCCCATACTACAAAAGTTTGAAAATGTTATTGACATAAATAAGTGCAAAAGCCTAAAAAATTACAGTTTTATATACATATGTGTATATATATATATATATATATATATATATATATATATATATATATATATTTTATGGACGCTATCGTATGCACAGCTGAGCGTGTGATGTTTCAGGTGTAGCCAAAAAATGCTAAAACTATACTTTAGAAATGCAAAGGACCCATGTAATGTCGTACCTACTTTCGAAAAGTATAATATTTTATGATAGCTTTAATTTTCTAAAGTATAATAATGGCACTGTAACAAAGCGTGTGGAATACTATTTACGCGATTTTTGTAGATCGATTATCTATGGTATGTATGATCTAAGAGAACGATATAGTCGAGCGATATCGCTAGTCCAATATGCTACACTGTATGAAGGTATTTGTTTATGTTATCAATAGTACGAGTTTCCTTACGATGTTTTCCTTCATCGCTCCAAGCCGGTGATAAATCTATATTTAAACTGTAGTGTGCACCTACGGTTCAATATCGTACTGAAATGTCGGTTCAAAATAGTACGTTTTTATAAACTCATACGAAAATTTATTAATGTCCACGGTAAGCAGACACATTTAATTTTACAAAACTCGGCTCGGTTTGAACTGCGGCTTGTGAGCCATTTTTTTAAAGATTTCTTAGTTTGCTTTAAAATATTTTTATGTATATATCAAGTTTTCGAATTCACATGTAATGTAATTCTTCATTTTACTCTCTAGTATCTGTTTGAATTCAAGTTTCGGTCAATTAAAAGAAATAATAGGATGACACAAAGTTAATACACTGTGGGCTGAGTATGAAACACACTGTTCTTTGTCTTAAAAACTTAAAAAAAATACTTTGTAACTATTTAAAATGTTAAAATAGTAAAAATTTATGAAAAACCATCAGATTTCTATCCTCGGAGAAAGAAGTCAACGTTCGGATTGATATATGTAAAGTGCTTATTTTTATAATTCAATATACATATATAATATTCTTTATACAATAAACATAATATTTTTTGTTATACATCATAAAGGTAATTTACAATTTCACATACGTGATGTTACAAACGGCGTTCTTATCGCGATCAAGCTTATTATGATTCATATAATTTACTTTAATAAATTACCTTGATTTATGTATCTAGAAAATACATTTTTCGTACGTATTTACTAAATGAGAAATGTCTGCACTTGTAAGTAGGGTAAAAGGTAGCCCTTTGGCTCACAATATTGGATAAGTACTTTATATATACCTATATTTTGTGTTGTCTATCGCAGTGGCACCAGGGACTAGGGTCAATGGGCTAAAAGAGAAAATACATTTGTATTAGGCACTAGGCATTTTAAATTGTCTGAAAAAACGAAGCATTCGACGGGATTCCACAAGCACAAAAAAAAAGAGATCCGTATGTTACCAAGGTATTTTCATCGCGCCGCTGAATCATGTACGTGAAATGCCACTATAATATATTTTGTAACTAAATACACGAATATTATATGAGAGCGTAAGATAATATATTGGACTTGGTTTTAGAAAGTTCTCTTTAAAAAATCGTAACAATTCAAAATAAATTTATTTTTATAAAAATATATAAACTATTCAATTAACACTTTTATTTACTTCATACTCAGGTTTTGGTCTTGGGATACTATTGCCCGAAGTTTTGTTAAAATGATTGCTGAAATTGGAACTGTTAAATCTGTTCTACTTACGTGGATCGACTAGCACAATGTCAAGAATATTTCCAGCTCATTCTCTTCCCCCACCCCCTCAACTCTCTCCCTCTCCCTCCTCCCCTCTCTCCCTCCTCTTCTGTTTTTTGGCTTCATATAATTTAAAGAATTACGAACATCTAGTTTCGCCATTAGGCATTTCTGAAAAAAACTTAATCATTTTATTCTTAAATTACTATTAATCACGTCTGTGAAATACCACATTGCATTTTTTTATTTAACCTATGATATGATGACTAAGCAAACCTTTTTAGGCTCTGTAGACTTTAACCTGGAACTATTAGTCATTATGTTTACCAAAGTATTTTATATATTTCGCTTATCTTTTTCCGCATTTAATGTACAAAATGTACGACTATGATCAGAATGATTAGGCATTGATGTTGTTATGTATGTACATATTGTACATACTACCTTTTTCGATTACTGTAGTTGTAGCCTGCGTCATATCTTGAATATTTAAAAAAAAAATTCTTGGCGATAAGTAACGCTCGTTCTTATTTAGGTCCCTGACCATTACCTACTCTAATTTCACCTAAATTAGATTAGGCTAGATTATATGAAAACCTGAGGCCCTAACCCTTCCCTCTCTCCTATTCCCGTCTTTCCCTCTCCCCACTCTCCCCCCCCCCCCTCTTCTCCTACTCCCACCTTAAAGGGCGGCAACGCACTTGTGACTCTCGAAATACAGGTGCCCATGAGCCCATGGCGGTAGTCATTTACCATCAGGTGACCCGTCTGCTCGTTTCCCCCTATACCATAAAAAACCCTTAAAAGCTGCCAATTTTTAGCAGTAGTAGCTCTCTATAAAATAAGAAGATAATGATGCACAGAATAACTGTCATCATCATCTTCCTGCCCTTTTCCCAATTTTATTTTGGGGTTGGCGCAATGTGTCACACTGCAATAGGTTTTGGTTTCTTTTGTGGTCGGCCTGTCTGACGCCAACCCGCCAACATTCCCAAGAATGTAATCCTTTTCAGACGAGACAAAGGAAGAAGGTAATTTGGGGTAAAGAAAACGGATAGGGCGAGGCAGCTAGGGATACCGCAACTCTCGCATAGGGAAACGGGACTAAGACTGCAGTAACTCGAAGAGGCCGATGTCGCGTACCCGTATTTACGTCCTATGATTGGACAGGCCACTAGGACAGGGACATCAAGTGGCGAAAATAACTGTAAAAACAATAATTATATATTATACTAACGGACCCGACAGACGTTGTCCTGCCTGAATTAAAAAAATATTACTCCTGGAATCCTATCGCAGCGCCATCTACCGGGTCCAATTGTAAATCTAAACCATTCTTGAATCCACCTGAAGACACACAAAAAATTTCCTTAAAATCGGTCATTATTCCTGGAACCCTATCGCAGCGCCATCTACCGGGTCCAATTGTAAAACTAACCCATTCTTGAATCCACCTGAAGACACACAAAAAAATACATTAAAATCTGTCCAGCCTTGTCCAGGAACATACACACGCACAGAAGAAATATATCTATAAAGATTTAAATTCATTAAAAAAAAACAAAAGATACCTTTAATATGTTTACCTAAGATTTAAAAAAAATTAAATTATTAGGTATTAAAATTTGATTTTATAAATTACCTAGTTACTGCATAATATGAAATATTAACAAAAAGGTTCGAAACATTGTAATTAACGTCGGTCAAATATGGTTAAAATTTAATGCAATAAACACTAGACCACAAAAGGTGTTCGTTCGCTTTGACAGCAGAATGACTGAACAAAAACACCAGCTGTGATTTATGAAGAACTTTTAATTAACTAATTAAACGTTTGCCAAGGCCATGTGTTTTACTTTTGTAAGCATTACGCTCTTAGGGTTGATTCACATCGGGACAGATCTTCATTCAAAAACGATGAATGAAATTTGTTTAATCAGGCTCGTTGCTGTAATTTCCTTTGTAATGAGAAGGTGAAACAGAACAGAAATATATATTTATTCGTTGCCATAGGTACATGTACTGAGAGAAGAACGTTTTAATTAAAACCCGTCGCCTCTTCAGCCGTCCACTATAAAATAAAAACCGGACGAGTGAGGGTTCCGTACAAACTTGTATGTAGATAGTTCGTCCATCTCGGATCGAATCGATTCTCGAGGATCTTTGCCGGTTTTTTTCGAGTGACAAACTTAACTATACGTTCTAAAAATACTCTCCCATACATCGATATACGCTACAGTAAATTTTCCAAGCGCAAAATATAACCTTGTAATCGCAAAAATCATTTTTTAATGTAATATGCATAACTATATATTAAAGACTTTCCGATTTTTTTCCTGTACTTATGTTGTCAGACCTTGATTTCATGAATAATGGGTCAATGGGAAGTACCCTATAGATTTTAATGTATCTGCGAAATGTTAAAATAATATATGGCTTAATTTCAACTTGATACCTCGACACGTTCCTGAGAAAAAGGATCTTGACAGACAAACAGATAGACGGATAACAAAGTTAACTTTCCTTTGAGGAACGGAACCCTGAAAAAACATCCGATAAATAAGATCTTATTTTCATAGTAGTTTTCTAATACATCAAGGCTGGCCAGCATGACGTGGACTTAAGCAGGTCTGGATTGGACATTTAATAATGAATTTGAGAAGAATTAGACAAGTACGTGTAATATTAGACTGAAAAGTTGAATACCTACAACTTTAAATTTTAAAATTATTACTCGATTGAAACTTAATTAAATGATGTCAACTCTGTTGTAGTTATCCAAACTTAAGTTCAAAGTCAAGCTATTAAGTTATTATTTAAGTGTCTAGAACAATACTTTTGAAATATTTCTAAGGAGACAGCTTTTAACTTTGTCTAGTTAGTATTAAGAAACTCAATCTATTGGTTCTTGAGGAGGAAATTCTATCGAGCGAAATGAATATCTATTGTATTTTGTAGTTATGAGATGTCGATACGTATCATCAGAGCGCAGAAAAACTAATTCTGGTTTATAGTGCTTGCGTAGTATTTAAATAAATTAAAAAAAAATTGTATAAAGCTCCTTGGAAATTGTGAAACGAAAAACTTTTCTAAAACAACTTACTTACTTAACTTATTCGTTCGCACATCAAACTTTCTCTCCTCTCTCCATCCTTCTCCCTTCCCCTCTGCCCTCTCTCTGTTCCTTTTATGCAACCCCCCCCCTGACTTTACATGTGCGTTAGTTTTTAACCCACGACCCAAAGGTAGGGCTGTTACTTATAACAAACGTTAAATAGATACACAGACCTGTATCTATTTGTCCGATTTTGATTTAGTTTTTGTTTGTTTGAAAAGTGACTTAATCGAGAGTGTTCTTAGCTATAATTCAAGGAAATCTGTTCATCCCTTCTAAAATCATCAGCTCTTTCAGCTCAGAACGGCTGAACAGATTTTCTTGAATTATATCTAAGAACACTCTCGAACAAGTCACCTTACAAATAAAAAAACGCACTTAAATCGGTCCATTCGTTTGGGAGCTACGACCCACAGACAGACACACAGACACGTCAAACTTATAACACCCCTCTATTTGCGTAAGGGGTTAAAAATGATGTACTTTAAATAAACCTAATCTAATACAGTGTTAATAAATTTATTTTTTTATGTAGGCTCGTCTCAGAGTGAGCAATAAGTGGGCATGGGCGTCGTAAACACCCAGCTGTGCAATATACCGCAATGAACACAATAAGATACTGTTTTATGTGGCCAATATAACGTTTATTGTTCCATACGCGCTTATTGCACTTGTGCCTATCTAATAAAAAATGTGGTTTTGCGGTACCACTGTCGTAGAAACTACAAGGCTGACTTATTAATACCTGATCTCAAGGTTTTTCTCGAATCTTCGTTGCATAGAAATAAGTAGCTGACATTTGGAAGCTAGTATTTGCACCTTTCTTGCATGTAGTACTTACTAAAGTATTATCCTCATATATAATACCTTTAAATGAGCAATTCTTGTAATATGTATATATATATATATATATATACAATCTGAATCTAGGAAACGGCTCTAACGATTTCGATGAAATTCTGTATACAGATACAGTTTTGCATTTTAAATTCAAATGCATAGTTGTATTTCCTGTCAAAATGCAAATTTACAAAAAAAAAAGAAATAGGATTTTACAAAAAGCTACCGAGCAAAACTCGGTCTCCCAGGTACTTATATGTAAATGCGAATATGGGTTTGTGGGTTAGTTACACTTTCACGCTTTAACTACAGCAATCCCCAAACTTATTGGCCGAGCTGAAGTTAGCCGCGAGCCGGTGCGCAGAATGCAAAATTAAGATAATTTAATTAATCTATTCAGGAACTTTGATCTAATACTATATGAACATCGATTTGGCATTTGGGTTAGTAATTTTCCACTTGATTGTACCATACGCAAGATTGCGGTTGCGCCAACTTCAGGCCGGCCAATAAGTTTGGAGAGTACTGTACCTATGTACTCAACCGATCATTATGAAATGTTGAATACACATTGTTAGGGTACAAAAAAGTACATAGGATTCATCCAGAAAAGAAGTAATGTACGCGAGGGATAACGGAATAGATTGGCAATATCTGCATTAACACGAGCAAAACCGCGGGTAATAACTAATTGTATCTAAAACTATCATCACAAAGGTACTTGCAAGCCTAAGGAATGCCAGAAGCAATGAATATAGTGGCAGTGGCAAACTATGGAAATCTGTTTTATGCACAAAAAATGACAAATATTTCGATGAGAAAAGTTATGTAGATATAACGCACGCAGTATATTCCAAAATACAAACTAGTCTTTACAAGAAAATCCATAGAAATCTAAAGTTTAAATGTTCATTAAAAATGTCTTAAAGTTTCGTAAGTTAATCGAAGGAAGCGTTTTCGTCCATAGTCGTTTAGAATAGTGAATAAATAGAATATATTTTATACTTATTAAAAATTCGACCATCAATCATTACTTCAAATGTTTTGTTTTATATCGTTGACCAGTATTACTTGAACTGTCATTCTATAGACTTTACGCACCATGATAGGACAGCGTATATACGGGACCCTTGTAGCCGTTTTCGCATAATTTATGAATTTATAACATATCTGGATTAAAAATGTTATCTTTTACACTTCCTCTAAATATAAATTTTAAGTACTTATGCCAAATTTTAGATTTCACCGCAAACTTGGCTTAAAAAGGGGTACAAAGAAGTCTCTACACGTATTAATATAACTACTAGAGATCGCGTGGTGGTCGAATTTCGACCATGGTTTATTTCATTGGCCAATATTACTTGACCTGTCATTGTATAGACTTTTGTACCATGACAGGTCAAAATATATACTAGACACTCATAGCTGTGCGTACCCGTTTTTGCATTTTTTTAACTTTGTAGCAAATATTGTTTAAATATTTTAGCATTCGTCACTTCTTCTCTGTATAAACTATAAGTGTGCGAAATTTCATACTCCTCCGTCCGCCCAATTTTCGTAAAAAGGGATCTAAAGTTTTCGCTTCACGTATTAATAATTACTGCTTTCGTATTAGAAGTAATCTTCATTTTGCTTAATTCTTAGCTTGCACAATAGATAATATCGTTAAATAAAACTTTAGTTTACTTTAGTTTGAAATAAGGAAACTGACTTACGCTGAACCGGACACCTCTTTAGTGCCTTGTTGATTGAAAGGTTTTAATTCATATTTTCGTTCTTTCTAAGGAACAATTAAACTACGGGGTATTGAGAAATTAACAGTCATTTAAATATTGTTTCTAATATCAAATCGTTTAGTTATAATGTACTTAATTTGACCACTTAAGTTAGGTACATCTCCTAAAACCCAACTTTATGTTTAGAATTTGATAATTAATTCACTCTGTTTGTTAGCGTCTCGTTTAGTTGTACCAGAATAACCGTATTTTCTTTCTTTCTTCTTTCTTTACTTTAATAAATATATTATAATCCATTATATACATGTTTACAAATTTAGTTATGGATCCTTGTCTGTAACTTGTTACTATTTCGTCTTATATATAAAGAAGTATATAACTATCCACTATCTCCATAATAGAGCACCTAAACACTTCAGCAATAAAAATATGTATTACGGTTTTATGCAAAGGAGCCGATTTTATAGGGGCTTTCAGAACCAGATTTCAGCTACAAAACGAGTACAACATTATATAGCGTATCTGAATACATTGAATATATAAAAGGAAGAATAACCAATTGATCAATCAATCACAAAATGATTGAGTAGTGTAAAGAATGTTAATGTACCCGTGCCCAACAATGGTTTAGTGACTTTATCTTAATCCAATATTAAAATAAAATTACTGCATACACTGCGTCATCAGCTACGCTCGTTGTAAGTATCATGATGTTGATGTTGTCAGTATTTATGTTGTTGTTTTTTTAACTTTAAGACGAAGCTTCAGGTTGGGGTAACGGGGGCGTATGGTAGGGCAACCGACACTTACACTCGTGAAAGAAATAGATTAGTACCCACTAAGAATTTTTGGCTACCAGTCTTAAGTAGACTGGTAGCCAAAAATTCTGATAACCTAGAATCCAATATCGAAATATCCAATAATAACCTATAATGGATATTCCTATTATATATCCTTACAACAAATAATTTTGTACCTAAGCGGCTTAAATCAAATTGACAATAGAATATATTTTTATCTTACATCCTTTGCAAAAGTTTAACAAAATATCCATAATATTTGTATATCAGAACCTCGGAAAAATATTTTCACATTACAGATTTACGATGTCGTAAGCCAAAAGCACCCATATTGTTTTTTTGTTTGACAGTTTTCACATAAACATGTTATGCAAAAGCTTAAGGATTTTGTTGTCTGTCTGGTCTGTTTATTGTATTTGTCACTAATAAGAAACTAATGTTTTTATTGTTGATGTGGGTTTGTTATTTCTGTAGCTAAGCACTGACTGTCATTGTTCGGCTAATAATTAATAAAATTAAATAGTAAATTTCTTTTTGTACAGTCTCACGAGAACTATTTTCGTCTTCAATGATGTACATTTCATTTCTTTGGAGAGCGATTTCGCACTCTGTGTAGATGAAATAAGAAAGACGCAAGTTACTGTAAGCTAAAGTATCTTCGATAAACAACTATAAGCAGTGTTTATCTTTATATTAAAGAAAGTTATTATTGCAACAACTTAGTAGTGAACTCGACGTAGAGGAAAGTCTGTGTACGAGTTGCCATTCCTTAATGTTTTTTTTAATTTTCAACAAAATACTCAGAACTAAGTAGATTAATTTCAGAAAAATATAGCGTGTAAAAAAAAATTAAGTATCAGTGACGCGAGGAAACCATAGACTATTTCACCTTGTGTTCTTGGACGCGAATTACGCTAAAACCAGGCGACTCAGTCGAAAAGTATTGAAGGAGAAAAATCTGCGAAAACATTCTGCTACTGACATTGATGTATTCACTGCCACGAACATTCGGCCGGTAAACAAGTAACGTCGGTAAATAAATGTCATAATAGTATATTGGTACTGTGTTCCACTCGTAATGGTTTGTGTCATGCTTTTCGTAATATGGCGGGGATTGTGCCAATTTTTGTATGGATAACATTCCTGTGTTTCGACAATTTAATTTAAATTACATAATTCGACAATATGTGTAATTATTTAGCATGTCGAAATTTTGTAATGAAGTACATATTTTCATTTGAGATATATGCACAACAACGACTTCCTTTGTCTCCTATCATAATATAGTATCTTAGAATATGCTGTCACAGCCACTCTGTAATAAAAGCCTCTAAATAAATGAAGAAAAAAAAGTATGTTATTTAACAATTGTTGTTTAATCATGGGTTGGAAAATGTTTACGCTGACATCATTCGCTCTCACTAACATGAAATGAAAAATCTATTTAAAAACACCAAAGAATGATAAACTGACAGTTTACCTGCGGATTAGACCAGACACGTTTAAAAATTATAAGCTGTTGATTGGAATAGTAATGTCGTAACAGTCAAGTGCATACGTTATGCGAAGTATTTATCAATTCTGCACAACGACGTAGTTGAAACAGCTAAGTTTCAGTAGACAAGGGGTGAACGTGCTGAAACAAGGCGAGTCGCTACCCTGTAACGCTCGCTTATTCATAAGCGCTCTTTACGCCCAAATCGATATATTACTTTGTAACTAGCTGCGTCATCAATTGTGGTGGACTGTAACACGCCATACTGAACTACATATTAGCATGACTTAGTACGATACGGTTTGTACTTCAATTTTTTTTATTGCTGGTATTTTACTGGGGTACATCACCACTTGCCAAAAATGACAGCTTGTTTTCAGTGAAGGAACAAAGATATTATATATGTATATATTGCCACCCTGCAAAAAAGTGTCGTATCACAAAAAAGTATCATATCACATGTTAGGTACGTTTTGACATTGTTATAGCATTGAATAGCAAATGTTGCATTCGGTTAGCTGTAAAAACATCGTTATTAACTCAGTGAAAAAGCGAAGCCCTTTTTCACTGAGCTGTTTTGTTCAATTCATCGGCATAAAAGGCGTGTTTTCTCGAAATAGCTGGTTTTGTATTATGACTCTTTTTTTGCCGGGTAGCGATACATGTAGGTACAAGAGATCCAATGATCAAGGATGCCTCGACATGGGCATACCAGTCTGGCCTAAAAGTCGCTGGCAACATACTACCGCGAAAACGTACACAGAACATACATACTTGTGAGAGACAATATATGACGAAATCATCTCTTTGTAGCATCATATAAAAATTGCAGCCCTATTAGCATATTTACGAGTTTAACAATTATCCATAATATAATAATGAGTAACAGCTAAATTTAATGAATGTTGGACTGAACAGATCATATAACCCGCATAATTTTCTGAAAGAAAAAAATACAATAAACAAATGAGAAAATATATTATTGAATATTAAATTATTTTAATGAAGATATCCTATCCCTTTTTTCAGCAACAAATTATTTTAATAGCCTACTGTAATTAAAGCATATTAATATCCTACCCACACATTAATTTAAGCTTCGTATAATATATTTCGTAGCTGAGATCTTCCGGGGTGTAATGTAAGTGTACAACTATGGATAAATATGATTATGAAAGGCTCGTCTCTCGGCCATAGGGGTCATTGACTTTATATGCTTAGTATTAGGGATATGATGAGAAATATTAGTTCATAACTGAACATCACTTTTATATGTAATTGTGTTCACCTTCTTTAATACATTTTACACACATGAAAATGAACTAAGAAGACACTTTCTTTTTTTACTTCATCGCAGAGACCTTTCATGCATTGAACAATGTATAACGAATAAACGAACGAAACAAAAAGTAAACCTATGGCTTACCTTTCCTTTATTAAAGGAAATAAACTTTTACCTAGCTTCATCTCCCCTATATTATGTTCTTATTTCAAATTATTCAACTGTTTTCTATTACCAGCTTGACCTCCCCTCTCAACGGCTGACCTGAAATGTAGTCTCATCATGGATTTCTAAAGCCATTCTCAGATGTCTATAGAATTGTTTAATGGTGATGAGCGAAGTGGCCATAGGAACTTCCATTTACTTTAAATTCCAATACTAATATAAAAGCTCTTAAGTCACTTTTAATTTACTTATCAAAGATCTTCTCATCGACTGGTTCTAAACGCAAACTACGCCACACACTTAAACACGCTATATAATTCAAAAACACTCATATTAAGTCTTTCAAAGAGTCGTGTAGAACATCCCAATTTGTTTGTCTATTCACTGAGAACGGAACAATAATTCAGTAGAAGCGTGACTTTTATTGTTGAAACTTCATCATTCATGCAAATGATGTTTGTGTTATAAATATCATAGCTACATTTGGCTACTTCATAAAATTGGTTAAGATTGGGCAACGAAAATAAACTATCAATATAACGTACCAATTGATTCCCAATTGCTGAGAGATGCTGAATTTTGTAGAGAGTTATGTCTCCGGTAGCAATTCCGCAAATTATCTGTTTAATGAAACTTCGACTTAATAAATGATCAATTCGAAGTAGCTCCATTCATCATTCTGTCAGTGTTAATATATAGAGAAACAAAAAGTGCATTTGTATTTGTATTGTGATATCTAAAGATTTGCATGCCATAACGTAGAAATATACGAATAGGAAAACTAACTTTTTATATATCTAACACTATTGTTATGTTGTCAACTTATATATGTTCAGGAAAAACATTTTTTAGCGTTACAGCACCATCTTGAGATTGCTCATTTATTTTTACCATACTAGTTTCTGCGGCATCAACGTATTAAATATCGTTAGCACATAGTTTTACTAAATGATCTTAACAATTCTTCACACTTTGATAAGGAAATCATCAATATTAATTATCATTAATTGATTATGTAGTAAAATAATTTGTGTAAAAGTGGATTTCACACAAAACAAAATGCTTTTTCTGTCATTCATTTTCAATAGTATGTAATGTTTTCTTGCTCTCGTAATCAAATTCCAGACCACTTTTTCCATCAGTGCTAATACATTTATCCTTCAGAGACCGTCACTTAGTGGTCCAGACGCCAGAACCTTTAATTATGTTACCCGGCAGGGTATTAAAAGCTTTCTTGTGTAAACTAAGTGAAGCCTTTCACTTGGCATAATTTTCTTGATAAGGTTATCACTTTTTGTACGACCAATATTTCCGTTAATGTTATACCATAAAAAAAATTATTGACTGTTTGATAGAAAAAATGCTTTTAGTACATACATACGGACACGCCTTTATCCCCGAAGGGGTACGCAGAGGCGAATTAAACGTCATCATTATACCGACTACAATTTAATCCAACTTACGAAATAGGGGGCAAGCCTATTGCCGTCAACCGGACTTTTTAGGCTTTTTTGTTTGTGAGAGAGCCATGCTTCGGCACGTATAGGCCGGCTCGACGGGAGTGATACCACGACCTCACAGAAAACCGGCAGTGAAGCAATGCTTTCATTGCTTTTCACCGCGTGAGTGACGTTACCGGAGGCCCTTCCCTCTCCCCCCTCTCCCCTCTTCTCGCTCTTCACCCCTACTTCCACCTTATAGGCCGGCAACGCACTTGTGACTCTTGAGTTGCAGGTGCCACTGGGCGGCGGTAGTCATTTACCATCAGGTGACCCGTCTGCTCGTTTGCCCCCTATACCATAAAAAACAATTGTTTAAAAAATTGTTAGTATATTGGAAGGAATATGGCATATGGGACCCATCCGCTTAAGCATTATCTTTCTAATATGCCTATATTAGAAGGATAATGCTTACACGGGTGGGTTGGAGAGTATAAACAATAACTCGTGTAGATCAGGGTCCCGTACCCTTATCTTGAACTGGCTGTTGTCGGAACCCTGAACTCTCTAACTAATGCTCTAAGTGTCTAAATAAATAATAAGTGCAATTAATAGAGGTGTCTGTGAATTCCTCTGACTCTTTATACACCGATAAGATGCGGTTACCGGTTCACAAATACTTAGATACAACAGGAGTGGTGTTAGTTTTCCATTGTCAACCCTAGTACCATCCACCACCAGTATATCAACAGTATCACTTTTGATAATCAGCCATTAGAACCTCCTGAGGAAAAGATTCGAGTTCTTTAAAATATTTTGGAAACTGCATGCTAATATGCTGCAGCAAAATATGACATAAACCTCCGTGCCGTAGAGCTTTGACGAGTCTTTTTGTCTTTATTGTTTTATTAACTATTCACATATAATGTGAACTACTCGCGTCACGATCAATTGTTTCCAAGCAAAACACGCGAAACAAACTTTGTGAAATAGTTGCGTTTAAACAGTAAATTAAATTAATTGTCCAAGCCATTTCATTACTAGCACCTTACCCGAAATAATGCCAGAAATGTTTTAGAGCAACATTGTGTAATACAAATGTTTTGTTTTTAGATTACTTTGTCACAAGTTCGTGCTTTTCTCTATGTCTAATAATTTGTGTTAAAAATAAGAGAAAAACAATGAACATGAAATGTAAGCTTTATAAATATTTGTTTGGCTCAATAGTAAAAATATTCATACCAATAAATCAAAATTTTCGTTATAGTTCAGGTGGTTAAAACACATTCATGTTCTCAAAAACAACCTTGTCCTTTGATTGGAAACGATATAGGACCTCCGTCAGCCCCAACTATATTTTAATTATCTATCTTCGGCGCTAGATTTTTTTTTAATATGACTTATTTGTATAAAGTTACATGTTTCTACCGCAAAAAGGCGATATAGTCACGAATACTACTGAAGGCACAACAAGCGTAGCTGCAGGCCGAGTTTGACTATTGCTATACAAATTTATCAAAAAATTAAAATCTTACTATTATGTTTTTCAACAAAACCCGGTCAACCATGATTGGTTTCCGATTTCAGCCAACGATGACTCCCGAACTTCCTATAAAAAGCTTGAATAAAATTGACAGAAGAAAATATGGTGTAGTTATTGTATTGTTAACAATACTTTATTTAATTAATTATCTTAATACTTAAACTACACGTCTTTACGTTACGTTAAGTCGTCAACTTTACACTATCAAAATAAACAAAAACTTATTATGTAGAAAAATATTATAGAAAAAACATATTTTTTCTTCTGTACGGTACCGTAATGAAACAATTTATAGTTGCTGCTCTAAATAAAAACTTCAGGGTTTACTTCGAAAATAAACACTATAAACAAATCGCTCTACATTCATCATCAGCTATCAAAAACAGACCTGCCAGTGCGTCCCTCGGGTAGTCGTGTATTCCAAATTCGATTGCAAATTGGTAGAATCACTCCAATTTGTCATGTTCAAGCTAGCGTTAAGTGAGTGCTAGTGAAGAGGTGAGCTATCCCGCTATATCCGGGTATTTGGTAAACTTCTGTTTTCAATACGGATCGAGCTAAAGGGGACGACACCGTCCCCGCCGTAATGATAGAATTAACAACGTCTTATTTCTAATCTAACTTATGTATAACCACTCAAGCTCTCAACTCTTTTGACGCCGTATATAATTTATTTAGAAAAATAATACTAGACAAGTGTAGGGGGAAAATAAAACTAAAAGCTCTATAATATGGAGTATGGTATGCTGATGTGATTTAGGCACGTGGAAAGAATGACAAAACGAACACCGGATGCAACCGAAGAGGTGGCCGGAAGGAATTGACCATGCAGAACATACACTGATCAAATTGGTGATGTTCTGAAAAAAGGGTAGGTCAGATGTACCCTAAAACCAGCTGGCTTGTATGATGAAAGGTTTAATGAGAGTAGAGCAAGCTTGTGAGGTATGTAAGGATGGAAGCAATTGGCGGCTTTTGTCTCTGCCTACCCGGAAAGGACAAAGCGTGAGCTTATGTATTTTGAACATCCAAGACGTCTTTTGTATTTCATATTTTGACTTGTGGTTCTATCTAACAGCATATTTTAGTAATCAGTGCCATGTTAATACGTAAAACACTCTTAAATTTTTTTAAATGTATTTCTATACACATTTATTTATAGTGTTAATAAAATTTGTATATAAATATTTTTGTTAATTATATAAATCCGTTCCTTCTGTCCTTCCTTCCGTCCGTCCTTCCGTTTTTGCCGAAACACAACAATCCACAGATACACTTTTAATTCATCACGTTTAATACATTTTTTATTCCCGGAGTGGGACATCACTAGACCGGCGTCGCATCTCATTGGGATTGGAAGTGGAGGTTTCGTTTTTATTTTGTTCTGTTCCCCTATAACCTACAGTCTTCCGTGTTGTGAATGATGTTGCAAACGTGCAATTAGTGGATGACGTTTTTAACGGGATTATATTTCTTATGTCGGGCGTGCTTTTTTTAGTTGTTATTTTCCAGTGTTTGCTTTTCCATCGTGGAATACAATTAAGAAATTAATAAACATTCTTTTTTATTATGTCAATTATGGTTATTTCACATTAAGAGTATTTAAGAGTTGACGCAGGTGAAACTGCGGGAGAGGTGGTGCCCGCACTTTTGCGGGCAGGCGCTAGGGGGGGTCCGGATGTGTTAATAAAAGCTGTTCCCGGATCCCTCCTACTTAAGGCGCAGTACGGCACACCGTGTGGTTTTATTCGGTCCGATTCCGACACACCGCCCCACCGAAAACCCCCGATACAACTCATACAACCGAGCAAGGAACTCGGTATGTAAGCGTTGAATAAAATAAACTGCTTGCGAATTTTTGTATGGTGCCAAATTGTTTGTGGATCGAGAAGACTCTTTATAACTTTCTAGATATTGTTTTTTATTGTTATGTAACTATGCTGATAGTTTTATTTTGGAAAGATATTTTGAATATAACTTAAAAATATACCTAGCGCTTATTTGTGAGCACTCGTGTTTAATTGTGTGTGTCGGACTAACCACACCTGCATTCTCATTTTTTTCAGGCATTGTAATCTTAATAATCTGTAAGACTTAATATTATAATAAAATTGTAATAATGCTCTTTAGAGCAGCAAACGAATGTTTTAAGCAGCCTCCGTAAGACGCCGTGAGATGTTGTTACATTGGATTCTACTTCGCGGCGTTTTAGTGTTTTATAATGTCCTAGTTGCGCCCCGCGGTTTCACCCGCGTAAGTCCCTCGTTAAATTTTCTTTTTTGTGCAAACTTCACATAAACCATTTACTAAATAGTCCGAACAAAGCCGAAACATTTGGTTTGGATAGGTGAGCCCGTTCTTGAGTTATAAAATTACAACGAAAAGTGCCATTGATTTAACATATAAATGTTTAATAATGTATGATGTCAACATCATTATATTTATAAAATTTTGCTATGAGATCATTTCATATCGCGGTCTAATAAGGGATTGTCCATTAATCACGTGAGGAGGGGAGGGAGTGTAGTGAGTTATCACGTATATTATTTTTTTTTTGTAAAACGCGCTATTATATCTGTATTTAACGATAGTATTCTGAATTTTCTTAAGGGTATTTGGAAATTAAAAATACACGTGATTTTGGCTAGGGGGGGTGGGGTTAGTCTAAAACCTCACCACGTATCACCAGGGGGAGGGGGAGGGGGTGGTAAAAAGCTGCTAATCGAAGAGTCGTATATATTATAGCGTACTAATTGGGTTTTATCCACCCTGAATCCGCAAGAATTTGTAAATTAAAAAAAGACGAGTTCAAATATTTCCAAGTTTTACCCAGTGATTTTAATTGTTTTGTAATATTATTAATCCGATATCTTTTCGTTGTCTACAGAGGAAGAATGCTACCACTGCATGGCGAGCTTGGTGGCGTCCAAGGAAAAAATGTTTATCACGCAAACGAAATTACTCAACGAAGTCACATGGAAGACTGTTATGCAGATCGCTAAGAAACATGCCGTAAGTCCTAAGTACAATTTGTCATCGACATCATTCTGGTAACCAGAATTTAGGTTGGCGAAATGTGGTAGTAGACTTCGACTATGCAACTTCAAGAGTATCATTTTACTCATAAGGGAACGTACCCATACTACGTGACCCATTTTTTACAATTTTTATACCCCTCCCCCCCTCGGTGACCACCCGTAGTATATGCCAAGACCCCCCCTCCTCCTCTAGTTATCACGTAGTAATTTATAGACATGGTTTTAATGAATTTTTTGCCTACAGAAAGTTAAAAAGCGCTAAACGCTCGCTTGTTGGCACCTGTGAGTTTAAAAAGCGCTAAACGCTGCGCGCCATATTTGAATATAGCTCTAAAAAGCACGACATTTCCCTAGAGGATATTGACTACGTGACAAAAACCTAACCTCTGTCCAAGCGTGGTATTTTGAAGACCCCCTTCCCCCCCTCCCCAGAACGGGTCACGTAGTATGGGTACGTTCCCTAAGTATGGTTTCCAGAACTCTTTATAGCAACACTGTACTATCAGACATAAAATAATCTTTAGTTTGAAGACCCCCTTCCCCCCCCCTCTCCCCAGAACGGGTCACGTAGTATGGGTACGTTCCCTAAGTATGGTTTTCAGAACTCTTTATAGCAACACTGTACTGTCAGACATAAAATAATCTTTAGTACAATACTTGCGAGTTAGACTACGAGTATTTAAAGTCAGTCGAACCTGTAAACTGGGTTAAATAATACATTAAACTTATAGAATGTTAAAAATCAATATTCTTCTTTAACCGTTTCTAATGCTAGATAAGCTGGTTTGCCTATTATAATCTATTACGTAAACTCAAAAAATGCGTAGAAAACCTTTGAATTTTCTATTGTAAGGGTCGCGTGCCGGATGTTTACTATCAAAGAAATAAATCCATCTTTCAAATTATTCCATAAGGTTATATTACGTGCATACCTTACCTAATGACGTGCCTAGCGAACAAATTTTAATAGTTTATTTTATTGAACATTTAATTATTTAGTTTGATAACAAACGCTTCCGCAGGGGTCTACACGGCGGGGTCTACCACGGTCCTATATCATATATATACAATTGTATATCCTTGATGTTAATATCACTTATATAAAAGGTGCCTCGTTGGCACCTTGGTCTATTTTGAGGTGAAGTTCAATTCCCATCGGAATACGAGAGTGAAGCAATAGGAAATGCACTTGTTTTACACACACACTTGTGCACTATAATTGCTTTGGTGCTAGTCTAATTGAAACTGACCGCCTGACGTAAAATCGGTCAGGACAACATTATGAAGGGATCCAGTATTTTATTGTAAACTAGCAGTTCCCGCGCGCATTCGCTCGCGCGTACATATTTATATATTTTGCGCGGAATGAAAAACGTTCCGGAGATTACCCAACAAACAGACAGACAAATTTAAAAAACTGATTTTTATGCATGGGTTTCGTGCAAATAACTGTATGATCTTAAAAAAAGACTATTATTTTGACATTACAAACAGACTCTACAATTTTATTTATTTGTATTGGTTTTTGCTTACTTTGCATAAAGGTATAATAGGTATAACGTCAGAATTTTATGACCGGATTTCATTTCTCTTAAATAACAAAATATTCTTACTTAGAGCAACGTTTTGTTTTTTTTTAATTTAACTTCAATTTTGAATGATCTCATATCTAACTCAAGAGAGCCTGCGCAAACATACAATGAATAAACATTCGCCAAACGTGAACATCGACCAACATCATAATAATTCAACCACCCCCTACTCCACGACCACAGAATTCTAAGAACTTCATTAGAACCCCTTCGTTGTTCT
Source organism: Euplagia quadripunctaria (assembly GCA_963859945.1). Taxonomy (NCBI): domain Eukaryota; kingdom Metazoa; phylum Arthropoda; class Insecta; order Lepidoptera; family Erebidae; genus Euplagia; species Euplagia quadripunctaria. The sequence goes on along the minus strand of OY982563.1, from coordinate 22,433,935 downwards.
TTATGTATTAAAATTCCCCCACGAGACGACGGACACATACATATAAAACAGGCTGTCACTGCTCCTCAATCTAAAGTATTAATACGAGCACGTGGGAGTGGGTAAACTTAAAAAAAAGTACGTGTATGATCAACGCCGACCGAGCGTAACGCAGTACATTTTATGACGACAATGTCATTACTTGTATTATATTACACAATATTGTATAAATAGCTTTGTTGAGATATAAACAATCATGATTTTTGTCCTGAGCTGATATATAAAGTATACAGTGCAGGCGCCTGATTACAGGATTCCTACGAAGTTGTAACCTCAAGCATCTTCAAGGGCGCTTTTTGCTTCTCCTCCGGTGTGTCTTACGATGCGTAGTTATTTTTCCATTATGTTAAGGGGTCAACAATAAAAGGTTGAGAAACCATGCCTTATGGTTATCGCGTGCTACTCACTACAAGTGACTACACATTACCTACCCTATATCCCTGGAACACGCGACCATTCAACTTATTTTCTTTATTTTCACAACTATTCAAAAATATACTGTTTGTTAGTTAACGGCTTACCTAATTACTAGCCCAATTAATTACTTCTCGAGGCTTTTAAAAAAAATCCAAAAGAATTCAGATTCAATCCAAAAAGAAAAATCCAAGGTTTCTTTTTAATACTTATAAATAATAACTATGTCTACCTAACAGCTCACTGAGTTTGACTGAGCTTTTTGTAATAAGTAATTTTTTAAAAGCAACGTAGATTACGTGTGACTAAAACTGTTACGCGAGGCAATTGCTAAAGCTTGAAGTGGATTCTTATTGTTGTAGCTATATTGTATATATATATTTCCAATTTTTTTTTGTCAGAGTTAGCGAATATTGTGCATTAATGATTTACAGTTAATGTTTGTTAAATTAAAGTATATTATATTTCCCGACAGCATACATTTTGGTGTGTTATTCTATATTAAGTATGTGTCTTAGTATATATTCTTCAAAAAAGGCTATTGTTATTTACACAAAAAAAAAACAGTCAATGACTCATTAAACTGTTAAGCAAATAAGAAATTAGTAACAGCCACGTTTTTTATGAATCATCGCCTTTATCTAAACGACTATATTATGCAAGTAGCAATTATGTCGCACACGTTACGTGTTGTCTACGAGCACGATATATCAATGATATCGATACTAATAAGGGCCGACTCTGTAACACTACTTATCGATAAAGTAAACGTCGAGGTGAACGACACTCGTGTTTAAAATCGATAAGGTTACTTGAACTTTAATAGCGATTCTTCACTCACATAAACACGCACGTAAATCGATTACTTTTTTCCCTCTAATGTAACATTTACCAAATTGTACTTTTTTTTTGTTACTTGATTAAGGATCCGTTCAGAAATTTTACTGTTTTAACAAAACAATGAATAATATTGATTACATCAATCATCAATAATTATATATGATATTGATTTAATGATAAGTTTTCGCTTTAAGATAACTACATTAAAAATTAATTCAAAATACGTACCTTCGGCTTAGCGGCCCACAGTCTGGGCGGATTTGACAGACATACCATCAAACACAAGGTATCGCATCTGTAATATTAGAAATAACAATACAGTCAAGTTCTGTGTAAGTTGAAGATTTGCGGAAAAATGCAATATCATATAGATGTGTGAATCTATATTATTTATTTAAAACAACTAGTTATAAAACATTCTAATTATTTGATCTCAAAATCTATTCCAGCGTGATTTAGTTAACATTTAACGGGAAAGGAATCAAGGTTTTTATGTATCACCTTCTCCTATCTAGTACAATAACTTAAAAATTGCGCAAAAAGAAAACGTCGCCTACTAAACATACAGTTTTTTTCTTTTTGTTTGTTCATTTTCAAACTTTCCGAGTTAGTCGTTGTGTATAAAGTGCATTCTGGTCGGAGTGACTCACATCAGCTCGTAACCGTCCTATTTATTTATGATCATTTATAAAGTAATAAAAGTATTATCAGTATATTGAACTTTTAAACTGTTGCATTGTTCGATATAAATAACAAGAACCAATCTCTCTTAATTTTCATTCTCGTTACGAGACTTATATACGACACATTAACAGTGAAAGAACAGATGTTGAATTGAATCTCACTAACATTATAAATGTGAAAGTTTGGATGGATATATGGATGAATGGATGTTTGTTACTCCTTCACGCCAAAACTACTGAACCGATTGTAATGAAACTTAGATAGCTGGAAACCTGGATTAACAAATAGGCTACTTTTTATCCCGATATTCTCACGGGATCGGGACTTACGCGGGTGAAACCGCGGGGCGCTGCTAGTTCTAAATATATAATAATTTGACATTCTCATCTCATCAGTATAAATTACTTTATTTTCTAAAGATCGCAGCTAACTTGCATTGCGGAAGTCTAACCCAGCGACTGATCGCTATCTAATCGCTGCTAGTCGCTAAAATAAGATGCTACATCAATTTTGGGAAGGAGGTCGAACGCTGGTCGGGGGTCGAAGACAAAAATGTCACGCAGTAGCACAATTACGGGTCGTCAATGATTAAAATGAGAATTTCGAGTAGGCCCTAAAATAGAATTAATCGAAAGCAGGCGGTTTGGACAGCTAAGAAAGGCTATCGTAAGCAGGTCCATAGATGACCGATTGTGAAAATTCGAGCCACTCCGGGCATCGAGCGCACCGATAACCACTTACGGTCGGGCGTGCTTGTTTTCCGACATAATTATATGCTTTACGTTTTTAAGAGCAGGTATTTCAAGAACGGCTCGTCTGTCTGAATTCGTCTGAATTAATAATTCAAATCCTACTGACATTATAAATGTGAAAGTTTGGATGGATGGATGGATGTTTGTTACTCTTTCACGCAAAAACCACTGAACCAATTGCGATGAAACTTGGTATGTAGATAGCTAGAGACCTGCATTAACGCATAGGCTATTATTTATCCCGATATTCCCACGGGATTGGGACTTACTTACTTTTGAGGTTTGCTGAAGTCGATACTTGTAGTCAATATAGGCAATCCGCTCTGAATTTTAAGAACAAATCATTTTTTCTCCACATACATAAATAACTTCACATACATAACATACTACCTTATAGTTTCCGTACACTGGCTCAACATGTTTGCAGAAGTCGGCAGCCCAGCACCTCTCCCGGCTATCGGGCGCCATCGGACCAGAGAGAATCTACGCCGACTGGCAATGGTGGATTCTAGCCGCGCTCCCGTTTCCACATCTCGTCAGAGTACTCGACTGTTTCTTCCATGAGGGGATCAAGGTGAGAATTCTTAACCTGAAGCCTGGTGTTCCATTTGCAGTAAACAGTTTAATCGAAATGTTAGTTTCTTATTTACATTCAGCAACTGGAACTGGTCAATTATACCATTCAATTCAATTAAATTATATTTTATAGGCATTTTGAGTAGGTAATAATGTAATCATCTTTCATATTCTGTACAAACTTGAATTCTGTTGACAGTCATATCCAAATTAAGTTATTATTAATTAGTTTGTACGCGCGATTACGACTAAGCGTAATTGCGCCCTTTCATGTTCAAACGCTTTGATAATATTCCAAATCTAACTCAAAATTTGTCATCTGTAACGAACTTGATATATTAAATCTCAAGAGGCGAAACAGATTGATATTTTAGGATGTTAAATAACTTGATTCTATAAGGTAGTTATTAAATTAATTATCAAAGTTCTTATTTCTTTTTAAGTTCGGAAACTTTTTGATTTTCTAGTCTAAAGAAATTTCATAAAATGAACTCGAAAGTAAGGTAAACTAAAAATGAACGGGGGTCCCACTGAAAGTTTTTAGAAAATAAAAAACGGAATGATATAGAAACCTGTTAATATTTTTATATATTTCTAAGCACCGTCGCATGCGATGGAACCATTGACTGAAGCAGTGAGCCCACTCTTCTTTAGGGATCTCTTCCACGTCTTTTTCAAACGCAGCCACGGCATCTTCAGGGTTCATAAAACGAATTCTTTTAAGTTTATCTTTTATTTTTGGAAATAAATAAAAGTCACAAGGTGCCAGGTCGGGACTGTAAGGAGGATGACTCACTAGCTCCACACGTTCGATAGACAAATATTCGATAGTCCGTCTAGTGGCGTGAGCTGGAGCGTTGTCGTGGTGGAGGAGGATCCTGCTTCTTGGGCGCTGCTGTCTAACATTTTCCAAGACAACTGGTAGACAGTGATTGACATACCAATCTGCAGTAACAGTCCTTTTATCTTCTAGAATGATTGTTGCGAAATACCGGTCTGTCCAAAGAATGAGACAATCATCTTTTTCCCTTGACTTCTGCCCTTCTTAACTTTTGTCGGCAAATCTTCGAATGGAAACATCCATTTGCGCAGATTGTCTTTTGGTTTCGGATTCGTAACAATATATCCAGCTTTCATCACCTGTGACGATGTCATATATTATACAGCATTCGAGTCACCTCCGTCATACTTTTCAAGCATTGAGCGGCATCAATCCAAACGACGGCGTTTTTGATCTTCCGTCAAATTATGAGGTATCCATCTAGTACAAAACTTTCTGACGTCTAAATGTTCATGTAATAATTTTTGTACTTGACTCATACCAATGCCTAAAGTTGCCCGAATCTGTTGATAGGTCACCTTTCTATCAGCTTGTATCATTAGCCGCACAATAGTCGTCTACAATCATCAGTGAGTTTGCTTCGACGATTGTTGTTGAGTAAAACCGCAACGAAAGTCGTAATAAATCATTGAGCGAAAAATTTTCTCTAGTCAAATGCCGCCAATTTGTAAAAACAATTAATTAAACATCTACAGATTCCCAAAGAGTTCCTAATTGGAAATTTAAATAAATTTTTCATCGGCTGCTTTTCTTACTGGCCTATTCTAAAAACTTTCAGTCTGACCCACAAAAGCAAACCTATTTCCAAAAAAAAAAGATGTACAGAATAGCATTATATGATTAGTACAGTTATTAACATGACTTTCTGTGCCTAGGTGTTCTACAGAGTGGCACTAGCAATCCTCATTCTCTTCAACAAGCATGCATCGAATCAGAACTCTGAATGGTACGCCGAGGCGACCAAGAACGGCGTCGATCACGCGATAGACAAGTTCTGTAGGAATATGCCCGCGTCGCCCACCAAGCTGCTCAGAACTGCTTTTAGTATTAGGGCTTTAAGGTAAGATTCATAAAGAACTTATACATCTTAAAATCACTCATTCAGCTGTGTAAATTATCACGTTTTCTTTAAACCATAATTTCCTTTTGAATCTGTCCAGCCATGTCAGAAACGTTTATCTGACGCTGCATTATAAATTTTCTTATATTCGAGATTTCCTACGTAATCTATAATATAAAGAATGTTATAAAATAAAAAATACACAAACACTTCTTTGATCTCAAAACTCATTTAAAATAACAATTTTCGAAGTACAAAAAGTATTCCCGTTAAAATTGGTTCGTTAAGGCTCATTTGCCTTTGTGTCTGCGAATGGAATACATAATTAATTCCTCTGATTCTGAACATGCAAATAATTTTGAACCGTCGATGAAGTCTGTAAACTGAGTTAGATTATTTATACTAATTTTATAATTTATGTCTCTTTAAGCAGTATTTATGTGAGTTTGAGCCCTTTAGAATAGTAATGTTGTCGTACACATTTGATTTTACGATGTATTTGACGTAAATAAATATTTAGACAACGCGAGTAAACTGTATACCGTATTCTTTACTATTCATTCGTGTTAATGACAGATAAAAAAACAGTAGTTAAATAAAGAAATAAAGTTATTAATGTGACTCTTTGAAACAGTTCACAGTACATATCGCGGGTGTTCATCAAGACGGAGATGACGCTTAAATCCAAAGCGGTGATCACAGGCAACCGGCTCGTCCGATCTAGGTCTTCCGACAACCTGCCCACCAGCCAGTCACAAGTCAATATCCAGATGATGTCACACACGCTCACCATACGCGAGGTTAGTTATGATGAGTTTGATCAAATTGATCAAAGTGATCATTATGATCACACTGAACAAATTTATTGACACGGTAAATTTTGAGCTGTAGCTATATATTTATTAAAATTTTATATTATCAGAAAGGCTGTATGTAAATTTAACAGAATAATTTATAAAAAATAATAAGTTACTATTTTTTAACAAAATAGTACGAGTACATTAGGACAACACAGATCAATCAATGTCTATATTTAATATAATGTGTACATGTAGTGTCATATTTTTTTTATAATTTTGCAGCCATCGTCAATGAAATATTGATAAAAATCTGGATATAGATGACTTTGTGTTTTTATAGCCACGTTTAGGTTTATGTTTTATGTACAAGCTTAAGGGTAGCCTATATGCTAACAGTCACGAAGATTATATTATATTCTAACTACACACTGCACAGCTACAAATATAAAAAGGATATATTTGTATATCGGTTTATTTTACTTGGTTCGCAGAGAATGTCTGAGGAAACGTGCAAACAGATGGTATCGTACTCGACGACATTAGGCGTGGCTTTGGCTTTTATTTATCATTAAATTCATTCAATTGCAACCCTAACACGACTAACTTTAAATAATCGAATTTCTATACAAATTCGATATTCCAGTCTAATATATTTTTTATGTAAGATACATCTTTCGTTTGTCCAAACCACCGTTATGTTATGTTCGGTCTGTGTGCGAGTCTGTGAATGAGTCTTACGTTGTTGTGTCTATCGGTGTAATCATACGACTCGTATTAATTCTCATTAGTTAGATATTTGACTATACGAATGAAAGATATTGAACATTCATTTCATTTGCTTTGATTGTCTGATTTATTCATGTTCCTCTCATTGTTTTCAGTGTGTCTTTCCTCTTTGTAAAATATATTTTTCTTACTTTACAATACTGAACATACAATGTCAATGCGTTTGATATTTGGCATGTGTGTGTTATCGCTCAAAACTTTAGGAAGAGTCGTAAACAAATGTAAAAATTTGGCATAAAAAATGGACAGCGCTTTAGAACTTAACAAATTTTCAGAGGATTTATATATAATAGTGATGTGAAGGTCGCATGTAATCGATTGTTTTGTGTGAGTGCTAACTGTGTGTCGATTTTCCTGTTAGGGCTCACATTCGCCGGGCCCGCGCGCCCTATCGATGGGCGTGTACCCAATTCAAGCGATCAGGTCGCAGATTTCAGACCAGAATGAAGTAAGATACAAGTATTCAGTCACCAAGTATAAGTGTCGCCCTATTGAAAGCTTGCGACATTATATCGATGTTTAGATGCACCGCTTGTCACTAGGTGTTTTATTTATTTCGTTCCTTTGAAGCAATAATGATGCTTTAGGAGAATCTTCGTTTATAATTCCAGCTTGTTTTAATTACAATTTTATTTTGCGTTTTATGGTAAGTACGTGTAATGTAAGCTAGTGTGCATGACGGCTAAATAGTGCGTCTGTTTGTTGATGTATGTTAATTTGTACAGTGCCAATACAATAACTCTCGACATATAGGAATTTAGGTCAGTACCGACTCCGCGAATTACCATTAAAAACAACAAACACGACTCGATAAATTCATTATGTATAATCTTCATCATCAACCCACATTCTATTGATCATTTCGATCAGAAGGATCGCTCTGATCAGAAGCATCAATTGATCATTCTGATCACAAGTCCATGATCATTCGCAGAGCCCACGATCCTCCCACCTGGCCATCTGGTTCCCATTTCCTAACGCCGTATTCAAGGACCAACGTCACCATGCATCAGATTTGAGACAGAAGGTTGGACAGAACATTCTGTTGACTTTTTTCATCACAATTAACAGGGATCATAGTTGTCGTGGTGGCACTTGTATACAACAAGTAGATTTTTTATTTATTTATGCACATTTTCCAGTTGGTAGATCGTTCAGTAATTTTGATGGGTTCCGTAGGTTAGTTTTGGGTACGTTTCATAAAGTTAAGTAATTTTTAAGGTAAATAAGTATTACTTATAACGTTTGGTTGTAATGCGAGGTCTCAAAACACAAGGTAGTTGGGTGCTATTCGAATTTGAGATGGACATAAATTTGTCTTTCAAGTAGTAAAGAATACAATTAATTTAAGTGCTTTTCGCAGTTGGTTGCCAAACTTACGGAACCCTTGCATGCAATGTTTAAACCCACTACTATAATCTACTTGCACCAGAAACCGTGCCTCAGGGCACAGTTAAAACATTCCAATTATTAATAACATTAAACAATTTATGTACATCAATTTTAATTGGCTGGTTAACTTCATTATTGTTAGAATCTGAGTAATAGTGTAATAATAATAACTAATAAGTATTATTTAAATTATTACATTCTACCGAAACCGACCCAATTCGAGTCTTAGGCTCAATCCAAAAACAGTTGCTTATATGCGTGCTTTTTATCGTTATTCCAATATTGTTGTAATACAACAACAATGTTGTAATGTAGCAAGGCACAAGGCGAAAATATAGCCCTGGCAAATGTCATACGTGTTTTAAAAAAATGTTATCACAAAAAGTCAAACAAGTCTCATCATTAGGCAAGTCATAGATAAGTATCGAGACTTTTACAACTCAACCCTAAAGAAAATAAGACTTTAAAGACTTTTATTACTGGACGGGTTTAAATAAAATATGAGTAGGTATGAAAAAAACCGTCAAGTTAAGAATCAACTTATTTTTGTATTCGAAACATTTTCTACAACGCAGAACAAAATGTATTTGACGGCTTTTCCTCAACGGTTACTTACATTCTATAATTTGTAGCATTTACAAGATCAGATTTTAAATTGAGCCAGTTTCACAACTTTTTTCTTTTAATTTAAAAGGCTGTGATTTTAGTTTCGTTTGTATAATATATTTATTTATTTCTTTAAAACTTTATGCACATAGAGTACAGAGGCGGAGTTAATGCCATAGGCATTTTCTGCCAGTCAACCTTCGGGTGATGCAGAGAAAACAAGAAGTAGGTGCATTAAAAATATTATAGTTTATTAGGTAAATTTGCAAACTAAATATCAGACAAAAATACTTAAACAAAGTATATAAGATAAAATACATATCATAAACATACATACAAATATGTGCACAAACATAATATATACATACATACAAATAAAAACATAGTAACGATTTAGATGATAAACTATGGGCAAGTTGAATCTGCTAGTTGTTCGAAAAAGTACTCCTTTACTTTCATTTATATATTTTAGTTCGCAAAGTGAGTAGGTCTGAGACCTAATCTGTGGTGACAGAGATCCTACGCATTGAACTTGTGGTTGGACATGATATAGGTAGGTAGGATTATCCATATTGTAGGATATGGCTGGGCAAAAGTATAATACCATTCTAGACACATCAAAAGTGTCTAGGGATCAAGTACGTTTTAGAGTATCCATGCAATTGAGGATTTAACTTTTTTGGATCGTTATTGATTCTTTTAGTGAGTTTCACTATTTGAATTAAGAATTTTCTTTAAATTTTGATTAAACATAAAAAATCAACTATCAATCAGGATTCCTATAAAAGTGTGTAATAGCGTTTTTACAAAACCATTACAATTTCTGCATCGGAACTGAATAAATTGCATCGATGTGGAGCGACGAAATCATTTGACACAAAAGGAGATGATAAGAGCCGTCGGTATTGTGGCTGTCGCTCTAAGCACTACACAAAGCGTCTTAAGCCGCCTCTGAACACGTTATCGTATCACGGGCAGCGTGACCGAGCGACATGGAGCACAATCTCGCATCACCACTCGCAGACAGAACCGGTACATCCAAAATACTGCTCGACGGAATCGTACCATGACCGCCATGATGTTGGTTACGAGGCTTCACAGCGTTTCAGGCTTGCTGATAAGCGACCAAATCATCCGACATCGTTTACGTGACACTTCACGTAAACGATTTCGGATGATTTGGTCCGACCCACTGGTCTGCGTTCCCGAAGGCCGCTGAGAGTTCCACCGAAAGGCCCGTTTGCAATGGGCTCGCGAACACAGAAATTGGGAGGAAAAAGACTGGCGTTGTGTTAGCTTTTCCGATTAATCTCGTTTCGGTATGAGGCCGGATACAAGAGTTTGGAGGACCTCTGGACTTCAAAAACGTTTGAAATTTTGTCAGGAAGTTCATTCATATGGAGGGGAAAAATAACTGTTTGGGCCGGTTTTTGTAACGGTGGAAGAACCGATCTTATTTGGATCACGGACAACCTCAATGCTCAGATTTATGCGGAGAGATTTGTTTCAGACACGATCATCCCATTGCGAAGCCAGTTGGGTGATTCGTTTCGACTAATGCACGACAATGCACGTCCACACACGGCTATAGTGGTAACACGCACTCTTGCCGATGCTTGCATCAACGTTCTGCCGTGGCCTACTCAATCGCCAGACCTCAACCCAATTCAGCACGCATGGGATATGGTCCAAAGAAGAGCACTGCCGAGTATGGATGCCGTGCATACTGAGTTAATAACTCTTTGACTTGCAGAAAGAACGTGGGCGGGCATTCCTCTGAGTGGTTTTGATGAAATGATTTTAAGCATGCCAAATCGGTATGATTGTGTGATTCGTATCAATGGTGGAAACACAGATTGTTAATTTTTTTATCTTTACAATAAATATTAAAAATATCCTCATTTTTGCCTTTTTGGCCATTTAATTGACGACATTAACTTAGGTTAATTTCCCACAATTTGCAAACATTGCAATTTTTCTTAATTTTTACAAAATATAGGAATAAGTTGTTAATGTTTAAACATCCAGTCCAGCCAGTCTTTGAGACTGGATCTGGTAAATATTAATTGGATAATTTTTTATAGTTAAAAAAGTACTTGATCCCTAGACACTTTTTATGTGTGTATATTTTATACATTTGTTCACAAATCGACAGTGTTGACTAACTTTAAACTTTCGCGTTCCATGATAATATAATTTTAATTAAGTTTGCACAAGTGCAAATACAAGTTCTCTTTTTCAGACTGTTTACGTCATCTTCACATTTATGATACGTAACGTGCCTCTATATCATCTCTATCTATCATTTTAACAGTCTACGGTGATAGTACGTCAAGAAATAAAAGTTGTTTTATTGATTTTTGTACTATTTTTTTATAAAACTTATTACCTAACCACCCGAACCACGACATCATTAACATACGTTTATAATATTTAAAAAAATGGAATGTGACACGAAACTTGGTAGGTCTATATTATCATTATTATTTATGTATAAACATGTCTGTTTTAGTAGAGTTTAGTTTTGTAAATATTTTTTTGCCAATAATTACTACAATATTTCTGTTATCCCATTTTGTGAATCCGCTAATTTGAAGAAATCAATTTAAATGCATAGTATTTAAACGTTATTATAATTAGATTTTGGTTTCATTGAATTGTACTTATAAAATAAGGTTTGAAATTTGTTTCTTAATTCAAAGACTTTAAGGTGCGTAATGCATATTTTTCGCGGCATTAATGTTATTCAAATCCGCCTGGTAATGCGAAAATCTTTGAATGCTACTTTTATGTTTTCTAATTTACTACATAATCTACTTCGTAAAATCCCCTACAAACTTACTAACTATCTACGCAAAGGAAAAAGACACACTACGGTGTTAGATGTTGAGTTATATTATATCTAAAACACAATAAATGTTAATTAACAAAAACAATATTGAGATGATAAGTAACTCATCGTAATACCTACATGTGTATCGCTTAGCCAATGTAAGCCATATTGATAGAAAATTTAGATTTTTGTTTCGACTTGCCTAGTGTGTTAGGGTCTGCACGAGACGTAAGTTTTATAATCCTTATCCCATATATGTGTCAATAGAAATTAATGTAAATTCTAGAAATGTCAGTTTTTACTTGTCAATTTTGTACAAATTTTGCTTTCTGTCATACATGTTGTGAAATTGGCTCTAACTAAAGCTACTTCGTTCAGTGTTGCATGTTATGTCGTTATTATATATATATGATGGTACTGCAATGTTCCGTAGTGCAAGTGAATAAGGTTTATAATCGAAGTGAAAACGAAAGTAAATCAATCAATAAATATACATGTACCTATTATTTTAATGTCTCTCAAATATACTTTGTAACAACCATTATAAAATGTCAATAAATTTAGGCTATATATTCTCAATTAGTTCAGCTTGATTAATGCCGCGTTCCTATAATAAAGAAACGATTCGTTTTGCTTACAGGCGGTAAAATTTTCATTGAAAATTCAATGAAACTGTACCGTCCGTAAGCAAAACGAATCGTTTCTTGATTATAGGAACGCGGCACAAATCATCTTCATTAATGGCTTTGTAAAAAAAGTACAGTGTATTATTTTTACTAACATCTACAAAACTTCATTAATGGTCATTCTCGTCTTTAAATGTTGCCAGCTGTAAAAAAAGTCTGTATATATTCTGTTGCGTTCTGTATAACATTTATTTATTAGTAATTCAGGCAGTCTATTATTTTTATTATAATAAAACCTTATTTACAAATGTTGCACCACCATCGCTAGTGCCGTAGTTCTGTACATGTGTATATTGATGTATCTACGCACAATACGCACTCTCACTTGTACGCGTCTACTAATAATCACCACTAACTGTAACGTTTATGTGTTGCCCGTTGTAAAAAAGGGATTACAAAAAATTAAGGCAAATCTCGTGCAAATACAGTTTTCTAATTAAGAATGGTTAACTATGAAAGTAATTATTTAATATTATAATGAATACAATTTTTTTAACTCTCGAAAACTCGTAAAGTTCGTCCGATTGCTAATTACATGTGACGTCTACTTCTGTCCAATTACCTAATATTTTTAACAAGCATAAAGAGGGCTTATTACTATTTTGAAATATAAATTTCTGTAGTACCAGTGATAATATTTGTACTGTTTAGAAACCCCATTACTAGTTAGTATTGTTAGTTGATGTTATAGCCACCATCTATGTTAGTTTAGCCATCAATTTTGTTATAATTAAGAGCTATGTTTTTAATTTTTAACACAATATTTCAGTTGTTCACTCTATGGTCGTGGTTACCAGTGCGCATCACAATGTACCAGCCAGTTTTGTTATATACGACAGAGGAGCACGGTTGTTCGCTGACCACTTTCTACGTGCGAGTGGAACATCATGAACCGACGCTACTCATGATTAAGACGTGTAATAACGAGGTAAGTTTCTTTTAAGGTTTTGCTTGATATTTTATTGATGAGAAGTTATTTTTATGTTGTACTACTAACCCGCCCCGGCTTCGCACGGGTAGCAGAGACATCTTCAACAACCATCAACATATTTCAATCAATTTACACAAAATCTTAACAAGTTATACACCTAAACCTTCCTCATGAATCTCCTCACTCTGTGTATTAGTGAAAACCGCATGAAAATCCGTTTAGTAGTTTTTCAGTTTATCGCGAACAGACAGACAAACAGACGCGGTTTGGGACTTTGTTTTATAATATGTAGTGATTGTTAAATGTAGGTGAATCTTCTATAAAAAAGTTAAAGAGGTTGTTTTTTTGGGTTGATTGATCTCTGGCAATAAAGTCGAATTTGATAAAATCCTTTTGCATTTGAAAGCTCAATAGTTTTTGAAATTAAAACGTCTTCAGCCGTTGAGCTATTTTTGGTGGGGACGAAACTTATGGGTTCGCGATACCGATATGTATTGTGTGACGTATTGCGCCAGACTGGTGACACGCAGTTTTAAGTTTTTACTTTTGATCCATGAGCGCAGTTCGTTGATATTATTATATTAATTGGCCACAACTGTTTTTTACATATTAGTGAATTGGTAAAACAATTAATTAGTGTAAAAACCCATTTGGGTTTTTAAGCGGTGTCGGTGTTCCTAGGCGTGTAGGTATTCTTTTTAGATCTCCTTGTCCATAGACAAAAGTTAGATCTATATTATGCGTATTTGAAATAGTAAATAATATAAATTTAACAATAAATACATTTACCTATAATTTATTCTCTTTTTATATAAAATGATAACGATAATTTTGTTTCTCATTACCTCATTTTTTATTTTCATCACATTTATAAATAAGGGGCCATCCATAAATTACGTCACACGAATTTCATTATTTTTTTTTGAGCCCCCCGTCATTGTCACAGGTGGTGGCACATTTGAGGGACCCCCCCTCCCTGGTGTGACGTCACATATTTTTCAATTGTTTACACAGAACTGAAAAGGACAGTTCTAAATTTTTTTTAAATAAAAATGTAGTAACGTGCCTAGTCTTTCGTTTACAGATAATGTTTTGTGTTTAATACTTTAGATTTCGACATGTGACGTCGACATGTCACACTACTCTGACCCCCTTAACGTGTGACATTCTTTATGGATGGCCCCTAAGTAGTGCACGTATTTATTATTACTAACTGAGTTATGATCGGTAGGTGTTCGGTGCGTACTGTTCAACGCGATGGTTCGAGCGCAATCAGAAGGACGAGCGCGGGAACCGACAGGCTTACTTCGGCACAGGAGAGACATTCCTATTTAGGTAAGACTTAATAAAAATTATATTATTCAGTTAATATTTAAAAAAAAACAATGTTCATTGATTATTTTCCTTGAATTTGAATGGATGTATAAAGTGAAACTGAATATATATAACACAGAAGAAATAATAAAAAGAGTGCTTAAACTCTCCATGGATGTCACTGTTAGCGTGCCGAAAAGACTGCTGGCATTACCTACCACATTAAAGACAATGCAAATTATTTGTATAAAAAAATATAATTAAAAACAATCAAAAATTATTTACAATCAAACATTATTTTTTACTTTGTAGTTTGCTATTAAAGCGTGCTATTTTTAAATCTTGTAATATTGTCATCGGTCTTTGGTATATACTGTACAAATTTCCAAGTTAATTGGACGTCTTATTTTTGCATGAGTTCGGTGACACTTGATTTTATAAAATGCAAAAAATGAACCCGAATTGATACACCCACATCAAAACTCTTAATTGAAAATATATACTTCAAAACTTATATTAATATGAATAAAAAATTATAAAATATGAAGAATGCATGACATAAACCTATATATTCTATTATATATTCATAATCGTCATCGTTAGCCAAATATTTTAATATTCGCAACAATTGGATTTAATTTAAATTATTATTTATTTTTGGAATGAAATTGATTCTTTTTTCAATGTAAATTGTGTATATCGTTTAGATTATTCAATGGATATTTTTTATATCGATTTTATCATCACTAGTATCGCACGCGCATCTCTAGTAACTTCAAATACAAAACGTCACAGAATTCGTGCTGTGTGAAAAAATATATATTTCGTTACATAGATAGATACAGGTCAAGCTGATACAAAGCGCGTGATAAGCCGTTTTGTCACTAAGGCTCAAGAATATACTTTTCAACCATGTATATTAATATATTTGCTTCGAGCAGCAGACAGTTTACCGTACCTTACATATTATACATATCTAAGCCTATTTTCAAATGTTATGTTATTGATGGTCTAGTGGTTGGTGATCTTGACTGCTGAGCCAGAGGTCGTGGATTCGATTCCCACTCAGGACAAATAGTTGTGTGATGAGCATGATTATTTGTTCTGTGTCTGGATGTAATTTATCTATAATATGTATGTATTTAGTATATAAGTATGTTTATCACCCGTCTGGTTACCATAGTACAGGCTCTGCCTAGTTTGGGATCAGACGCCGTGTGTGAGATGTGTCAAGTTATTATTAATATTATAAAGGTCTTGAAGGAGGCTTTACAAATTATTATTTTTTGTTATTAGTTTTGTATATTTCCCTATTTGCTTTATTAATGTACAGACAGTTGTATGTATTTAGCGAGTAGATTTCTGTATTTATTTACTATATTTATAATAATCATTACCATGGACGTTAATAAGTACTTAATTGTGTGTTATACTAATGTAGTTTTTAGTAACCTTTTTTAACTTAGTATTAGTTTACTGGGTGGAGTTTTAACCCACTACGTTTCTATTGTAAATTCGATGACAGCACTTATGTATTTTAGGTTAATTTTGACTAATTCAGAACTAGAAGAAGAAAAAGTACGTTTAGCTAAATAATTTTAATGGTTGCTCTTCGGGTAATAGGTAAAATGTTCAATCCTGTTTCATATCCGTTTTAACCGACATGATTGTATGGGTTTCCTAAAATACTAACAATCGTATTTATTGGTATTTTAACTAACATTGTATGTGTTTGCTATTGGTATATAAATTGTATATATAATAAAATTCAACAGGCATTACAGTTATGGGAATTATAAAAAAACGGTCATTTTTTTTCTTTCATTAATTGGATTTATGGGCTTTTGAGCGGAGTGCATACGAGTTTATCCGAAAATTATATAAAAATATACACATTTGTGATATGTAACATGCACATAATTCTAATTGTAACTTTAACTTGCTTCGTTAATTGCATGAAACTGTGTTTTTACAGTATGAGTGATGAAATGTATTCCAATGTTCCATATGTAATGTACAATAACTGTCACACAGAACCCCTAAAATAGTAACAATTCCTTTCAACATAACTCCATCTCAAAGGTATTTTCAATCTACCCTCAAAATATCATTATTAATAGTTTGTATAATCATACCATGCAAGATAGTCACAGCATGTTGCATCATCCCCACAGCCTTTACCCGGAGCGTGCCAAGTACCCTTGGGTGGGCGTTACGTCCGGGAACGACGGCAAGGGCGAGGAACGAGTCGCACACGGCTCCGAACTGTTCATGGCCGCCGACTCGAAGATGATAACTATCGGAGGAGGGTCAGTAACCTTCTAATATAATATATATTTCAGTTTGCATCCGCATCGGGCCAAGTACCCGTGGGTAGGGTGCTTAGAAGATGGGAAGGAAGGCGAAATTGATGCGAGGACCCCACACGCAAATTCGCTGTTCATGGCGGCCGATAATACTATGGTTACCATTGGTGGAGGGTATGTAGGGTTGATCGTTTGAGTGAATGTAACCGTTTGGTGTGATAAGTGACTTTCTGGTTTGTTTTACACATAATTATATATAAATACAAAACCTATTAAAGTTTCTCGTTTGAACTGCCATCTACCTTTAATCCTAATGTAAATATAATTGTGGTTAAAAAGTTTTTTTGTGTCCACCACATGATCAGTGTATTTTAAGTGTTCCCAAAAATGCATTCCGTGACATTGGTCTGTAAAATGTTAATAAGATTTCATCTGTAAGCCAATGCCTCGTGATTTGCTCGCCTGTGTAAAATCGCAAATGCATGCATCCATATGTTTAATCATATTTGATTGTTCCCATTCCATTTAGTTTATGGTGACAATCCTGTGTAGGCTCACTATCCCACTTAGACATACAGACGTTTACACATACAATCTCACCTAAAAATTTAACTTATTACCTTAGACGTACAGTCTCTCTTGGACATAACATTAAATGAAAACATATCTTATTTGGACATACACTCCCACTTAGACATAAAATCCTATAATGATACGGTTACACTTGAACGTACAACCTACTTTTACTAAACACCAAATCTATGCTTAGAATGAAACACTGTACTGCATTGTGTTGTATTTATTTGTTTGTTCTTTAATATATATTTTTTCCTAATAACAGTGACGGCCAAGCGATTTGGATGGACGAGAACATCAGGTTCGGCAAGACTGACCGCTGCTCGACGTTCAACAACCCGCCGCTGTGTCCCAGCGGCGACTTCGAGATACGTGTCCTTGAAGTGTACGGCTTCTCCGGGGCGTAAAGGAGTTCAATCTCATCATTACGTCATAGTTACATATGTCTCTTTCCCTTTTATCCAGCGCTGCTTGCGTAAAGGCAGAAATACACATACATAAAAACAGTCGCTTACGTATGTACGTCTCAGTTGGTATGTGTATTTCTAGCTTATGTGTGCGTGCCGCTCACGGTTATCAATAGATCCCACGTACGGAATTTTCAATCCGCCCATATCACACCAATCCTTCCACATTATCGCTTATCAAATAACGCGATACCTCCCCAGGGGCCTCCACTCTCCCGCCCCTCAATATTTCGAAGAAAATCCTGCATGAGATGTATTGATCACCCTTTGCCGTATAACAGACTGTGTAGATGTATCCCTAATATTTATTCTACGATAATCTCGTGTGTGGACCCCGTAGCTTTCCTATACGATTCGAGCTGTCCGTTCAAGACAACGAAACGGGGAATGTAGGTTGTTAAAATATTTACTCATGTTTAGATTGTGTAAGTACAAAAATTTTTTGAATGTATCGTACCTACTCTCGATGGATTGAATACGCTTATTATGAAAGCAATATGTTTTGGGCTCAGCCGTGCGGTGGTCGTTCAGTAACTTTGTGTCGATGCGAACATTCCAGTGATTTGACTTCATAGGACTCTAAAGCGGTCATTGTGAGTGAATTTAGTTTGTACGGCACCATAACTCGGTCCAAGCAACAGTATTTCGGTATTAGTACGTTCATAATCATGTAAGGATATCAACTCACAGTTTTGTCTTGCTCACAAATGTGTACCAAAGAATTTATCGTAGAATGTTTACTGGTTATGCTCGATGCTATATGTTATAGAAATGCGGCTATATATGTTGCACACACAGCTTAATAATTCTATATAACAACAACAGATCGCCTCGTTTCTATAAACTTAACAACGAGCTAACGAAATATATATATAATTATTTCAACGATATGAAATGGCACCAATCGCCGCACAATTTTAGCTCCAATTTTCCGGAGAAATAATATACACGTCACTGCCATTGCTCGCAGTCAAAATAGTATTATTTATTACGTATTTCAAAATATGTGCCAAAATCGGACCATATACGAATTGGCTGTCTGAACCCGGATTTGTTTTCTACATAAAATTATGTAAAGTATTTTACAGTTGTAATTTGTATCGACGAAACGTAAGTGAATAAGTGTTTATAGAACTTGGATTGTGTTGAAGTGATTTTAGCTTTGACGGTCTAACGGACGCATAATGTGAAGAGTCGTGTACATAGGCATGTCACCTGTTCCTAACTTCATTTTATAATGCTGATAATGAAGCTTGAAATTGATATTAAAATTAGAAAATAAAATTAGTTTTTAGAAAGTAGACAGAATTAATCAAACGCAGTGCGTCATTCTGTATACATACCGATAATGTTTAAACTACATGAAATTATAAATGAATATGAAATCCACATTGGATGCGTCCGTTCGAGTCGACAGACGCACACCGAGTGATCGTAATGCAGTGCAGGCAAAGTGCAGGTACATCGT
Organism: Euplagia quadripunctaria; assembly: GCA_963859945.1. NCBI lineage: Eukaryota > Metazoa > Arthropoda > Insecta > Lepidoptera > Erebidae > Euplagia > Euplagia quadripunctaria. The sequence continues at coordinate 22,414,564 of OY982563.1, read as the reverse complement.
GTGACGTCACAATGTAGACATATGTATACATATCCCTGTTGGTACAAAGGGTTACCTGCGTTCGTATCACCCGCGGCTTTTTTCCGCTACGATTTATTTGTAAATATTATTTTTGTATGCAGTCGCCTAACTATCGGACCATTTTCGTCACCTACCCACATTTACAATTCAATTCCAAAGCCGCGTACACACATCGGAGGCTAAAAACGGAAAGTTATGTAAAAATGTTCACATGTACCTGAGTAATGTGTTATATATTATGTAAAGTTGTGAATGTCGTTAAGTATTGTATACCATACACAGATATATATATATATATGTATCGTTCGGTTTATATATTTTGACATTCTAACTTATAAATATTTATAAGGTATTTGATTTTCGAGGGACGTAAGTTTAAGATAGGCGTTATGAACGATCATGGATATGTACATGATTCGTTCGATTAAAATGTTGTTGCCTCACACTCTTCTAGAAGATTTATAAAATATGGTCACAGTTGAATTGTAGAGGTGGTCTAGTCACATGGTCGCTATTTAGACGACTCTACGTAGCGAAATAGGGGTTTGTCATGGTACTACAAGCTATAATTATGTTATTCAGAAGCCTAAGACTCGTTTTAAATTCAAATTATTTATGTAACTTATTGAGTAGGTAACATGTAACGTTTTATATGTATGTTATATACGTCTCTTTGCGGGCGACGGATATCGGTCACATGTTTTTTGTTTTTATATAATGTTTCCTATGCAGTCAGCTGGACGACGAACAAGATATTTGCATGAATATAATGAATTAATCAGTCGGCGAGTGAAGGAAGGAGTGTTGTGTTGGTTGTTGAGCTGTGCTGTGGATGTTAAGTTGCGTAGCTGCGCCCGCAGCGAGTCGTGTCGCGATGTGTTGCTGTTAGCCAATTTGTCGTTGATCAGTGTAAAGTCTAGTCTTTATCCTGTTTTTATTATCTCTAACGGTATATTATGTAAACTATATACAAATTGATATTTAAAAAAATAAATTTCATGCGTTTTTGCCTCGATAGTGGGCATGTAGGCTCGTGGTTAGTTAGTTATAAGTACATTTAATATATGTAAATTTATTAATCTCCTTTTTCCTTTTCAGTATTGTGTCGTAAGTTTTTTTTTTATGTGAGGAGCATATCATATTAAGTGACAAGTATGGGTGATGCGTGGTTCTAGTGATCTTTGTATGTTACTGTTACATTCGAATAGTTTTAGTCCGCCGCTGTGGCGACGGTGTAAAACTTATCTATGGTAATGTAAATGTTGCTTCATAATGTGTAAAAAAATATATAATCCTATATACATATTGTAGTTTTCTTTCTACATATTTTGGTAAACTATTTAGCTATTTTATTACTACTACATATCTAGTACGCTACGTTATTAAACTTGGTGTTAACGTTGTATTCTTGGCGATGTAAGCATATTACATAGTCGGCCATTTTATCTACATAGTTTAAGAATTTAATAAAACTACTTAAAATAATAACCATAGCATGAGGACCAGTCTTGCCTTCTCTCCACATAGTCCCAAACCTACTCACCAGTCGATATCCTAAGTAATATTTGACAAATTTGTCAAAAATGTACAGCCAATCAGAATTTTTAGAATCCTAAAAGTCTGCTCACAACGAGTGACCGCAACGATCCTCATTATTGTCAAGGAGCATCATAACGGTTTAAGTTGGTTGTAAGTATACGTAGTTATTTGGTTCTGATGAGTGATAAAAAAGAAAATTAATAATATTCCGCCTGGTAAAATTATTATAATCACCAAACAATTTACCGAATTTGCTCACTGGTTTTTTTGTAACACTAAAATAATGATTATAATAATATACCTACCTCTTTATTCTAGGATAAGTTGGTCGACAATGAACCACCTAAATTTTCTAGAGCTATCGGTTCACTTCTGGGGGCACTAAATGTATACTTTATATTTATAATTGTAGACAATTTAACTAGTCACATTATTTAGAACTACCCTTGTGTCTAAACGCCATAACTTATTTTGAAAATTATTTTATTTAATACTAGAAGCGCCCCGCATTTGCACCCGCGTATGTCCCAATCCCATGAGAATATCGGGATAAAAAGTAGGTCTCCAGCTATCCACATACCAAGTTTCATCGCAATCGGTTCAGTAGTTTTTTTGTGAAAAAGTAACAAACATCCATACATACAAACATCCATACATCCTCACGAACTTTCACATTTATAAGATTAGTAGCATTTTGGGAAATGATTCACTTAGTACACTCTGTGGTACTCTATGAACCACTCTATACAGGTACAGAAGTCCCACTCCGCTAAATCATATAAATAAATACCGACTCTTGTTTCGATACAATAAATTCACAATTTAGGTCGCACATCGCTAATCAATTAGAAGTTGCCTCTCTTTTTGTCGCGTAACTCTTTTAAATCTATTCTGACGACGCCGCGACGTTAGGGTTGTCTTTTTTTTAAAGAATTAAATAATCTAAATATTTAATTACCAGTCACTTATATGCCTATTATTCTATTTTTGTGAACAAATAAAACTAGTCTAGGTACTAATAATTCGAGTCTAGAATTATTTTTTTAATGTTAATTTATTCATTTTTGTTTTAAAAGGTAATATTAAAAGAGCAGCAAGAGGATTAATTTAGTTTTCACCCAACGACAACTGAGTTATTTGCATCGTTCACTCTTACTCCTACCAGGAGGGCCTTATCACATTATGGCAATCTCTTACAGGCAACCATCAGATGGAGAAACAAATTGGAAATAAATTTAAGGCGGAATGGTGCACATTCAGCACATTTTGAATGGTCCCTATCTACTACCCACCCGGAGTAGATAGGGTCCGGGTCTGGCTGTTAGGATCAGGGTACCTCCGGTACCTATCTAAATAGTGTCCGTTATGTTAGCGTACACCAAAGCTGTATCGAGTTGGTTACTATGCCATTAAACTCTGTGGAAATACTGCCTAATTAGTGTAAAAATAAAAAAAGCTCTAATCTATGCATATATAATCTAAGCATCTAAATAGGGAGTGTGCCGGTCGCTGCGAATGTGGTCGGTGTCTTAATAAGTACCAGTGAAATGACATTGGAGGTAAGACCTGCCGTATAAAGGTTCCTGCGGCTCGGGACCTTAGTTTGATGCAGGTATCCTGACACTGCCTTTATAAAGATTGCGTTGGTGGTGTGGGGGCAGTATAAACAAATACGTAGCTGTAGAAGGAGTGGGCATGACCTGTTGGTCTAGTGGTTAGTGATCCTGACTGCTGAGTCAGAGGTCGTGGGTTCGGTTCCTTCACCCAAATAATTGTGCGATGAGCATGATTATTTGTTGTGTCTGGTTGTAATTTATCTATAATATGTATGTATTTAGTAAGATATAAGTCTGGTTACCATAGTATAGGCTTGCCTAGTTTGTTATTATTTAATAACATAAAATAGCTTATAAGTACACAATAAATACCAATAGAAATATATATATAATACATAGAGAACATATATTATATGTACTTATTATACATGTAATACCGAAATATAGGTCTATGTTACATTTACATACAAATATTTACATATAGGATAGGATACCCATAAATGAAAGTAAAGTATTCCCTTCCCGTGTAGCTCGGGTGACTATACTTGCCAGCAGAAAAGGACAGCACGATGCTAATAGTACTATCTAACCAGTATTCTTTAAGATACTTGACTTATGTGCACCTCTAATCCGAGGAAACTGAAAATTCTGAAATCTTTAAGTACAAAGACTATCGCCTAACATACTCGAACTAATCTACCTATAAATAAATTAGATTACTTCTTTTACATGGGTGACATCTAACGTTAAGAGACCTTTTCCCTACCCATTTGAAGCTTACACCATTCCTGTAAGTTGCCCCATTTACACTGTAAGACAGCCCTGAACCCATTATCATTATATAGGACTTTTGAGAATTAAAATACTTGACTGCAGATACATATTATCTATCTATCCGCCTAAGGATTTAATCAAACTGGCAGACATCAGAGTAATTGTCTCCACTTCAATATAAACACCCAACTCTTCACAGCTCCGTTCTCAATCTCGACTCATCTTCACTAAATCGAAACATATATTATCCTAAAAATAAAACAAATATATCTCATGTTTTGTTTTAAATTACTCCTTCCGGCTTAATTGGTGGGGTTAATCAAAGGCTTTATTTTGTTAAGTCTTCTTTATTTATTTATTGCATAATGTATTATATAAACCTTAGTTTCTAGTAGGCATTATTTACAAAGTATAAAATATTGAACTGACTGAAAAACATACAACTAAAAATCTAAAATAATACTTTACACATTATAAGTTTAATAAAGCAAGTATAAATAACAAATTTACTAAAAAATGCTGCATGTGATGACTAACGAGATATTATTATGTATGATATTGAATGATTAACAATTACTGAATATCATAAGAAAATTAAAATGCTCTATGAGTTAGCTAAAGATACAACCAAACTGCATGCAAAATGAACTAAAACGGATTTAATTATGGAAATGGCCCATTAAAATTCCCACTGTTCACTACTTATCCTCTTAATTATTTATAGAAAAAATGCCACATCTTAAACAATTATACAACCCTTTCTGCACTCAAGGTTTTTGTCATCTTAATAAGATATGTAAATATCAACACAGCCTTTATTATGCATCTATAGTATCTTCTAGCCTACTTCTATAACTGCTTGTTCTGTTATAAACAAACTCTTGCAGGTTTTTGTCCTTCACTAACCTTACAATACTATCATAATCTCCACCGATAGCATCTAACACTTTCAAAAGGTTTTCACTAGAACATTTAGAAATATAGTTACAAATTAATCCACTTAAAAGAGGCTTGATATTTTCAGAAAATTCTTCAAGTTCCTCTATATCATTATCTTCAAATGAAGAACCATTTTCATTTGATTTTGCAATTGAATTAATTGTTTTCCACATACTGTAAGTTGGTTCTAAATATTTTGATGGTTCACAAGTATCATTTACAGGCAATATATTTACAATTGTTGTTGTTGACTCCACTATGTCAAACAAGTCTGTGTCCATCTCTTTAAAGTTTAATTTGTTCTCATAATAAAGTAGTATGATATTAATCATGTTGAGAGCATCTTCAGTACCACTGTTGTATATTTCTACTGATTTATCAAAGCCTAATAAATTTAAAACTATTTGTAGGCTTATTACAAAAACTCTTTCCAATTCTTCTTTTACGCAGACATCTTTATGATTTTTTGATAATTCACTTAATGCTGTTGTCAATGAGTCCAATGCATGTGGTGTCACAAAGTGAGTGAAAAACTTTGTTTGGAACTTTTCAGTATTACAATATGAACATACTGTATTCAAATTCTCTAAAGCAGTTACCAAAAGTTCTTTGTGTGAGGAGTTTTTTAATATAAAATAAAGAGCACTCGAGTATTGTACATTTGTAAACATATCCATCCAAATATTGAGTTCTTCGTCATTTGCTAGGAATAGACAAGCACCGACCAGCCTCAACAGCTGCACTAATAATAAACTATCATCATTATTACAGATATAATTAATCAACATATGTAATAATCGTTCCATCTTCATTAATACACTCTCTACTTCCCGCCGACAACACATGTTAGCGATAATACCGACAATTGTTTCAATTATTCTAGGTACTTCAATAACCGGTAGGGCGAAATGGAACAGTTTTAAAACATCATGTTTCTGTAGAAACAACACAACGTCTCTTTCTGCAGTCATGTCCCATAAAGTGCAAAGATCATCTTCAAACGATTTTTCATTAACTTCATCTTTAAGTGTATCTAAATTAGCGAGTTTTAGTAAAATCTTTAGTACAAAACGTTCGCTGTAGGCTGTGTCTCCTATTACATCTCCAGCTATTTGAACTGGGTTTTCAACGTCGGCAGGAACGTTTTCAGGTTTCATTTTATTTTTAATTTTGCAATATGATTACTCCTGTAAATACTTAATCAATGGTTTAACCAGTATTTGAAAGAACTAATGTTTTCGTATAATATATTTATGTTATAAATATTTTCATAGGCCACTGGCTGGCACTGACTGAGACGGACAGTGAGGGAGTTGGCCAAAGACTACAAGAGACATAAGTACCTATATATAAACATACTCTATGACAAATAACAACAGACAAGAGTTGACTTCAGGAAGGGTTGCCAACCTTAGAACTTTTTTCTCATACATTAAACACCTAAAAATCTCGTACTGTGGCTTTCAAACCTCATACATTCAACAAGCATTTAAAATGTTATAAAACCAAAAATAAGACATATTAAATGAGTATAAATTTATCAGATATTTGTTAACTTAAATTTTTTTCAATTAAACAAACAGTTCAAATTTTTAAAACAAAAAATGCTGACTTTCAAATAAAAAAAATAGTGTGTTAATTTCATTGACCTCTATTATACAAGTACACTGGACTGCATACGTCGTTATAAAACTGAATACATTTGAATTTCGCTATTTCGGCGCTGATAACAGTGTGAACGTCCGTGGAACTAATATTAGGGATGGATATAATGCGATAAAAAAGTATTACATCACTTTATCGATATAAATGCTTGGTGTAATTTCCTACTTTATAATATGTTTAATTACGAGGCATAAAAAAAAATTCTAGAAGCCATTAATACTTTATTAGCATTTAACTAAGAAAACAACTTGACAAAAAAATTTTAAGTTCATAGAAATGTAACCCATTGCGAACTACTTATGAATAAGAGGCTGCTTTCATAGTGAATAAAAGGTGGCTTTCATAGTAAGAAGCGGCTTTCATAGTGAATACGAGGCGGCTTTCATAGTGAATAAGAGGTGGCTTTAATATCTCGACAACCATTTGACCGACTTCGCTAATATACGATCTTAAAAAAAAAAAAATTTGCTTTAGAAATCTACTTGCGAAATTTTGTAAAGATCGAATCAACGATTCTCTAATTATTATCGAACAAATAAACACATACACGATCTCTAATTTTGCGCTCTTGATACGGAGATCTCGCTTCGCTCGATGAATAAGAAACCTAAATCAATTTTCCTGTTGAAAGGCTAAATGCATGGGGTACGAAAAGAAAAATAAAACATCTAGAATTAATAAATGTATTTATATTTGTTGTCACTGGCGAGCCCAAATAATTTGACGTGACAAAAAAATCGGTGAAGTGTTTACTAACCAGATGGTCTTTATATTTAGGATTCCAATTTTCCTTTTTCATGTTTTCCACCCATAACTGCTTAGTGAGTGTGTCAGTGGGAAATTTGAAAGTATAAAGCAAAGAAGTAAAATATACAGAATACCGTTGTAAATAGCGAGTTATATATGCCAGGGTTTATTTTTACGGTTTAGAAATAATAATGAAGATAATAATGAGAAATAATTATGAAGAAATTTATCGACGCATTATCGATGTGGAATAATTGCAACCCTATTCAATAACTATTTTTTTCATTGATTGGTTTACCAATTCAAAAATAAAGTAAAAACATGGTTGATGGGACAAAGCTATGACAAAATAGAAAAATTACTTCTTTCCGACTTTATAACATATACACATGGACTATACACATACATACACACACGGCCACACATACACACACACACACACGCGCGCGCGAGTGCAGACACACAGTCTAAACACACATGAACTCGTATACCTTCTATCGTATACGTATACAATAACTCTAATCTTTATTTCCGTAATTTTTTACTGACTGCAATAAATTTCAATGTAATGAAAGGATTTGAGGAACACTGACTCCCAAGTCATAGGTAATAAACCTAGTTTGGGAGTTAGTGAATTTAATGTTGTTTATATGAACTGTTGTATGTTGTAATTTTACTTGTAATCACTGTGTAATTTTTTTTTCAAATAAAGAATCATTATTATTTTGGAAATAAAGAATTATTATTATTATTGCATGAACGAATTTGCAGTAAGTATTTATTTTGAAGTGGCTTGAGCTTGCATTAACCTAATCGAGAGAAATATGTAAAACACAATAAATGGTTTTAAGATTTAAAAAGATATCAATTAAATATTATGGTTGTTAATTTACAGTCAGAAAGACTTACTTGTGAAAACTGCACACCAACCACCAGGGATCCAAAGTCTTTTACAAACATAACAGCTTTTTGTCATGTGGAAAATTATTTATAAACTATAAATAACTACAACATGGTAATGCTGCTGTACACAGGTGCATAGGTTATGTTTTGGACCTCTGATGACATTTACTCATAGGTATACTTTGAGCCCACTAATCAGCGGAAACGTGCGAAAGAGCGTGCTTCTTTCTTTTTCTACCGACGCACAGTGTAACGTAGACAAACCGTATTCGTAAGCATTTATATTATCTGGCTTTGATGCAATCTTCTCCAAACTATTCATTTCACTTGGTTTAGCCCCACACACTGTACATACAGCTCCAGAACTTGTGTCAGTAAGAACTTGTGTAACTTTTCCATCTACCATAGTTAGAAATAGATCGTGACTTATTTCAATTACCTGCATCTCCTTGTGTATCTTTGATGTTTGCAAATTATTAATTTGACCCCGAATATCACCAACCACTGATCGGGTTTTCTCGGGCGTTTCTTTTCCAAGTTCCATCAGGATTGGTCGGCAATAACGAATAGAAGAACAAGCCGGATTTTGCCAAATTATCTCATGTGTTTCTGTGTTAGTCAGCTTTATTGGTACCAAAGACGCCATAAATAAGTTTGTATCTGAGACTAAGTCACTCTCATCTGTTAAAACTTGTTTATATTCGCTTTGCCCCGATGAACCATCACATCCCCACTTGGTAAACAATTTAAGAGGTTTTCTTCTTGGGTTGTAAACATTTTCAATCTTTAAGATGCGAGCACAAGTGTGATCCAGCAAATCTTGTAGATTTACTTTAGCACTTTTATCGGTTATTTGAATGCTGGATAGTGGAGGATAACACAGTTTTTTGGCGTTCGTCAGTATATTATATGATGGCAGTATGTCGAAGTTTTTGTTAATCAGACTTGCTCAAAGTAATCCGTATTGTGATTTCGAAAGATCGAAATCTGCAAACATACTTAAAGCTTCATCCACCGTAAAATCTGTTCCATTGCGACTTTCATTCAATAATTTTTCCTTCATGATCCTTTTTTCATTTCTTTCACAATTCCGCATCATTGAAACAACAGTAGCTTCTTCGAATTCTCCTTCAGACCACAATTGGTGACCGCAAACGACAAATGGTGGTGTTGTTCTAAGTATTTTTGAATATCTTCTGATTTTGTTCCATGGTCAATAAAAAATTCGCATAATACTCTTCGAGGCACAACAAATTCACTCATTTTGTTTTTACTTTTAACTACTACTTTTTTTACCGAGGTTGGTGAAGACTATATTATGTTAAAGCACACTAAAGTACTGGTAAATGACAACTTAAATCAATAACTTTTATACTGAAATTACGTGTGAAAAAATACTACTTTCTAGTGTCATTATCAAGTTCCTAACCACTATCTATGAAGGTGGTTAGTAGTAGGTAGGTACTGATATAATGTACACTAACAACTATAACTAGATACCACTTGCTCCCTTTTCCTTCACCGCGATAGAGAAATACATAAACTATATGAGAAACATGTAATTCACACAGTGATAACAAAACATTAACCACATCTGACCGAACGATAAAAAAAATTAATACATTACCCAAAACTCCCACTTTACCTAAAGATTGAGCAAATAGATAATATTGTTTAAGAAAAAAAGGTCAAAAGTAATCTAAATATCCAAAAATCTCATTAATCACAACTAAAATAATTTTTGGAATGTTTTGTATTTTCTTCCCATTAGCCATTTTTCGTTTCATTTCAAGAGGGGCAGATTCGTGCAATTATTTTTTTTTTGCCCTGACTTTTATATTAGCTGCTCTATATGATGCTATCATAATTACGACATGGGCAGACACCGCTAACTGTCAAAAGTCTATACAAAGTTTCTAATAAGGATAGAATATTAGGTCCTGAAATAAAAATTCTATACTTCCCCAGGTTTCACATAATGGTTCACTTAAATTATTTTTAAATAGAGTACTTCATCACCATTCTAACCATATATCACACTTACAAATTTGCTGGGAAAGTAATGCAAATATGACCATGTAAACTGGTGGAATTGTGTTCTACATAATTGACATAATTTTGAGCGTCAACTTGCAAGCCTTATTCTAATACAAAAAATGAGAAATAGTGTATTTCAACTGCTATATAATATGCATTGAACATTCAGTTAGACATATGCATTAACAAAATATTCAATATAGAATATTACGAAAACCTATTTTTGACACGGTTCTGTCCTACTGTGCGATGTCACCAACCCACATACCGGGAATCCAATACCTTCCCGCCTCTAGCTCTAATACCTCTATAGCGGGCTGGGTTTGGTATTTGAAAAATTATCCGCATTCGATTTAAGGATGTGCAACAGCGTGACAAACTACTTACGAATGATGATGAAAGCTCTTAATTTTATTCAATTGTTTGATAAAATACGTACAAAATATATTATAAATTTTAAATGTTTTGAAATTATACGAATAATTATATACAGGCGATTATTATTCTAGGAAGTGGGACAAATTTTACTCTCAAGATTTGATTAAGGCCAAAATGCCGAGATAGGTCAAACTAAATAAAAGCTTAAAAAATATATAATGCAAAACAGTTTGAGCAACAAGGTCGTAAACTTATTTTTTTAAATAAATCTATCGATAACATTCAGACATAGTTTTCTTTCTAACCCATCACTAGCTGTCGGTTATTGCCGACTTTAGCGTGGTGAGCACGTCAAATATTGCATTTCAAAATGATGTATTTAATTATCGTTTTTCTACTATTGAACTAGATTATTTTTTTTTATCTTTAAATACTATATAAATAATAGATTATTTTAGTTTTAAATAAGAGCGAAAAAACACAGAAAAGTTATTTTTTCATGTTCATGTTTATTTGTACTGCAAAAATGTCGTATATTTGTCGGTCATTGCCGTCGGTGGCAATGGCCGTGCCCGTGGCAATTTTTCGTTTGTCGGATCGGATATAGCCGACCGTGGCATTTAAAACGTTAAAAAACATTGCCCGTAAAGCTACTGCTTGCAGTCACTTTAAATAAAGCACAGGAACAGACCTTTAAGCACGTGGTTATAGATATAAGGAAATGTATGTTGGCTTATCTAGAACAGGGTGCGGTGTAAACCAATATATTCTAATACCACAAGAAAATGTTCCTAAAAATATTTTCTATACTGAAGTATTAAAAATCATTAATCAAAGATTTCTTTTAAATTATACGCGGATAAAACCTTGAAGTACAGCTAGTGAATTAAGACTATGGTGAATCATTGGAAATTCAAACAACAACATTTTAGATTAATTGATTTAGGACTTATTCAATGAAGTTTTTTTCTAAGCTTACATATATGTAAAAGTATATAATGTGTCAGAATAATAAACAGTATTTTATCCAGGTCAAAGCGCGCAATCACATCGATCAACATTGGCAGAAAGTGATTAGTGCTACCTCGACCATTTCTGATTTTTTTGGCTTTAAAGTTCAGTGCTCAGACTTATGGCTTCGAGATACCTCCAGATCCTATCAGCAGTGACTGTTTGTATTTCCTGCGGTTGCATTATGTGCAACCCTAGGTTAATATTTCGGCGCCGGATTAGTGGGCCACAAAAGCATAAAATATGCTTAGTTTCTTCTGCCTCTCGACAGAATCTGCACATTGTGTTATCCTCCACCTTTAGGTTGAACATATATTATGATTGTTCAGTTTGCAGTGTCCCGTGAGGATTTGTGTTACTTCACAGATTTTGTATTCTTTGAGCTCCAGAAGTTCGTTTGATACCTTGTTATCATAACCCTTTATTAAGGCTTTCGAGTGTCTTAGACTAGTCTTGGTCTTCCATCTCCTAATTGCCATTGATGTGCATTGGGCGTTTATGATTGTATAAGCTCGTTGTTTGGTGATGCCGCAAAATAGTTTTGGTCCATTCTGTCAGTTGTCTGCACAAACTCTGGCGAGTTAATCGGCTTTTTAATTACCATCGAAATCTGAGTGGCCTGGTACCCATTTTAATGTAATAATGTTTGACTGCCCCAGTGTGTTCAGGTTTTCCTTGCAATTTTGTATAAGCTTTGAGCTAGTTTCAAAATTGTACGGTGCCAATAGCGCCTCTTGGCTGTCTGGGTTGATGTAGATATATACGGTATTATTTATTTTTATTTATCATTTGTTTCACTTTTCACAAAGCAACCTATTGTTGCGGCGACATCGTGTTGTTAGTTAAAAAAATACGCGTCCAAACAATTTTTACAGAATTTTATGAAATAAACATATTTGACTTTGACTATCTAATGTTATTCTTATTTCGTAGGTAAATTTTACAGAAATATCGAACAATTGCTACGCTGCTACTACACGTGACAAAATGGAAGAAAATTACAAAAGCTGAAATATTTATGTATGTGGCGATTAAAGTGGTTCATCAAATAATAATAGTGACAACAAGTCTGATGTCTTTAGCATCCAATTGTATTGTAGAAATGAACAAGATGAAAATGGTCGCGAACAACTTGTGTCAAAATCGAGAGCAGTCTGGTCAGAGTCTCTTAGTGGGGTAAGAAAAATCTGGTCCGGTTCAACCCTACCAAAACACAAGTCTTCGCGGTCAAAGTTAAAAAAAAACCATTCACTGTGACCCCAAAGTTCCAAAACTGACCCTTACAATCTCCGAGTGTATTAGGATTCTTGGTATCGATATTTCCAGCAATGTCCAGTTTCGACTTGGAAGCCAAAGCCAAGCTGGCATCTAAAAAGCTTGGAGCGCTTAATAGAGCGAAGCGGTACTTCACCCCGGGGCAAAGACTTTTATTTTACAAGTTATAAGTTTGTCCCAAATGGAGTACTGCTGTCACCTATAGGCGGGGGCACCTGGATGAGAGCTTGGGTCTTACAAACATCCGTAGGCTACGGTAACCGCTTACCAACAGGCGGGCCTTTGGCTTGTTTGCTACCAACGTAGTATAAAAAAAGTTGCATATTCACAAACAACCTTCAAATTTCATCTTCATAGATCAAGTGGTTTTCTAAATTTCGTGATTAGTCAGTAGACGAATGAGTGAATGAGTAAGCGTGTACGCTTTTGTTTTATATTATACGAGTACATATTTCTATAATATAGAAGAGAAAAATTATATTTATCTCATTGTCTCAATTTCAATGTTGGAAATGATATTTATCCACGAATTTGGGTTAATATCGGATAAAAATGAATAAATACGAGTATATCTCCATTTCGGATAAAAACTCAAGTATTTATCCTTTGTGTATTTATCCATCGCCTATCTCTATTGGTATGACTATACTTCGTGTTACAATTAAAAACGCACTTGAGGCACCACTGGATCACTAGACCAGGACTTTTTACTGTACTATACCATAACTAACACGTTACGAAAACTCATCGTGGTACCTAACGGTATGCTTTTGCCATTGTATTTTTTGTTATCTTGTTTTATAATATTAACATAAAAATAACTACAAGCATTATAGAAAAGTAATTTGGAATTATGACTCGGTTATTTAGAGTTGTTACCTACACTCGAGCATCACGTCGATAGCCGAGCATGTCAATTTATTTTTCGTTGATTATATACTCATTTGAACTTCATCACTCTATCACATCACAAATATATAGGCTTTCCCTGTAGTATTTCAAGTAAAATTGAAGTTTAGTAAATAATTTTAGTAAATAAGTAAAATAATTAAATTATTGATTTAATACTGTTTTTGAACTGAAAGAATATGTCAGATTGGCAGCTTTCTTCCTCCCGATCCCTCACTTTAATTTACAGTACACCGGCCGCGTGTGGTAAAATTGAAACACGTGTTTTCAACAAAATATTGTTTATTTCAATTGTATTTCTGTTAATTGCTATATTAATCAAAAAAATATTTAGCTCCGCACGAATCGTCAAGAGGCAAACCAAAGTACGATATAAAATCTTACGTGCAATTGTGTCAGAAATACATTAAATCGCCGTACGTAAAGATGACGGAGACTAAAGAAATCATTTCTGAAAGTAATGGACAAGAGAACAAAAAGAATAAGGACAACAGCGAAGAAGAAACTGAGCTGGAAAGTGCGATTATTCGCCAAGTGGAGTATTACTTCGGTAGGTCACTATGCATGTACTGCAGATGACGCTTAACTGACGTAAAATGTATTTAAAGATCGTTTGTGTCGAACTCTTGCACATAGCTTGTGTTCATTACATATGATTCAATGTACATATTACAGTACCTACAATCTTCAATACGATATGCTATGTAAATGTATTTATAATATATTATATATGCCAGTTTTCCCAAGACCTGCCAAGAATTTGCTTGCCATATGTTTGCAATGTCTATATCCATAATTAGTATTGATTGCCAAGATGCAACCAAAAAAAGTGCAACTCGTATATGAAGTCTGATAGTCACAGTTGTGCATAGGTTAAATATATTGTAAACAGATATTATGAGTCTGAACTGCAAAATAAAGCTTTAAATAAATTAATTTTAAATAATCTGCTTTAATGTTCTGCATTTTAGAGAAAAAACACAAAGTATATACTCAGAACAGCAATATGTTAATTACTTATTAGGGTTCCGTACCTGAAGGATAACCAACACTGAATGTGTAGTTCTGATGCCGCTATAACAACAAATAATACAAATAAATTATAAATTATAGGGGGCTCCCCTACTAGAAACATGTTTTTTTGCTTGATCTTAATAATGGCAACAATTGGCTTGAAATGTTCACAGAATTTATATTGCATACTATTAAATCTTGTATGGTGGTGCACTTGGCCGGTTTTATTGAGATGTAACCCCAACCTTTTTGAAAATGTTGCAGTTGGCAGTAAGATGACTAACTATTGATACATAGTCAAACATCATCCAAAGTGTAAAAAAATACATCGTAGACCCTATAAAGTACATAAATTACATCACAAAGTACTTATCTAGCGTAAAATGTTCTATGTAATTGTTAATGTAAAAATTTTTTTACTTCCAGGGGATGTGAATCTAGCTCGTGACAAGTTCTTACGTGAACAGGTGACACTTGATGATGGATGGGTGCCCTTTGAAATCCTCATCAGGTTCAACCGTCTTGCCCAACTATCTAAAGATGCTGATGTCATTGCTAAGGCACTTAATAAATCTTCATCTAGTCTGTTGGAGGTAAGTAAAAATATCACACCCAACTAATATTAAAAATGCGAATGTGAATAAATTTATTATTTACACTTTCCCACTTTAACTACTTTACCCATCATTATGAAATTTTGCAGGTAAATTGGTATAGGGTACCTTTCATCCTGAAAAATTTTTTTCCCAAGGGGCAAATGATGCCACGGGCAAAGCTATATTACAATAAGTCACAACAAATCTTTGATATATTCTATTATACTACTTACTACTAGATACTATATCACCTTCTATCATGGAGAGCATTGGTTCATTTGTTACCTTACAAAAGTTGATTTCTTCTCACAAAGCTCGACCATTTGGAAACAGGCGGTTATAGATTGACACGGGCAGATATGATATTATGTTAATTAAAATGGTAGGTATCAATATTTTTGTAGGGAGTGATCTGTTACATAGTAACTGCTTAGTAATCTGTGGTTCAAGTTAATATTAGGCATTTACGAGAGTCAAGAAAAAGTGTAGGAAATGTTTTAAAACACATTATTGCCTATTTAGGTCTCTGAAGACAACAAGAAAGTCCGAAGAAACCCAGAAATGCCAGTTCCTGAGATGAATGAGGAACGCAGGAAGGAACTTACTGCTAGGACCATTTATGCTAAAGGATTCCCTAAGGACTCTGTATTGGATGACCTCTTGAAATACTTTACTCAGTTTGAAGAAGTTGAAAATGTTATAATGAGGAAATATCTGGAGAAATCTACCAAAAACCGCTTATTCAAAGGATCTGTTTTTGCCACTTTCAAAACTAAGGAACAGGTAGGGTTTTATGAATACTTACATTATATGTAACATAAATGCACCATTATATAATCAATAACTGCGCCCCACGCTCTATGGATAATGGTAGAACAATGGCATATCAAAAATCATTTTTACTAATGTTGTTACTGGCAAACTTTTTTAAGTTTATTGAATAGTTTATGAGTTGAACTTTACTATAATGTAGTCATTTTACATAAATTACATTTAAAATATTTTTTTGATACCACAAAGTTTATATATGTGTGGTTTCCAAAGGTATTGCCAAAAATGTGATAAAAGTCAGGAAACAGAAAACTTTTATCTGTTGCGGTTTCTAATGTAGACTATTTATTTGAATAGTTTGCGGTATGTTTTTATAATAAATATTTATTATAATTGATAATGGGGCATTATATCTGTATTGCACTCATTTTGTGGTAAAACTGTTACGTCTTCCGAGTTCAGTAAAATTACTAAACACTCTATACTTTATTGCACACCATAACATTACAAAGATGTTACATTGGGTTTTACGTTATGGACCCTGTCGGGCACGACAATATAGGAAAGAGGACGAAGTTCTTATGCCCAAATAGCTTATTATTGACTTTAATATTTATTTATTTTTGTATTATATTATTTTGTCTGTATTTTTTTTTCTTTTTTAAATACAACTCCCGCATTAAGAATTACTCCTGTATCGTGGGGGACTTTACAAGCATACAAACAACGGACACAAAGCACATCCAGACTCGGGTGGGAATCGAACCCACGACCTATGGCATAACAGTCAGGGTCACTAACCACTAGACCAACAGACCAGTCAATATATATGTTAATGTCAATAATATGATATAATTTTTTTTTTTTTTAAATTATTTTTTACTACAATCTGTCTCCTTTCCGTTGGGACATTCAATAGTATATAAGGCTAATTTAAATTTTATGGCATGCTCGGTATGCGACCTGCGCCGTATCCTACTTTATTTTGGTAATCGCTTAAGTATGTCTGTAGTCATTTTACGTTTCAGTCTACGACTCTTCTGATCGTCTTCCATCAGGACTTTCGCCAGTTTGTTTGGGTGGTTTGTAATTCTTGTTTTGTAAGTTTGGGTGTGCTGAAGAATTTCCTGCCTGATTGTGTTCAGTTTTAGATCTTGGTGGAGTTACTCGTTTGTAACAAACCAAGGTGCATCTGTTATTATTCTTAATATTTTATTTTGGAATCTTTGGATAATTTCAATATTTGAATGTGAAGCTGTCCCCCACGATTGGATGCCGTAAGTCCAGACTGGTTTAATTATACATTTGTATAGTAGAAGTTTACTTGTTAGCGAGAGTTGGGACCGCCGACCAATAAGCCAGTAGAGCTTCCGCAGTTGAAGTCCAAGTTGTTTTCTCTTGGTAAAGATATGTTTCTGCCAGGTAAGTCGCTTATCCAGATGCAAGCCCAGATACCTCACATGGTCTGATTGTAGAACTTCTTTATTGTTCAGGTTTACAGGCGGACAGGCACCTCTTCTTAAAGTGAAAGTCACATTAACAGATTTGGATTCATTTGCCTTTATTCTCCATTTCTTTAGCCATACTGCTATGTCATCCAATCCACGTTGCAGGATTTTCGCTGCCTCTACCGGGTCACGGTGAGAAGCTATGATCGCGGTATCGTCAGCGAAGGTTCCAGTGGTAATATTACATGAGGTAGGTAGACCGGATGTGTAGATGAGGTAGAGTATTGGCCCCAGCACACTACCCTGTGGGACTCCTGCATTGATCTGACGAAGATCAGAGAGCGCCTCACCGTTTTGTACAAGGAAATATCTGTCTTCTATAAAAGATTTCAGAATTTTGTAGATATAGTTGGGTAATAACGATTTTACTTTACATAGTAATCCCTGATGCCACACTCTGTCAAAAGCTTGTGCTATGTCTAGAAATACGCTTGCGCAGTACTTTTTAGCCTCAAATGCTTTGTCTATTTCTTTTATCAACCTGTGAATTTGGTTGACAGTGGCGTGTTTTCGACGAAATCCAAATTGGTGGTCCGGAATTAAGTTATGTTGTTCAATTAATGGTGATATGTGCAACAACAACAAGGATTCATATATTTTTCCCGTTATAGGTAGGAGGCTAATAGGCCTGTATGATTTTGGATCTTCGGGGGGTTTGTCAGGTTTCAGAATCATTATTATTTGCGCGACCTTCCATTGGGGTGGAATAAAGTGCAGTCTGGTTATTGCATTATAAATTGCCGTTAGTAACTTTATACCTGACTCGGGTAATTCTTGCAGTACTTTATTTGTGATGAGATCGTATCCCGGGGATTTCTTTGGATTAGCCTGTTGTATTACACTTTTAACCTCTATTATTGTGAAGCTCTTAGGTGTGATTGATTTTGTTTCTGGAGTATTCAGGAATTCGTCAACCTGTTTCTCGTGGTCTGGCGGTCCTTCATATGGGTGGGGTTGGAAGACATTTGTCAGATGTTCTGAGAATGTATCTGCTTTTTCCTGATCGCTACGTGCCCAGTTGTTGTTATTTTTTCTTAAAGGAGGGGAAGTTACTGTGGGCCTTTTCATTTTCCTAGTTGCTTTCCATAGTGAATATTCTTTGGCTGCACACGGGTCAAGATTTTGTAGGTAAGTTTGTAGTCCTGCATTTCGATCATGGTCAAGAATATGCTTAAGTTGCCTCATTTTATGATTTAAGAGCTTTTTTGTATTGAAGCATCTATTTTGCTGCCATAATTCACGAAGCGCTCGTTTTTCTTTTATGAGGTCTAGGATGTTCTCGGAAATAAGTTGGTCACCTCGCTTATAACTATTTATAGGTGTTGAATTCCATGCTGCATTTTGTATGCTACTATTTAAGAATTCAACAGCATTTATGACATCATTTTCTGTCTTAAGTTGGATTGGTTCACAGAATTCATCATCTAGAAGTTGTCTAAATAGATGCCAGTCAGTCATTTTGTTATTTCCTTTAAACACAAGGTTTTGATTTCTACCATAATGGGTGAATGATCCGACGATAGGTCCCAACAACTATGGCAAGATATGTTAGTTGCTGCTATGCCTTTGGTTATACAGAAATCAATAATATCAGGAATTTTTCTTTTATCGGATGGCCAGTATGTGGATTCTCCTGTTGAGACCTTTCATGTTTCCTGCTTGAACACATTTAAGGAGTTCGCGGCCTCTGGGTAGGACAAATCTAGAACCCCAGAATGTGTGCTTGGCGTTGTAATCGCCTGCTGCCAAGAAGCGACTTCCCAGTGTTTTAAAGTAATCTTCAAACTGGTATTCCTTAACTATATGCTTTGGTGGGCAGTATAGAGCTGATACTGTGATGTTACTGATCCAATCATTTACAACGACAGAAGTTGCTTGAATATAATCCTTACAATACGACTGGGTTTGATGGTGCTTGATACTACTTTTAATCAGTATAGCTGAGCCCCCGTGTGCTTTACCATCTGGATGCATGGTGTGATACAATGTATAATCTGGTATTTTGAAGAAGCTTTTTATAGTAAAATGTGTTTCAGATATTAACATTATATCAATCTTGTTTATTTTCAAAAAGATTTTTAACTCATTTGAGTGGTTGGACAAGCCGTTGGCATTCCATACACACAATTTTAGGGTAGAGAATGCAAAGGCAGACGTGTCATGAGGTCAGTCAACATTTGAGTAATCTTTAACATTTGGTTCATAAGAGCTATTGTAGTATTAAAATTCTCAAGGATGTCAGTGATATTATTGTGCTTATCGTTTGTTATAGGGTTATTATATGTTTCCGATTTTGATCCGTTTTTCAATGCTGAGGTATATGTTTTCCCAGTGCTAGTTTGCGCATCATTTTGGTTGGATCTAGTTGTGTATTCTGATCTAGTCTCTTTTTGCTTTACGAGCTTAGGGATTGGATATTTTGCGTTTTGCAGTTCTTTATACACAATGCAGCCTTTGTAGTTGGCTGGATGATTTTCTTCGCATAGAATACACTTGACTTTGTCCGAACGTTCCTTCCTGGGACAGCTCCTTGTATGGTGGGGTCCAGCACATTTTACACATTTAGCTTGTCTGTGACAGAACTTTTGCGTATGTCCGTACTGCTTGGCAGTTGGAGGACTGAGGAATTTCTCGTTTAGCTTTAGGTGGTTCAATTACAATGCGGCAGTTAAGCAGCGATTTAATATTGTATACATCCTTATTATTAGGACTTGGTTGTAAATCTATGAAGAACATTGGAAGAGGTTGTTTTGTTTTGCTATTTTTTATGTTCCAGATATTCAAGGGTTTGTGGTGTAGCTTTTCAAGGGCATTTTTCAATTCATCGATGTCTGTTGAAGGGTGCATGCGTTTCAGTACTACTCGGAAACTTCTTTCCTAATATGATATAAATGTATTAATATTTATATCGGGAATATCGGGATTAAAAGTAGCCTATATGTTAATCCAGATTTCCATCTATCTACATACCAAGTTTCATCACAATCGGTTCGGTAGATTTTGCGTGAAAGAATAGCAAACATCCATCCATACATCCTCACAAACTTTCACGTTTATAATTTTAGTAGGATTAGTACATACTAATGATTTTAAAGACCACTATCAACACATTTACATTTTGGCAATATTTACCCCATTAGTGTTGCCATACTAATAATTATGCTCCTCTTTATGTCAAGTTATATTGCATATTACAGGCAGAAAAGTTTGTTAACACTAAAGGCCACAAATACCAAGACAATGACTTAATAGTCCTCTGGCAAGAAAACTACGTCCAACAGAAACAAGAAGAGTATGTGACCAAAAAAGAACAGAAGGAAAAGAAAATAAAGGAAAAAGTAAAGGAAGTGAGTATTCTAACCAAATAATGAAACTATGGCTCTAAGTCTAACATAGCCTAACTTACAAAAAACACCTGTTATTATTGACTGCTCACTTGAGTGCTTACCACCCCCACCCCTGTGCTTTAGCAGATGATGATCAATCAAGGGTTTGTACCTTCTGGCAACACCCAGTTCGAGTTGCAGGTATGAGACCCTCACCTGCTTGAGCTACTGCTTACATTTCCCAATCTATCCGTATCAGCAATAACCTTTTCCTTTAACTGCCTGCCTACTCCCAAACTTTCCGTCTCCGTTTTTCTTTCCCAAGGTGTCTGTTTGACAGTGGAAAGGTGATGATAAATCATTGACTTAACTCAGAGCAAGTATACATGGTGATTTGTGACTAAGGGTCCATATATCACTTTTAGGTGTGACATCACTTAAGAAATTCCAGAAAGTTAACAAATAAAACTGTTGAACCAACAATAAATAGTCTATAAATTTAAAAATGAATCTCCATTTTCCTTGGTCACGGCATCACGCGAACGGCTGGACCGATTTCGCTAATTCTTTTTTTTTTGTTTGTTATTGTCAGAAGGTTCTTATGAAAGAAAAAATAAGAAAGTTGGGCAGAAAATGAGAAAATTTAAGAAAACTTAGCGAGGGTCTTACGCGGGTGAAACCTAGTTAATAATAAAATTGAATCGTCTTGTGTCCATAAACTTTTAACCCACTCCTTTATCATTGGCATAGCAGTCTCTTCGTTTTTGTTTTGGTTGTTAATCTCAGGAACATTGTTGTGATCATATCTTCTTTATCTAACAAATAAGTCATCACAATTGATCAGTATCATGGGGCAGAAAAAAGGAGTTTAAAATATTTTTCCACATCCATTTCTAATATATTTTTACAATTTCTAGGCCGATTCTAAAAAGGAGGACTTTAAACTGCCAACTGGTACAGTACTGCACTTCAGTGAGGGCACAGACACCATGAAAAGAGAAGACATAAAAGATGCACTCACAACTTTAGGTAAGAAATTAAAATAATTGCTTGTTTTCCCCCAATTTACATGGAACAGCTTTTCTCCAACCAAGTGATTGGCCCTTATTTTTTTGTGGACGCCAGTGGAACTACCGTAACTGGTGAGCGTTACAGGCAGATTTTAAACAAGTTTTTTTCCGCGAGTTGCTCACTGGGTCTTGAGCATTGTTGGATCTCAAATTGAGTCACACTGAATTTTGAGATACTAATTTCCGAGTTATCTCCCGATTTGAACTGACCGTCCAGATCGCCAGATCTAACGGGGCTCCATGATCCTTTGGGGATTTTTTAAATCTTGCGTTTATCACAACAAACCACAAACCTTGCAAGTCTTGAAAGCTAACATTAAAGAACAAATTGCAAAGGACAATGACCAAAAGTTGTACTAATATTTCTCACGCGTCAAACTCAAATTATTGTAGTAATTCTTTTCACACTTTTATACAACTATTAGTGAGCAGAACAAATATATAGTTATTTGTTTTCTATTTATATTCGTATTGGCAATGACGTTCCGTTCCTGTCATTCATGATTTGTAGTTCTGGTATTTTTATTAGAAAAGTTATTAAGAAATAAGTAAATAAACAAGTAATTAGCCGATACAGTAAATTAAATGAAATCCATTTTTTTAATCTTAATCTTTTCTTATTCCATTTATCGATTTCGACCAGTATTAATTGTTAAAACGAAACGGTTTAGCCTTCGTGTCAGCTATCAGCGTAGTAGGCTTGTTCTTACTCGGTCACTGAAAAGAGCGCTCCAATCTAGTACAGTCACTCATATGTACTAGTTCGGACTTCTAGTTCTATTAGTTCAGTATTACTACTGAACTAATAGAATAATTGTAACTGCATTGAATGAATATTTGGATCTTCTTCATTCTTGGCATGCATAAGACCATAGACTGTAATTCTTATTCTCGTAAAATCACCATACTAATTTATTTACATTTATATAACAAAAATATATTATATAATAATATAATTAGGAAGTCAATGCATGAGCAAACAAACACCGAATAAAAATAATAACACGCAAAATGCTGTTGTTGTTTTGGTTTCGATGTTTGTTTGCTAATCTTATCAATGTACTAAATTCAAAATGGAAACTAATGAGTACAAATTATCTCAAATTTAATGCACACAGCATGCATCTCAGTCTTATTCGTTCGTTCACCGCCGTGTCGCGCGGGGACGTAACGTACGACTTTTTAGCCGACGATTCAGTCGCTCCATGTTTCTTGACAGTACTAATGTACTAAATGAACGAAGCCCTATAAGCTTACGGAATAGTTCTAGTTCCATGTCAGGAATGAATTCCTAATAGTACTTAGTTCGTGAACTACACAAGCCTACAGCGTAGGCATCGAGTGAATAGGCATTGTATTAACATTATACTGTTCATTTACTATTTAAACAAGGATATTTCGTTTTTTTGCTACACGAAGTCCAACATGTTACGAACAATAGAATATATATACTTATGGTAGTTTTTATCAATGAAAATGGTAGTTCTTACATTAATGAAAATAGTAGTTTAGGTTATTCACGATTTTATTAAATTGTGAAATAACCCGGGTTTATTTGTAAAAAAAAAACAATACATCTGTGCGTGTTAGTATATTAAATCCATGAAAAACCAAGTTTGGTTTTGATGCAACTCAGTAGGTACAGGATTTCATACATTTATGATCATTATCCTTTGGAGCCAGATATTTTTCGAGCAAAAATTCAAAATTCCGTTAAACGAGTACAAATGGCCCCATTATCAACTCCCAACCGACAAATGACGTCATTTGTAAAAGTAAACGAACATGACGATACATGTACACTTTATTTTTTGAAGTCCTTCAAAGTTCCCAAATATTTAAAAAAAGAAAAAATAATTCCGTAGTTACCTTCTCCTTTGTTCAGTCACGTTTGAAGATACGTGATTTGAGATTTGCAACAGTTGCGCGCGGATGCATATAAAAAGAATCACATAAGTGGTTTTATACCTTATAATACACATAATATTTTTATGGGTAAACTTAGCTTTAAATTCTTACTAGAAAGTTGTCTAATTCTCTAGTGTCTAAAGTCGCTAACATGTAATAGATAAAAACTGACAATACTATCACTATCAAGCATTTAAATAAAAATAAATTATTCATCCTCAGGTGCTGATATAGCATATATAGACTTCAAAGTAGGAGACAAAGAGGGATGGGTGCGCCTTACCAAAGAAAACACTGCTAAAGAACTAGCAGAAAAGATGACAGATGGCAAGGTCAAAATTAATGATGCTGATGTTGTATTTAAAGTCTTAGAAGGCGACGAAGAAAAGACTTACTTAGACAAAACCGTTGAAGAAATGTCCAAAAGGCGGAAGAATATGAAGAACTTCCAAAAGAATAAGGGAAGAAAAGGTGGTAACAAATACCATGGTAAGAAGAGGAGACAAGACCAGGATGACGATGGCCCTCCGAAGAAAGTGAAGGCTACCGAGAGCTAATTATAATTTTAGTGTGTTAAGGACAAACTGTACTTTCAAATAGATCATACAATGTCAAGTTCGCTTACTGTAAGCAAAATTATTAAAGTAAATCTTTAATATAAAAGTATTTACCTATTTGTTAATAAATAGAAACAGGAAGTTTCTTATGTTAAACGGAACATCAGATTATTAAATTTGATTTTTAAAATTGAATTAATTTATTCCCTGGAATTTATATCACCTAAGTCAGCTCAGATGTTTTTTTTTTTTTTATATGGTATAGGGGCAAACGAGCAGACGGGTCACCTGATGGTAAATAACTACCGCCGCCCATGGGCACCTACAACTCGAGAGTCACAAGTGCGTTGCCGCCTTTTAAGGTGGGAGTAGGAGAAGAGGGGAAGGGGGGGGGGGGAGAGGGGAAGGACGGGAATAGGGGAGAGGGAAGGGTTAGGGCCTCCGGTAACCTCACTCACGCGGCGAAATGCCACGCAAACATTGCTTCACGGCCGGTTTTCTGTGAGGCCGTGGTAACGAGCGGAGTCGAGCCGGCCCATACGTGCCGAATCATGGCTCTCACACATAAGCGATGTCACCAAAATTATTGATCTCGCAGACCACTTGCCATATTTTTCGGGTTTGGGTAGACTCTCGTCGGTCATCTCGGGCTGTTTGTTATGTTTCAGGTAAAAGCTAAGCAATCTGTGTATGTGAGTTATTCCATTATAGTCCAGCGTATGACGGTTTTTGGCTCCCAAATTTTTCAAGAAAGATGGATTTTGCTGAAATTTTGACAGTACCCAAGTAAGAGTACCTCAAAGAGTAAAATCTACCCTATGCCGATATGTATCCACCCTAACTAGGGGGTGGTTATTAAAAAAAAATAATCTAAGAATCAATAGAAGAACGAATTCTAAGCTAAAATGTTCCATGGAAGTTTTTCGAAAAATCAATACGTTTTAAGATACTATTCATCGAAAACGTCAATTTTTTTCGAAAATAACCACGTTTTTTAATAGTTTTTCACTAATTCCTCAAAAATAATTGATTTTATTAAAAAAACTAAAAATCAAAATTATAGTTAATAAAGCAACAAAAAATGTAGTTTTTCTTTTTTTAATATAGGCCTAATAGTAACAAAGTTATAGCTCATTGAAGGCAGGAAAAGGAGGAGGCAGAGGATGAGAGATGGAGGAGAAAAATTGCCTTTTTCAAAAATAACTCAGAAAACAAACCATGTACGTAAAAATTGCTAGAGTACAAAAAGTTAGCATTTTTATTCACAAAAAAATTGTTTTTTTTTTACTGTGGCTCAAAAATTATCCGAGATATGGCTTATCAAAGTTAGCATTTGAATGAAATCAGTACCGCCCTTGAGCCCTTTCATCGATGACCTTTATAAAATGAAGGGGTTTGAGAAATATGAAACTTACATAGTTACATGAGCTTACAGGCTATGGAATTCTTTACAAAATGGGTTTTTTATGTTTTCTCTAGTCCAAAATGCAAACGAGAAAATATCAAAGAACCAAACGCATTTTTTTTAAATTTTGTAGCAGAGAAATGCGTATAGCGTACGCAGAGAAATGCATAGTGTTCTCATCATTGGCACCTGGTGAAGGGGTCGTGTGTGTGTGTGTATATGCATATGTATATATTCCATATTGGCGTCTCCCCCTTCACAAACTCAACGCGCAGCAAGACCAACATCTTCCAGCCGAGCTTCCATGTCTTTTATCAGGAACGCGTGGAGGTATTAAGCTGGAATTTATATCAAATACTCAAGTAGCTGTGAAAAAATCAAACTTCTAAGCCAACGCAATCAAAAGATACAGCCGTTTGTGCTGCAAACACTCGCAAGGGAATCAAAACCCACAGGGTACTTCCCGTGAACTCAGAATCTTGAAATTAGGTACGAAGCAACGTCTTATAGCACAGATAAAGGAAAAGTTGCGAAAACCGTATATTTTTAGTTACATCATATAATAAAAATATTTTACGGAACCCTCGGTGCACAAGTCGAATCGCACTTGGCCTGTGTTTTCATTCCTTAAATGCCTAAATTTATGAATGTTTGTCAATTAGGGGTAGGTTTTCACCCCTAAGAGTCACTAGCACACATCGGCATAGGGTAGATTTTGAAGTGGAAGGTAAGTAAAGCTTAATTCCAAATTTTCAAGAAAATCAATTTTTCTTGAAAAAATTGGGAGGTTGTACCTTATTTTCACCGTCATTCATCGCGCATTCAACACCGAAGATAGTTATACATGGGTAAAACTATCTTCGGTATTGCACTAAAAAATGCAATTAAGGACCTCCTAGAGATGAGGTACTTTATTTTTCTAGTTAGGCTATACTCTGTGTTTCTGTAATATGGTTGACAAAATATTGTTTCAAACTTAAACTTAGTATCGTATACTAAGGTTATGGTTTCAAAAGAACAGAATTTAAAAGATTAAAAGTAAGTATACACAGATAAGATAATAGTTCGTAAGTATGGGTTCGATATTGTATATTATATTATTATACTATACTTATAAAGGTACCTAAGAAAAATTGATTATTTTTTTTTCTTCTGGCAGCCCTGATTCCTGGCTACAAAAGAGACATCAAATTTCTAAATGAAAACATAACCTCTAATATCTAGTAACTAGTTCGTAGACAACCAAAGTCAAACGTCAAGGAAGACTTGTAAATAATATAGTTCCAGCGACTATCCAATGTAATGATTTCATAAATATGGGAGTTCGAGGTTTAACTACTTATATAAATTACAACGAACATGCCTTTCTACAAGATTTCTTGCTCCATGATTGTAGTCTGATCATTGATGGGCATAGCCTCTGTGCACAATTGTACCGATTGCTCAACTGTTTCTCTGCTTTTGGTGGAGACTACGATAAAATCGCTAATTATGTTCGTAACTTTTTCAAGAATCTGCGGAAGTGTAATGTAACTCCGTATGTCTTATTTGATGGAAGTTACGAGCGGAGGAAATTGAAGACAGCATATTCCCGCTTAAAATCTAAAATATTTGGTGCATCTAAGCTGGATCCAGTCACACAAGGAAGTATTCAAATTTTTCCTTTACTTCTTCGCCATGTATTCGAAGAAGTTCTTTGTGATATGAATGTACCATATACTGTATGTGAATTTGAGGCTGACGACGAAATTGCCGCTATGGCGAGGCATTTGAATTGTCCCGTTCTGAGCTATGATTCAGATTTTTTTATTTATAATGTTCTCTATATTCCTTTTAACACTCTGGATTTCAAACCAAGACCAGTAGATGTTGATGGCTCTAGAAAGCTAGCAATGGAATGTAAGATTTACAGAGTTGAGCATATGATCTCTAATTTTGGGGGTTTGAAAGAGGAACTGCTTCCTCTACTTGCAACATTACTTGGTAATGATTTTGTTCAGAAAAGGGTATTTAATAAATTCTTTTCCCAGCTGAAACTGCCCAAGACTAAAAAAAAGTCTAATGACCAACAAAGGTGCATTCATGGTTTATTCAAATGGCTTCAAAATGAAAGTTTAGATTCAGCTATAGCTAAAATTCTTGGTAGATTGAAAAAGAAACAAAAGAATAAAGTTCTTTATATCATAAAGAGAAGCATAGACGGATACAACAGTAAACATTGCCGATCACTTAAATATTTTAATATATCTGAAGATGAATCTCCTAAATCAGATTGGCAGCCACCTGAAGATATTGATGAGCAAATCAGTTCTTTAGTTGATGAAGAAGATGATAATGATCACCAGTCCTCTGAGAATGATGACATATCTTCTGAAGAAGATATTGAGGGTGAAGAAACTGATCAGTTTGTCCTTGGATTACCTGAATGGTTTGCTGAAGGTATTCGGTTCAATCTTATACCAAAACCTTTTATAAATCTATATACACAGCACCTGTACTTCTGTTCACCTCAAGCTGAAGATTATTATGATGAAGATTCTTTTCTGTGTTGTTTACCTATTGTGAGATATGCCTTTGATTTATTAACCGATTTCTCTCAAGAGCATTTCATTTACGTCAGCAGAGAAAAAAATACTAGTTATAAAAGAATATTTGTTGATAAAGAGCTTAGTATTGTCAGGGCATATGACATACCATTTAGTCAATTGACAGAAGGACAACTAAAACTTTGTTTCAACCACTTTTTAAATAAACAAATGCCTAACTTAGATGCGACAGAAATTGAAGTACTGCCTGCGAATTTTCGTATATTTTTCTTAGCTATGCTCTGGTGGGTCGCAAAATGTGATGTGCCTTTAGGCAATATACATAGTCTACTAATGTCCTATACAATGTTAGAGGCTGTTGATGAAAAAACTGGCACTTTCCGGGGCCACAAGCAATTTGTTAACAATTATTCTAAAAAAATTGAGGATTTAAAAGTCAATCCGATTCCTCTCATATACAACAAAGATGAAATCTTTTTAAATAAAAACAAAGTTCAGTATGAAGACAGTTTAATAGCAGCTAATGCTCTTTTAAAACATTTTGAATTAGATGACAAGCTTAACAAAAAACCTAAGGCTTATGACACTAGAAAGATGCACTCGTTTGCTCAATTTCAATGTTGTCTTCTGCAATTTAATTGTTTGAATACCCTATGTAGCACTCCTTATGAATCTACTAAATACTCTAAATCTTTTAATGGAACATTTGTGTACAATATAGCAGTGAAATTAGAAAATCAGGCTGATCCTAAGCATTTCTTTGACCAGTATCTCAAGGGAGCTACTACTGTATTAATGTTTTATAAAAGTTTATGTAGTATTTATGAGAAATGTGCTGAACAAATGAATTTGACTACAGCCAAATGGATGGGCAAGAAGAAAAGAAGAAAGAAGAAAAATGTGGATGAAGATGAAATTAATTTTATAGTGAAGGGTTTTGAATCGGAAGTTATTATTTAAATAAAATATTTATATCTTATAATTGTTATAAAAACAATGTCTTCCATTAATTTAAAATTATTTCTAACTTTAATTTGAGTTCCTAATCTATGTACCTACTATGCGATTCAAATAAGAATTGACCTTGCGCCATATTGTGACGTCAATTCGAACCAATTAGCTTAATAAGATGAGCAAAACAGATACCTATTTTCGAAACAATTAATTTATGTACAAAAAACATAAAAAATTGGATCAGAGATTTTTTTTTTCTATTTAATTTATTTAAAAAAGTTATCCATGATATATGTTGACCTTTCATGTTAGCAAAGTCTATACAATGACTGTTCAAGTTATACTGGTCTATGAAATAAACAAAACAACGCGTGAGGTGCCTTTGGGACACCCAGTTGGAACGAAATTCCTTTCGCTTTAAGGGTATCAATATATTCAAGGGATTGAATAAATTGTATCAAAATATACTACAGTTAAAAAAGTAAAGTAAAAAAATTGTTAATGTTACGTAAATTAGTTAAATGTGTCCAAACGGTAGAAACTTTCCAGACAGTTGACAGATTAAGGTCATTGACCTTTTTATTCTTATTTGAAACGCTGTCATTTGTATTTTAATGAGCCTAAGTCAAATTGCCAATTCAAATTCAAAATCTTTATTTTGTAAAATTGGTCTTTTTGTTTTTTTTTAATGGAATAGGGGGTAAACGAGCAGACAGGTCACCTGATGGAAAGTGACTATCGCCGCCCTTGGATACTTGCAGCTCAAGAGTCACAAGTGCGTTGCCGGCCTTTAAGGTGGAAGTAGGGGTTGGATTAGGGCCTCCAGTAACCTCACTCACTCGGCCTAACATAATGCAAGTATTGCTTCACGCCGGTTTTTTGTGAGGCCGTGGTATCACTGGGGTCCAGCCTGCATATTTGCCGAAGCATGGCTCTCCGAATCCGATCTCCAAAATTTGTTAAAATCTAAGGCTTAATGGCTGTAACTTTTGATTAAGTTGTAGATTATTGATTTTTTTACAACTTCAAGCGACCGCTTTCATAAGTATTTGATATTAGTTTCAACTTGATGCCTTTATGGGTTCTTGAGAAAAAGGGTCTTGATAGACACAGACAGACATTTATAACAACAAATTAACGATTTTCGGATTTTTTCCTTAACTTATGCTGTGAGTCCTTGCTTCTTACCAAGTTTCATGATTCTAAGATGCTTCCCAAAAAGGGTCTTGACAGTCAGACAGACGGACAATAAAGTTATCCTCTAAGGGCCCTTTTTTTTCTTTTCAGGAACGAAACCCTAAAAAGGAAGAAAAGAGAAACAAGAGATGAAGAAAGAAGGTTTCCAATTTCTCGCATATTTCAAATGTTGATTTTT
Source organism: Euplagia quadripunctaria (assembly GCA_963859945.1). Lineage (NCBI taxonomy): Eukaryota > Metazoa > Arthropoda > Insecta > Lepidoptera > Erebidae > Euplagia > Euplagia quadripunctaria. The sequence goes on along the minus strand of OY982563.1, from coordinate 22,383,780 downwards.
TCATCAATTAGCATGATACTTTTTTTGTGTTAGAATCTTTATACTAAGTAGTGAGTTCGTTTCATAAAAACATGGTGATGATCTAATGGACGTCATAGTCATATGGAGATGATTAAACAGCACCTCTAGATACTGCCTAATCATCTCTAGATCCTTCGGGAAGTTTCGTTTACGAAAGGGGTTGACAGCTTTCAATCTAAAAAGAACTAAATGCTCACTACATTGAAGTTTTACCTAACTACTGATCAAAGGTTGCTTTTTTATTTTAGTTAGTTGCTAGTTTATTAGGCATTCTTACGAAAGTTCGGGATTAGATACGTAGAAACACCAATTTGTTACGAAATAGATACAATTTATTTAAACAATTCACATTAAATATGATAGTCACAGAAAACAATAATTGTCACTAATATTCGCTTGTACTCTTCGCTATTATTGCACTTGTTCACTCGCTGTTCGTAAAACTAGAACTCAATAGATACCGCAATGCTTATATAAGTAGTACGAAAGTTATCTCCTAGAGTTCGTGAACTTTCCGAAAACTCGAAACCTCACTGGAATCTTCTAGGACATCGTGGGACATTCTATAGACGGGCTGTTATTTTTGTTAAACGTTAAAAGATGGCGCCACTGTCTTAATTTGGTGACTCCAACAGTATGTTTAATTTCATCTTTGGCAACAATTTCATTAATGGCACAGAATTAAACTATGTACTGTAATAATAAATTATTAGGTAGACGTAAATCATAATCCTACGTAATGTATAGAAAAGTAAAGTAACTAAGTCCTTTTGTTAAGTTTGTTAACGTACCTATAGGTACTGTTGTACCTACTACTAGTTTGATTAATCTGTAGTGTCGTGCTCTGTGACCAGAAATTGGAACATGGAATGGGAAATGAAACAACCGATTATAAAGGAAATTTTAATCAATGTTTCTTCGCATACCTTACTTTTATATTTAAAGACGACAAATTATCTAATTTCTCACCCAATACATAGAATCCTATACCTACAATTGAACTCAAGGCAAAGTATAGCGTCTTCATCGGCCAACTGAATACATTCAAGAAAGGGTACACCCAGATGCCGGTCCAAAAATAAACAAAATGAAGGCAACATATATATGCTAAATTAAAAATTAAAGCTAAACTAATACCTATGATTCTAGACGGATAATTTCTGTTAGATATGAATAGTTCTATTAATATAAATGGGGCTATGAAAGTATGCATGGTATGGTTAAGCCAGCTTGGAAATTGTATTGCGATGTCGTCCGGAAATATAAATTCTTTGTTGACTAAGTATAGTCCCCAGAAAGCACATGATACATATATTGCTATCATAAAAGATAGACTGAACACTGTGTCTTTGATTTTTCGAATTAATGGCGGCTTTCTTGGAGCTGTTGCGTTGGTGCCGAAGATGTCATTTAGTATGGCAATTGTGAAGTACACTGTTTGAAATACCTGGAACAAATAAGAAAGGTTTTTAATTAATTTATATTTTATTATAGAACTCGGTAAGTTGTAGTGAACTCTCATAACAAATTGTTTACCCAACGGTCGATGTTGAAATCTTGTAGGTATAGGTACATACATGTGTTAGTGTGTTACAGTAAGGTGTGGGTAATTTTTAGGAGCGTTATGTGTAATCGACAAATAGTTGATTTCGCGTGAAAAAAATGGAAATGAAAAATATTTTTTTCTTCCGTAATCGCTTTTCTTTATGTATTTGCACATTTCTAAACAACACATTATCCATTTTCGTGTCAATTTCAATTATTTTGTTTTTTTATTTTTTTATGCTGACATTTTTAGAAAAATCGGTACATTCCATCATCATAATTGGTATTAAAGACATATAATTTCATTCATATCAGCCCTATCTCATACAAAATGTTAGTTTTATCGGTCAATTTTCAAGTTTAATTTTTCAGTTCAAAACTAAGATTTCTAATTTAAAAATCACGAATTTTCATAAAATTGTTAGCGCTTTACATTAGTCACAGGGTCTACTATACGACACTAAAATATGACCACACCTTTCTGTATATACTTATATTAAACAGTGCGAGGACCTTCATTGCGCGATGCAGAAAGAGTACTAGTTACTGTGTATTTCGGCTAGTTTTCGCTAGATCACTTCGCTAGTCACTGATGTTTTTCTGTATTCAGATGTAACAAGTATAATGTAAGTGCTCTTTACAGCTATGGCAAAGGTTTAGCCTAGTGCTGACACCAAATAGTATCCTATATACTAATTAAATGTTATACCTGTATGTGTGATCGAGAACTTTTTCTAATAAACACTGTGTTAATACAGCACATCACACAAAAATAACTCTAACCTCACTAAAAGATGGTCGCGTCACGGCAATGACCTCTGAATGTAATGAATAGTTTAAACGATTTTTTTACCTTTTTATTTTATAGAATACACTGTGAAGTATTAAATAATTATATTAATACTTCACTTTAATAAAAGTATAATAATATTAATGTTAAAATTAAAATGTGTTAATTATTCAATTCAATTCGATTTAATATTCAATTTAAAAAAAAATAATTTAAATATTTGTACTCATAAAATTCAAGTCAACATTTACTGATCGTATTTTAAACAACCTACTTACTCATGACTTTGATGATTGACCTTATACTTTAAGTACCAAAGGCGAACAATGCTCGTTGTCTTTTATTAAAAACTGAACTACGTTATTATTGCACCTTAACCACACATCTAGTATATTATTGTTTTAAAACTTTCGCGGTTTTTATACATATTGGACCCCGTCTGGCGTCGACCCGTGACCACAATCGGTGCAATTCGGTCGAAACGTCCAAAAAGGTATCGTACCTTAAAAATATCATCGCAATGCTAGCATATGGTTATAATTATATCAGTTTTATTTGGGGATAATACAGGCATAGACAACTCCGATTAATTAATAAAATTTCTTAAATCCCGGTCTTGCATAGTTCTGTTCTTCATTTTTTTTGTTTCTGTTGTACAAGAAGCAAAATACAAGGTCTATAAAACGGGACTGCAGTTCGAGCATGACCACGATTAAAATATAATACAAAAAAGTTATTGAAGGTACCTACTTATGTTAGGTACCGCGATAAAGTCTTAATTTATTATAATAACTAGCCTATCCTATTGGTCGTAGCGTGATGTTTTTTAACTAATAGCCTTCCTCGATAAATAGGCTATCGAACACTTAAAGAATTTTTCAATTCGAATAAGTAGTTCCTGAGATTAGCGCGTTCAAGCAAACAAATAAACAAACTATTTATAATATTAGTGTAGACTAGCAACCCATCCCGGCTCCGCACGGGTACAAATTATACACCAAAACCTTCCTCATGAATCACTCTGTCTATTACTGATAACCGCATGAAAATCCGTTCTACTAGTTTTTCAGTTTATCGCGAACAGACAGACCGACAGACAGACGCGGCGGGGGACTGTTGTTTTATAAATATAGTGATTAATATGACAGAAGTCGAAAGTCAAAAAGGAAAGAACTATCTCACAACCAATGGCTGATTGACTTTTTAGGGTTCCGTACCCAAAGGTTTTCAACGGAACCCGATTACTAAGCCTCCGCTGTCCGTCTGTCTGTCAACGGGCTGTATTTAGACAGTTTAAATTTTTACCGAGAAGGTATCTATTTCTATATATAACGGGTGTCTCAATAAGAGTACACTTTTTAAAATTGGAATATTTTTTTTCATGCAAGTGGCAACTCTGAAATTTGACAGCTGTCACCTCTGTTTATTCCGATTATTAAAAATGGAGCGCTTTTCGAAAGAACAACGCGTTATAATTATGAAAACTCATTACAAAAATGGGGAAAGTTACGCTGAAACGAGTCGATGCCAATTAAGATGTCGAGGACAACATGTGGTTTCAGCAGGACGGCGCAACCTGCCACACCGCGCATGAAAGAATCGACTTATTGCAGCAACGATTTCCAGAACACATTATCTCACGAAATTCTGATTTCAACTGGCCACCAAGATCGTGCGATTGTGTGTGATTGTGAAATCTCGGGTTTATGCGAATAAACCCGAAACAATTCCTGAGCTCAAATCGGAAATTCAACGCGTCATCGGTGAGATACAGCCACATCTCTGTGCAAAAGTCATGGAAAATTTCATGAAAAGAGTAATGGCCTGTCATCGGAGCCGTGGGGGTTATTTGCCGGATATTTTATTCCATACTTAATCGGAACATGTCTTCTTTACAATACAATAAAAATATCATAACTCTGTCATAAAATACTTGTTTTTATTTTAAAATTAAAAAGTGCACTCTTACTGAGACACCCTATATAAGATACGCGATTTTTTTCGACATCCCACTGTCTGTCAGCGGGATGTATCTCATGTTAATGAACAATAAGTAGACAGTCAGATTTAATAACAAATATTAAAAATAAATAAAATAAAGGCTACTCCCATACAAGAAACGTGTATTTTTCGGCGTCTGGGCTGTACCTTATGTACCTCAGGTATATAATATATAGGCTACAGGTAGATAGTATTTGCGTTTTTTGCTGGTTTAATGCTGGAAATGTTTAAAGAGTATGTATTACTTTAAACTGTCTTGGTTCTTTTACAATAGTATATAAAAAGTACATACTGTAGTTCTTGTATGATGGACATGATTGCACGGAACCCTTCTTGCGCGAGTCCGACTCGCGACGGCTAAGTGCCTGGTTTATTTAATTGCAAGTGTCAAGTACACACAGAACAAGCATGTAGATTAAATTAAAATTACTTCTTTTGTGCTGACTATTCACCATTGACAGTTATTAAAACAGTACAAATCAATCAATCAACAATCAAATCAATTCAGGAATCCCTCGGGACAGCGGCGAATTTACACATTTGCCGCCAGTAGGCAATTGAAATTTTGCCGCCCCTACCGGTCGGTTTATCTAATTCGGTACCCCAGGACAAGACATAAAAAATAATGTAGGTCCCAAATTTGCCGTCCCTAAAATCTGCTCGAGGCTTCAGCCTACTGGTGAATCCGACACTGCCTCGGGAACAATACTTTTTCTGATTGAAAGATAGACCCCAGCCCCAGCCCTATTCTGTACCTCTGACAACGTGTATGTGCAAAATTGTATGATGATCGATTAAGTAGTTAAAGCGTGGAAGCGAAACAAACAAACTCACAATCGCATTTATAATACCGTTTGAAATATATATATAAAAATTAAATATATAATATAGTTTGAAAATTTAGTGGTGTAAAAACAAGTACGCGAACTTGACATCGAAATTGGATGGATTTTTGGACGTCACTATTACATAGTTGAATAATATTCAGCCGTCACAATTTTTTTCATTTTCAATGAGTAGTAATTTGACATTGATTTTATTCACACAATGCGTGGATGACCTCAGACCAATAATAAAGACCTTTATCTCTCTCACGGACTGTAGATATCGGTGTTTTGGTCACAGCGATGACCTCTGAATGCGATGAATCGTTTGAACCGATTTTTTATCTGAACGTAAAAAGTTATTGATAAGTTTAGCAAACGTAAACAAATTTAAGAATAAAAACTGTTTATCAATTAGTCTTGACTAGGGGTCGCATACCGGGATCCCGGATCTTGAAAATACCGGGATACCAGACCAAATCAAGGACTTGAAAATACCGGTATTCATATCACAAAAACCGGGATTTTCGGTCTTTTCGGCATAAAGAAAAAATAAAATTCCATTTAGATAGTTAGATTATTTATTGTAATAAATTTGTAGGTAACTTCTCGAGTTTAAACTAAATAAAAAACAGCGTAATTTCATTCATACAATGCCAAAAGATTTGCGTGATATGGTTAAAAGTTACGACGAGTACGAAAAACCAAGTAGCGATTAGCGTAGTGTGAATGTATAACTTTTTACAGGGTAATCCGATTTCCATAATAATTTTTATTCTATACTTCAAAGTTGGTCCCGTTTAAATTTGAAAAAAAAAATTATCCCAAAGGGTAGAAAAATAGAGAATGAATGATTATTCTCAGACTAAGGTTTCATCTGATTTTGTTGAAACTCGGCACACATTACGTAGTTATTATACTCTACGAGATGGGAAACCTGTGGTTGATGTCATGATGTAGACGGAAGTCAGTCAAAGGAACTCCTCAACGGTTTATAGCACCTACCTTGTGCTTGGGCTTATTTTTTTTTTGCAATCTTAAAGAGAACTTTAAACCTAATAAAATATTGTTGTTTAAATATTGAAAATACCGGGATTTCTCTGATGTCAATACCGAAAATACCGCATATTTTGAAAAAAATATGCGGTATTGCGAATCCTAGTCTTGACAAAGAGCAAAAAAAAGTGACATCAATGCGCCACAATCAATCTCTTTTTTTTTTACCTGTACTATTACATATTCTGAGGTATAAACTAAGTACAGAGAATATAGGTACATTTTTCTTAGTTAACGTCTTTAAAGGTAATTACGTGGATGAAGTCTAAGGTCATGTAGAAATATATAATAATCTCAGCTACAAGGTGATGTATTCGATCACCAATAAAACTGATTTAGATTGCAGATTTACCTATCTGAATTTTAAAACGTCCGGTCACGAAGTAACTATTACCTCCTACCTTATCTGTGGTCCGGTTCTTAAAGACAACTTTATAAATATTGTTCCGAGTCTAGGTGTTCTTTGCGGTCCGTTGTTCGATTTTTAGTAAAGTCACAGATAAGATAATGGTTACTTGGTAAAGTCGCCCGCGATACAGGAATCATTCCTAGTTGTTATTTAAAAATAGCATTAATAAAGAATACGTTTTAATATTATTACTTTGCTATCATTTTCATGGTAAAAAGTCTTAGTTACAAGCAATTCTTTCACCGATACTCTAAGTATAGAAGTAGATAAGGAACGTCTTTGTCTATCTTGAAGTGAGACTACTGCGGGCCCTCTACAACTTAAACGTTGGATTCGATCCTTGAGTAGTACTTAGTAGGTATGGTGAGATATGTCATCTTAGAATCGCAGTTGTGCGATTGTGCTATCTATAGGTAGGTATAATCAAACTACGCGATCACACTCGTAATTACGGTAGCAAGTTCTATACGTAAAGTCACGTTTATGAACTGTGTAATTACGGAGCTGGAGTTAGTACTACTATGAGATTGTGTTATGTGGCTAGTTCAATGAGGTTAGTTTAACTAACCTTATTGAACGTGTATATAAATAGGCGTGAATATTCACGCCTCTATCCCCTAAGGTGTAAGCAGAGACGTAGCCAGACCCACATTTTATCAACTATAATTTATCCCACTCACTAATAGGGGCAAAGGGTCAAAACTCTTGTCGGCACTTTGGTAATTAAATATGGGAAAATCAGGAGTAGGTATAATATTGAATATGAATGGTAAATAAAAGGGGAAGAAAATTGAAGGAAAGGGTTGTTATTGCTTATACGGATGGGTTGGAGAGTTCAAGCAATAGGTCGAGTAGGTTAGGGACTCAAGGTTGTATACCTGTAAGGGGCCATCCATAAATTATGTCACATTTTAAGGAGGAAGGGGGTCAACGAAGTGTGACATTGTATGACAAGGGGGGGGGGGGGCGTTCATAAGCTTCTTGGCGTCACACTTTGACATCTAAGGTATTTATAACTCAAAACATAGACACGTTACTACACTTTTATTAAAAAAAATATTTAGAACTGCTCTTTTCAGTTTAAAAAGCTCGGGTGTAAAATTGAAAAATATGTGACGTCACACCCGGACGGGGGGGGGGTTCCCACAAATTTGACCACCTATGACGAGGACGGGGGACGGTGGGGTCCAAAAATAATGCAATTCGTGTGATGTGCGCTAACTACTGAATATGAAAATGTGCCTCAATGTAAATGTAACTTTTGTTTTGTGTGTGACCTTCATAAATGTTACAGGTATTATGACCTAGAATAAATTAATATACTTATTTGACACTGACTTTGTAACATAATCGTTCGCAATGTTTTCAAACCTTGTGAATGGAGGCCAGGCTATTTGTTAAATAAAGTGAATGTGAGATTTCATTTATTTTCATAATACAGGGTGTATATAACAATGACTCCAGCAGGCAGTTACAAAAATAATTAAAAAAAAACTATCCGTTTACAAGTTATGACTGTTTGAAGTACATACTTCTTTACTTTGCTTTTTTTCATTCCGTTAGTAAGAAAATCTATAAAAACTAACCTCGAAAACTCTTTAAGTGACTTTTTATGGATTTTTTTAATAACTGAGTGAATAGTTTCAAAATAAATTCAAATATCTTAACAGACTTTTTCCTTTGGGTTGATTGGTGTATAAAAAATGATTAAGTCATTATTGTGGACTTGTTCTGTTATTTAAAAAAGATGTCTTTTGTCAGATATTCTTTAGACCACAAACGTCACTCCAGTGTGTCCTAATATCCGTTATTTCTCCACCCATGTTGATTGTACTGTCTATTTGTGTGCTTTTAATAAGTTTAGCGACATATCATGATTAAAAAATTACTAGTTGGGACAATAACTATCTAGACCCAAACAAACCATGGCTTGGCTACTTGGCTATGGGTTTTCGGACGCAGATAAACATACTTAGGTACATATTTTTTTTGTAAATCGCATACAAAGAGACACCCAGACGAATAGAAATAGACATAAGAAAACAAATATTTACACTGAACGGGAAGCGAAGCCGCGACGTTACAGACGAATATTTTAATGAGACCGAGGTTTTACTGTAAGTTTAGGTTCCACTGCAATCAAGGTTGTGACTGACGGATAACCTATTGTCTAATACAGTGATTGATGGTTGCATGATAATGACTTTTAAACTTTCGCGTTTCATAATAATATAATTATGTTGACAGTCAGCCAGAGCAACCTGATCAAAGCATCAGGCAAATGACGTGATCGCGTCAATTCCCGTCAACAATCCTTTATTATGATATTGACTACCCAACATCTGGGTATTCTGGACATCATGCATCCATCAATCATGACTTTAGGAATTGAATGACGCTTGCATGAGCGTATAATGGACGCAATAGGTTGTCGACGAATATTTTAAACAAGCATAATAAACAACATAGGTCGGCGTCGTTATATATAATCTACATCAATCAAATGACGATGCTTCTGGAACAATTGGCATTAATCTATTCTAAACAGATGTCTACGTATAACATAGTAATGACACTCTTTATTGTGTATTTCCACCATTCTCAAAGATAACTATAATACATTCATCGAGTCACGCCTGTATCTTCGAAGGGGTAGACAGAGCCGCATCACGTAATCGCAAGCCTGTTGCGATCAACCGGGCACTTTGGGAATTAAAGATGTAAAAATTGAGAGTATAATGAAAAGGAAAGCCTTTTTTTTTATTGACAGGTCACCTGATGGTAATTGACTACCGCCACCCATGGCCACCTACAACTCAAGAGTCCCAAGTACGTTGCCGGCCTTTAAGGTGGGAGTAGGGGAAGTGTGGAAGAGGGGGAGGGGGAGGGAAGGGTTAGGGCCTCCGGTGACCTCACTCACTCGGCGAAAAGCAATGCAAGCATTGCTTCCCTGCCGGTTTTCTGTGAGGCCGTGGTATCACTCCGGTCGAGCCGGCCCATACCTGCGCAACCATGGCTCTTCCATGGATTTCATCTCTCCGGAGAATCTACCCACTTTTAGGAATCTCTTAGTTTTGGGACTTAAAAAAGGTTAGTTTCATGAAAATCGGTCAAGCCGTTTCGGAGGAGTTTAACTGCAAACACCGCGACACGAGAATTTTATATATTAGATGTGCAAGTCTATCTACGGTTACGATCCCCGGATTGAGTAAACGTAATAAAATAAAAAGTAAGTATATTCAATCATCTAACCACTTTTATAAATAATTCGTTGTTATTTATCTATAATATGTATGTATTTAGTAATATATAAGTATGTTTATCAGTAGCCTGGTTACCATAATACAGATTCTGGCAAGTTTGGGATCAGACGGCCGTGTGTGAAAAAAATAAAATTAAAAAAGAAACAGAAATTAGGTATATTAAGTCACAGGGTTGCAATGACAAATGTAGAGCCAGCGAGAAAATAACAGAATAATAAAACTATTGCAATTGCCACTAAATACAATAATTGTCTTTACAAGATAATAAAATCTATTGTGGAAAATAGACATACACTTCACTAAACAAAACTAATCTTTTCATTATTTAAACCTACACATACCTGTGTATTAAATTCTTAGTACGTTTATTAGTAAATTAGTAAACTTATCCTAAACAAACTCAAAGTGATATATTTATTTGGACAAGTTGGAAAATCAAAATATGTAATTGAAAATCATACAGACAGCAATAATAATAGATATAATTTATATTCTGTTAAGTATCAACGTTTTGAAGTTTTTTTATGGACCTTTAGATTTATTATATTTCTTTTAACAATTCCTCATACTTAATACTGCAACATTTATTTTGACATACACATATTACAAATACATATGAAGAAATTATTGTATTTGTGTGTCAGGGGTCACATATATAAATAATAATTAAATATAACAAAAATACACTCACTAGACACCAAAATGTGAGAAATACTCCTCTTGCTTTGATGGGCATCTTAGCGAAATCCTCCGAAGGCATGGGCAGTTCCACATATTGTTGGTCGTACCAAATCGCGTAAGTATTTAATACCACAATGGACGAATGAAACAAAAATACATACATTTTTACTTAACCCTCCCTTATTAAAGTCGGTTAATAAATAATACGTCCGCGCAACTCTAAGTCTATAAGTACACTGATGACCGATCGTAGTTAGATATTTAACTGCCGTTGATTGAGAAATATATTATTGCCTAGAATCACATAGAGAAGGCTGAATGAGATTAATTAAAATGTAAACAATGGATCTCGTTTATAAACACATAATTATCTGTACTTAGATAAGATTGAATTCTTTTACTAAGGCTTTGTAGTAAATGGGAAATGAAAAATGTTAGCATTAAAGAGCTTAATAATACGATGCTGCCTGTATTTAACCCCCGACCCAAAAACGACGGGGTGTTATAGGTTTGACATGTCTGCTTGTGTGTGCGTCTGTCTGTGGCATCGTAGCTCCCGAACGGATCAAAAGATTTTGATTTTGTTTGTTTGAAAGGTGAATTAGTCGGGAGTTTTTAGCTATGTTTGATGAAAATCGGTCTAAGATGGCCGCCGCCACAAAATGGCGGTTTACATATTTTTTCACAACTCCCTCCATATAGGTATCAAATGAAAGGGCTTGACTAGTAGAATACGATAAATTTCAAATCCAAGATGGCCGTTCATACTATTTTTATTATTTTGTGTCGGGGGTTTTTTAAATTTTAAATTTAAGTATAGTTGTAATTGTATAGTTATGTATATACAGGCGTTTTTCTATACACTTCACGATTTTTTATACAAGGCCTTAACTAAATACGATCATCATCACTACCTTAGATTATATATAGGTCCAGATACAGTGACCAGTACAAATCTCACCGTTTACGTTGAAGCCACTTTTTGGAGCTGTGTGAGTGAACCCCGCCCAACGCGAGTGTCTACGTACAATACTTGTGCTTGTGTGCATGACGGTTTTACTACTAGCGCATAGAGGTTACCCCAAAATTTAGGGACTTTTTTATTAAACATATATTTTTTTTAATGTAATATTAAATAAAGACTTTTAAATATATTTAAATGTGTTACAAGACAAGTATTCTTTTATTAATTTATTTGATCAAATAACATGCGTCATATTTGAGTCACTGTCATAAATGAGACACGACAGATATTCTATTATTTTTCAGCGGTTTGAGGCTCCAGGAAAAGAAGAAGCGACTTAGTAGGAACAATTTATTTATAACAATATTTTTTGGTTTGTTTTTCAAGACTTTTTTTTGGAGTTTACTCCTAAAGAATCGATTTTGGTATGAAAAACATATGAAGAGTAAAATTTTGTGATCGAAGGACAGCGTAACGCTTTAACGCTTGTTGTGCTTTTTTAGTTTACTCCTTAAGAATCGACGCATGTAGTTAGATACGTGTAGGTATATACATACCTTTAAAATTATAAATTTTTAAATTCGGTCGTATTAGTTTTGGGATTAACTAAAAAACCAGTCGGTTTCTAGGTACTTGCAACACCGGCAGGCAAATATATAAAATAACATGTATTATTTTTACTAACATTTTGTAGATACTTCTTACACATAAACATATACATAACACAACACTACTTAAATAACAATATTCATGAGCACGATACAACTAAGATGCAATAGAAAAATTAACATAATACCATGACAAATTTTTTTTTAGAATATAGCAAAATGTCAATGTACTTACTAAAATTAATTAACTGTAAGTATATTTTAACTTTTTATTTATAGGAAGATGAGAAATCTTCCTATAAATAAAAAGTTTGGCAAACAAAAATATACATACTGCTAGAATGTGTTATGGGTAAATAGAATTCACGTCCCTGGCATCATCTATAGTAATGGCGTCGCTATTTTATTAATTAGAAATTTTGTTATATTTTTATAAATACATTAGCAAATAGAATACTTAGATATGAAATGTGATGTTCGGACACATTGATGATTTGACAGCACAACCAGGCATTTTTGAATATTATAAATAGCGACTCGAGACGTACTTCAGCGGCGAACGTTCGCTCGCGTGTGACGAGTGAGTCGCTTATATTTGTAATACATAGTCGCTTATATTTTTTGGCTTCAGTTTTGGGGCACGGATTAGGCATCTGGACCTATTTATAATCTAAGATCACTACATATTATAAAACTAAGTCTTCCGCTACGTCTGTCTGTCTGTCGGTTCGCGATAAATTCAATACTACCCATTGGATTTTCATGCGGTTTACCAATAGACGGAGTGATTCATGAGGAAGGTTTAGGTGTATAATCTATTTTTGGGTAAAATGGCTGGAATATGATTGTTGCAGATGTCGGAAAAAATCTGCTGTTACCCGTGCGAAGGGGCGGGTTGCTAGTTATTTATAAATTAATTCCCCAATGGACTACAAAATTTTATTTCTAGGTATCCGCTCCATATTGTAGGTTCTCGAAGCTTATTAAAACGCCTATATTGGAGTTGCCAGCTAAATCAGTAGATTTTACTTTATTATTTAAACATGAGAATTGGAAAGATATAAACTAGGTTTTGGAAACCATTAGATTTATACTATTTGACTGGCCTGTTGGTCTCGTGGTTAGGGACCCTGACCTCTGGCTCTGCGGTCGTGGGTCCGAATCCCACCCAGGACAAATAATTGTGTGATGAGCATGATCGTTTGTTCTGTGTCTAGGTGCAATTTATCTATAATATGTATGTATGTAATGTCATGCTTCGGCACGTATGGGCCGGCTCGACCGGAGTGATACGGCTTCACAGAAAACCGGCAGTGAAGCAATGATTGCATTGCTTTTCGCTGAGTGAGTGAGGTTACCGGAGGCCCTTACCCTTCCCTCCCCCCTCTCCCCCTCTTCCACCCTTCCCTCACACCCACCTTAAAGGCCGGCAACGCACTTGTGACTCTTGAGTTACAGGTGCCCATGGGCGGCGGTAACCCATCTGCTTGTTTGCCCCCTATACCATAAAAAAAATTTAAATATATAAAAGTATGTTTATCAGCAGTCTGGTTACCATAGTACAGGCTTTGCCTAGTTTGGGATCGAATTGAGGTCCAATGGGCACATTGATTATTATATTTTGAAAAGGCTCCAAAGGGACCTAAAAATGAGGTCAAACGGGTATATTTGTGAAAGGGTCTTTACACATTTTGGAACGCTTAAAAAATAATTGAATCGCAATATTACTAGTTTGAAAAAAACATCCTTACTGATAAGATAAGGCTATTTTAAGTTGATTTGCATCACGAGCGCGCTGGAGGAGTTCTTATTTCGGTCAAGTACCGAATAAATAATTATAAGCCTTTAGTCATTTGTCATAGAACATTTAAATAATAGTAATAATAATAATTTAATAATCTGTCTGATCCCAAACTAGGCAGACCCTGTACTATGGTAACCAGACTGCTATTAAACATACTTATATATTTCTAAATACATACATATTAGAGATGCGCCGAATAGTGGTTTCACCGAATAACCGAATACCGAATATTATTCGGTTTAACTTTTACCGAACCGAATATTCGGCCGAATTATTCGGTTTACATTGTTTTGCTGCGTATAAATGTTCATTTAAAGTTTAAAAGTAAATATTGGTCCCGATTCTATTGTACACTCGACTAAACTAAAACCTGACTTAATTTCTTCATCAAATCAACCTTGTCTTCTTTGTAACAAGGTATATTTGTTACTGGCATCTATTTTTCAGCGCCACTAAATTTCACTAAAACCTGTCAACTTTATTTTCACGCAGCGAGAGTCCCCATTTATTCAAATGCCGTATAATTGCCGTATAAAAACTTGGTCAAAACGAACTAAGATGACTTTATTTTAATCGACACCTACGAAGACGCTTACTAAAAACACAGAGCAAAAGAGATGGCAATCAACGGATAGCGGCTCTCGCTACGTGGCATTAAAGTTTATTTAAGCGTGTCAGATTTTAGTCGACAAATAAATTGCTTATTTACTTGTTTAAATTTGAAATAAGACCTTGTTTCGAAGTGTACAAGATTTACATCTTATATGAAGAAAATTTAGTCAATTTAAATTTAGAGAGTGAAATAACAGAATTGGTACCATTGTTTTGAGGTTTAAATTAAATGTTGATTTAAGGTTTAAAATAAATGTTGACTATAGGTTAAGAAATAAATATATTTTCTTTGACTTATAATATAACATAAATCTTACATAGGAAGTCTTGTCTTTTAGTCCTACACCTTGGCTACATGAGCCAAGAAAATAGAAAAGCTTGAACCGAATATATTCGGCAACAAAACCGAATAATTCGGCCGAATACAAATAGTGGAAAAGTTGCCGAATACGCCGAATACCGAATACCAAACGAATATTCGGCGCATTTCTAATACATATTATAGATAAATTACACCCAGACATAGAACAAATGATCATGCTCATCAAACAAATATTTGTCCTCTGTGGGAATCGAACTCACAACCTCTGGCTCAGCACGCAGCAATATTCATAGGAATGAAAAAAAATCTGCGATAACTTCCCAATGCGTATGTCTAAATCCGGTTACTGGCCTACTTCAAGCGCCGTGGAGACCGCTTCCAATCATTCTGACCTTATCAGTGCCATTATCTGCACGGGTCAGTTGTAACTTGCCTCTAAGTATATCATTATATTTTTACTATCAAACTGAAACGGATATGTTCATAGATTAAAGTTTATACCCCATTCGTAAATTATACAGGATGTTACAGAAATGTGTAGCCGACAAATAGTTGATTTAGCTTAAAAAAATGAATTTTCAATAAAAATATTTTTATCTCGCAGAAAACCGGCAGTGAAGCAATGCATTGCTTTTCGCCGAATGAGTAAGGTTACCGGAGGCTCTAACCCTTCCTTCTCCCCTTCTTCCCCTCTTCTCCCCCTACCCGCACTCTCCCTCTTCCCCCCTTCCTCCCCTTCCCATACTCCCACCTTAAAGGCCGGCAACGCACTTGTGACTCTTGAGTTGCAGGTGCCCATGGACGGCGGTAGTCGCTTACCATCAGGTGACCCGTCTGCTCGTTTGCCACCTATCCCATAAAAAAAATCTATCAACATCCTTGGTAATTAATACCTACAGTTTCATTCATGTCAAACCTCTCTCTGAATTATTAGCTTTATCAAGTTTATATTTTCAAAATTGTTAGCGCTTTACGTTATTTACGTGGTCTACTATACGACCTATACGATAAAATATGATCACACCTTTCTGTAACATCCTGTATAGTTCGATTACTCTACGGTTCGACTGTCATGGCTTGCACTCTGACTGAAATAGGTCGGATTTAGACGAAGAAGTATACCAGCAAGTGACTATATGGAATATTGCCGATTATCCAAATGATGAACGCCCTTTAGAAATAAGTCTTCAGGCGAAGAAGGACTGTGCGGCTGCGACCTATAGCTTTGATACCGGTGTCATCCATATTGACACGCCTGATAAGACATGCACATACGATACACATTGTATCGTGTTTTCAATGTTGTTAAAGTAATTTGTAATTGTTTACATGTGAACCAAATACATTACAAATTATAGTTACTGTATGTAAATACTGTAATATGTAACATCTGGTTAACAAAAATGGCCCCTAGGTTAATTAATTTATGTAACATATTAATCAGTCCTACTTAATACGTCTCAACAATGAAAATATTATTTTATATGAAATATATTATTTATTACTACTGTTTAACATGACCTTAGCGAAATGTAGATTACCTACCGTCCACAATATAATTTTTTTGTAGCCAAACCTTTTTTCTATACTTCCTCAATTTGTTGATTTAAATTAAAAATATATTTTGTTAAACAGCCAAGGTCTAGTTCTTTTAAACTACATTAAATAAAATAAAAATTATTTTAAAGTAAGTAATAAGTGATTACGGAAGTCTCCACACTAAATGCAGCTTCGGTTATCAGTCAGCCACCAATTATGAGTTTGATGAGTTTACGTAAATTTTGAACTTTTTTGTTCACTGTGTTCTTCACTCATGACGAACATTATTCATATTCACACTGAGTAACGTCCAACTAAATAATAATAACTTATTTATAAGTGCTGAACGATTTAAAAGATAAATTTTAACACGATAAAGACACAACGGCTGCATCAGATAACCTTTATTGGAAATGTTTATGTAATTTTTTTTTTTTAAAGAAAAGATTACTAGTATCGTGGGTCACAGATTACTAGTAATCTCGTTGACCCCTCCAGGTAAGCTTAACGCTTGTGTTAGGAGTGGGTCAAATACTCGTGCCTAAAATAGACGATGACTATATGTATTTTTGATTTTTCGTTGATTATTTTGACTTTTGATTATATATACTTGTCTAGATGACATATTCGGATGTACAGAACGGCCCTAATGAAGTCGACTATATTTCGTAGACTTGCGTGTGACAGACCTCATTGTCATTTGAATATCTAAGCGGCGATGTACTTGTGAAAAACAATTAATCATGCCGGTTTAAACACTAAGATTACTTTTCATCTGTAAGTTTTGTTGTAATTTACACTATTTTCTGCGAAAATACGATACTTTATTTCAAAATTTGTAGCTATGACAGATTAGCCGGTGTTGTCAGTTTATTACGGGGTAATTTTACAAAAACTATGGGTAATCATAAACCATGACGCTATTCTTGTTTTATATATTATTAAAAAAGTCTATCGCTGAAGAAAATGATACCTAATGAAATTGGTGATTTTGACTAAAAGTATTTTAATTATTCATGTTAGGTGATACGTCTGTATCATCAGATTCAATCACGTACACCTCTATTTAAAAACAGATTATATTGTTCATTGTTTTTTGTTGATTAATATGTTTTGTAATAAATTCATTTTCTTTTAAATCATTATTTTATTTAGCCTTCATTTCCTTATGACGTAGGTAATACAAGAAAGTGAGTAAATAATTTAGAGCAGGCATCCCTAAACACGCACCCAGTGACAATTTGTTGACAATAAACACATCAAAATAAGTGAGTAGCCACATTCACCATTGCTAGATGTGAGATATACATTATCATAAACACAAATAAATAAAATTGAAGTGTCTGTTTGTAATGTAAAAATAATAGTTTTTTTAAGGTCATACAGTTATTTGCACGATACCTATGTCTAAAAATCAATTTTGAAATGTTTTGTCTGTCTGTCGGTTTGTTCCGGCTAATCTCCGGAACGGGTATACCGATTTCCACGGGACTTTCACTGACAGATGGCTGGTGTTATAAGGAGTAATTAAGGCTACTTTTATTTTGTAATAAGAATTAGGGTTCCGCGCAAAATATGTAAATATGTATACGCGAGCGGAGCCGCGCGGGAACTGCTAGTATTTAAAATAAAAATAAACACTTTTCTGAATCATATATATGTTATCATTATTATAATAAAAGTATTTACCAAGATATCAAAAAAAAGATTTAATTATTACATATTTACAAAACTATTCTTTAAAATAAAACAGTCATTTAAATACTCAATTAAAGTTAAGATTCTGATGGTCAAGATTCTCTTTTATATTGTAAAAGCATTTCTCTACTACCAGGCATATAATTTCCTACGGAAGATGTATATAGGACTACCTTTTAGGTCCACCGGTAATTTATTAAATAATTTGATAGACATAGGATAGCAATTTCTCTTGTACTGCTCTGTATTAGCTAACCTTAGTCTTCTTGAATCACGGATGTTATATCTACAGTAGCCACCAAAATTATCATAAGGTCGGGGTGATGTTTTCAAAAATATAAATGGACGGTGCTGTAA
The DNA here is from genome assembly GCA_963859945.1 of Euplagia quadripunctaria. NCBI lineage: Eukaryota > Metazoa > Arthropoda > Insecta > Lepidoptera > Erebidae > Euplagia > Euplagia quadripunctaria. The sequence continues at coordinate 22,365,286 of OY982563.1, read as the reverse complement.
ATATCTTCGATTTTCGGCAGAGAGATGTACAAGATGTAAGTGAATGTACGTCGCAAATTGCACGAATGTTTTACTCTTGGATAAGTAGTGTTTTGTTAAAATTAACTGAGCCACCCCAGAATGCCATATCTAATTTTCGATGCACGGATATCCGTGATAAGCCCTCATTACTATCTAGTGATTGGAATTCTAGTCAGGCGCAAGAGCGCATAAACATTGTATTAATTTTTGAACATAAATTAATTATCTATGTGTTGTTTCCATGATAACTGGCTATCAAGTCATCAGTCAGGTCAGAGAGTGTGGGTTCGATACCCATTGAGTGATTTTTTTCTATTTGTGTAAGTCTTGGTGTTTCTATATATATGTATATATGCACACCCACAATACAAACGTTGTGTAATAAGTCCCAGAATATAGTATTACTTGCCGTTCCCAGCAGTTTTACCTACGTTTATAGTCACTGCTCCGGTCCTAAGAGTCGTAGCGTGATGTTACATAGCTTATAACCTCCCTCAATAAATACTCTATCCAATACAAAAAGAATTATTCAAATCCGATTGATAGTTCCAGAGATTAGAGCGTTTAAACAAACAAATAACTCTTCTTTCAACAAAGGACTTTTAAAATTTATAGTTCATGAAGATATAATCGTACCTAATTGTGATAAGGGTTGCACCTCCGGTTAGCGGATAAAAAGTTCAATATGTCAATGATAACAGTGTAATAGTTTATTATTGCTTTTTTGATAGTGGAGGCGGATGTCTGGGCACTTGGCACGTGTGCCTACACGTGCCAAGTGGCACTACCACATAGCTTTATGTACGCGGTGAATAAATAAGCCTGCGTTACATTTTTATTTTCTTTGGCCATAAAACACATAATCACTAAACCACCACTTGTAGTTGACCCCTCCGGTGCATTTTGTGAAAGTAAAAGGATGACCTTGCTCACCTATTAGGTCTAACAGAATATCATGGCACAAAAAAAATGTGATTTTCATGTGTAATATCAACTTTCACTTGTCATTTCGTTGAACGTTAAGTTGAAGTGAGTGATTTTGATACTTTTAGTATTTTTATTAATACTCATATAATTTTTACTACTTTTAAGAGGGGTTCCCAGTACCACTGTACAGCGAATCATAGGTGAAGGCACAGCGAATGATGATGTACTTTCTAAGCCTGGTAAAAAAAAATCGATTTAGACTTGATCAAGAATAAAGTAAAATAATTCTATATTGTACGAAAAGAAATTCCAACAGAAATGAAACTATTACAAATCCTTCGACAAGATATCAAGTTCAACGTAGAGAGAGAATCTTTGAGAGGCCTGAAATATTTAAAAAAATATGACTAAATTATAGCCTGAATAACCTGGTATATTTTGTAATTTTTTTTAGACTTATTTTTAAAGAGATTTGAATATGCTAAATGCTAATCAAAAAAGACAATTCTGATGGAGCGGGAAGACATCAAACATTGGTTTATTTAGATGAGAGAGATGATACGAATAAGGATATTTTTACAAAATGGGTGACAGAAAAGCTTATCCCAAAATTTTCAAGACCTTCACTAATTGATATATATCATCAATATCATTCTGTACAGATTAACAAATCACCCACACAAGCTTATTGTATCGCTGATATAAAAGAATAGCTTCGCACAAATGATGTTCTCTACAAAGAATGAATGATGTCAATTACTTGAAGCAGTGAAACAAAACAGCCGTGCATCCGTGTGTGATATAGATGACGTATTAAAATTGCACGGTCATCAATTTTCAAGGCTCCCTCACGTTATCATTGCACTTTATATCTGATAGAGATGAGTGGTGCCATAATGAAGCAAAATGTTGCTAAAAAAATGTAAAAAGGCCTCTGCAAGTGATATTAAATCATTAAACAAAAAGCAATTTTCTCACAAATTGGTGCAGTGTAATTAATGCGAAATTGTTGTCAACATGTAAAGAAATTCGGAAACAATTTCATTGGGCTGGATGGGATAATTGAAAGGCGGTGATCATCTAATGAAGAACAAGAAATGCAAGTAGAGTTTTAGGAATCACTTTGGAGTTTTGAAGACAACTTAAAATTTTCTAAATAACTTAAATCCGCTTTTATTTTCCTACTAGCCTGCCACCCCCGGCATCACTAGCTCTCTCTTTGGGATTCCTTGAAATTTTGGGATAAAATGTAGCCTATTCCAGATTTAATTAAAATCTTTTTAGTAGTTTAGCCGTGAAAAGGTTACTATAGCATTTATAATATTAATAATTTATACATACAATAAAATCGTTGCCCCAACATGTCCATCCTAGTAATTAATTGTGTTTTTACATACCGTCGCATACCGAAATCATAGTGTGTTTAAACGCCATCTTCTGTTCCAATTCCTAATTCTGAATAGCGCGTTTTACACTTTTTACGCGACTTATAAATCCGTTGGAACCGTTTTAAAACTGAAGCGGTTGTTGTCATGACAAAAGAGTGGGACCGTGGGCATTTTCCTTTCCAGTGTAGAAAATTGTTGTCAATGGTGGCCACATTAGTTTAATGGCTACACCCGTTGAACGCTAACCAGAGCTGGTGGTTGCTCTGCTTAGCGTTTCCATCCATTGAAAAAATAAATTTGTTTTTTGCCTGTTTATTGGGAAATTATATAAAACATCATGTTGCAGTCCAAAGAAGCGGAGCAGTGACCAGTAGACCATAGTATGGGATGGTGCCTAAACTTGGTATATACCTACCTATAATTAAAAGGTATGTGGAACCGCGGGCACAGCTAATAAATAATAAGAAAGTATATAATGTTTAGAAACCAACTACAAGACACTACTTATTGATAAAGAAATACTAAATAATAACAAATAAAAAACCTTGTCAAGATCGGTCAATCCAATTTCCCTAGTATTGCACACTACGAATTTTGATTTCCCTTTTTTGCACTCATGTCTTGTGGAAGCCTTGTCCCGTGTTAAGTCCAAGTATAAAAGTCATAGGAGTTTTGTTTGTAGGGAAACAATATTTAAATTAAGACAAGTTATGGTAAACATATATTAAAAAAGGAACACGTCCCACCTGAAAGCATGTTAGGAACGAGGCATATAAAGACTGACAGTATCAATTAAGTAACTCAAGCGATGCCAACAAAATCCTTACCGGCGTTGTCCGTATATCTATCAAGACCCTTTTTCTCTTGTGTCAAGTTGAAATTAATATCAAATATTGCTGTAAAAATATTGTAAAGCTGTAAAAAAAATCTAGCTTCTAAGTCAACGCAATCAAAAGATACGGCCATTTAAGCCTTACATTTTAACACTTCGCGGGGGAATCAAAACCTTTTTTAAACGTGTGGAAACCCTCACGGATCATCACCTCACCTGGGCTTCGTGAAATGGTATGTCGGACTCGCCATAGAAAGGAAATCCGGGGTAAAGAAAAAAAAAACCATAAAACAAAGGTTAATCAAAAAAATTACTTCTCGTTGACCTAGAATCATGAAATTTGGCATATAGCTAGATCTCTTAGCACAACTTACGGAAAAATCGTTAATTAGTAGTTATATCACAAAAAAAAAATTATCGATAACCAACTGCGTTGGGAAAATTATCTGTGACGTATATTTCCGTGTATGGGGAAGTATTTTTAGAACGGCAAAGTTATGTTTGTCTTTCAATCCGACGAGCTACCTACATACAAGTTTGAACACAAGTCCATTAAATATTTATCCTATCTTCTATGTTCCTAGCATTAAAAGCATTACAAAGAGACGATTATCGTATACGTTCAGGCTTTTCGGTGTCTGTAACGTAACTGAAGAATTACCAACATTTAGGGAAAATACTATAAGGTGGCAACACCATCAAAATTACGAGGATGCCGTATACCTTTCATTTAGATAAATGACAAGCGATGATATACTCGTAATGTCATGTCTTATCACACATGCTATTGTAGCAAAATGAATAACCTCTTTCAATGTCGGCAAGTCATTGTTTTATTAACTTTGTCTGTACCTTATTATTACAAAATCAATCAAACTGAATATCAATAAATTATAATTGAATAGTTATATTATTCACGATGAAGATATTAAACACTATCATTTGTTTTGAATTGTGATTCCACGGAAGAATGAAAAAGAATGCACCCGAGAGGAGTAGATAGAAGACCTCGACCTAGATAATAACACGAGTGTAGGAATATATTTTTTTTATGCGGAAAAATAGGGTCGTCAAAGGTCAATTATTTAGGGACGGCATCGTACAAATTGTACCACTTCAGTTTCAAATGTTTTTTGGCAAAAACTATTGCTAACTATCATGCGGGCCGTGTTGTTTTTTTGCCAATATTTATCGTTCCGTTCCTCAAAAGGAAAAAAGGAACCCTTAAAGGTCACTTTGTTGTCCGTCTGTCTGTCTGTTAAGACCCTTTTCTCAGAAACCCGTGGAGGCATCAAGTTGAAATAATACCAAACTAATTAAAAACAAAAAAGACCAATAATGCCTGCGGTCCCTTGGGACCTCACTTCAGCTTTCCATCAGGCGGTTTGAGGTAATTCTGACGATGACTAAATAGATTTTGTTCTCTATGATCTATGCCGGTCAACTTCGAACGTCATCAAAATTATGCAAAGTTCATTAATCTGTCTTCGCGTGTGACATCAGTCGGATTATACCATAAACTTATTAGGTATATTAAGTTTGTGGATTATCAAAGTGTACGGATACGACCTTGTTGCTGTTCTCACTCACTTTATAGCTTAATTATAAAGCGTGATGTTATATAAACTTTAGCCAACTTCGATAAGAAGGGTATAAATTTACAACAAAAATAATTTGGAAATCGTGCTTGTAGAAACTGAAATTAGCGCGTTCAAACTGTTTGAACTCAAACTTTGAAGTTTGAGTTCTGATACTCAGCATTATAATATTCTTATTTCCTTGTTCTTTGCATTTTACAAATTTTTAGGGTCACTGTTCGCTTCTAAGAGTCTCAAGAGTTTTGCTTTCATTTGCAAAAATTCAAATACGAGTAGATAGTTCGCGAGATTGATGAGTTTAATCAAAAGAAAATCAATCTCGGCAGTTTTATTATTGTTAGCAACAATCCCACCACTATTGCTATTAACTATCGAAATCACTAAATAACAGTAACTGCTATGTTGTTCGTACCTCACTCAGCACTCTTTGTTTAAAGTTGGCTTTTTATAATCCCACTTTTGCATCAATACTTACCAACCGACCAATAGCGTTGCGTTACCCGTATACCTAGTTATAATAATGTCTATTAACTTATTTTGATTAAATAGTGAACATTTATCGTCTATTATAGTTTGCCCCTATTTTTAATAAAATAAATACGAGTTTTTCATGCAGCGACAATATTATATTAGTTTAAAAATAAAGGTGATGAAGAAGAAATGATCTAAGGCTGCGAATGTCTGTCACGTATTTTTTTAATCTGTTAATATGATCTTCAAACATGATAATAGTATACGTATCTTTTTCACAAGATTTATTTGGTTTTATTCGCCGGTAAATTCGGTATCTAATTTGAAGCGAAAGTAATCTTTGAACAGAGATATTTGTTATGGCCAGTGTGTGGCTAGCATAGGGGTTTATCTTGAGCCCACACGGTACGCTAAGCCGGGTGCACCTCAGCTCAGCACGGTGCTGTACAGTGTCCACGATTTTGAAACTAAATAGGATTTTGTTGACAACAAATGTTGGGATAGGACGGTGACATGAAGTTTTGTTTAAGCATTCTAAGTAATATTATAAAAGGGAACGAGAGTTTGTTCGTTTGATTGTTTGTTTCACGCCTTAACTACTCATCCGATAATCAGGAAATCCCACTAATATTATAAATGTGAAAGTTTGGATGGATGGATGGATGGATGTTTGTTACTCTTTCAAGCCAAAACTACTGAACCGATTGCTCTGAAATGTATGGTATGTAGATAGATGGAGACAAGGATTAACATATAAGCCACTTTTTATCCCGATTTTCGCACGGGATCGGAACTTACGCGGGTGAAACCGTGGGGCACTGCTAGTTCTGCATATACATAGTCAGGAGAACAGACAATTCTTTCTGTCCTCTACTAGGTTGCTTTTCATCCTGAATAAATATTGTTTCCGATGCTTACGCCTTTTTTGTCGTCTGGACACCCCATCACTACAGCTACTGGTGAGGTGGTATGTCGGAATCGAAACCACTAAAATCACACGGTGTTCCGTCACAAGTGAGTGTATTGCAAGGGACTCAGATATACCCTAGGGAGATATCCCCGAGAATTCCGAGGCGTACCCTAGATTGATTGACAGGGAAAAAGTAGTTTATGTATAATTTTGTTAAAGAAAAAAAGATAATAAAAAAGAAATTATATCTTTATACAACAGCACTCGTTAAGTAGATAAAAAAAAAGAAAATCCCTAAAGCCATCCCTAAATTCAAACCACATAAATATCCTACCTATTCCTTCAACAAAAACTTACTTAGTTTGAAACTAATTCTTAAGAATTTCAAGCTGTCTCTACAGCATGGTAACCCTACAATCTGCTTAACCGAAGCTAAGAAAATAAAGGTATTAAGTTTTCTATTAACCCTGCGACCGCGGCGTATTGCCAATAATGTCGATCCCGGATTTGGTATCGTCGTAAATACCTTAACTCGGTATATCTTGTCATATTCTATTACAGCGCTTCTGGGTATACTACAGTGCATGTGCTTAGTTAAAGTCTAGATTAGGGATGTTATACTGCTACGTAACCGAAATCGCAACTATCGGATATCTGAATTAAAAATCTATCAGAAACCATAACCGTATTTTTTTTTTTTAATTTATTTATTACTAGTTACGCCCCGTGGTTTCACCCGCGTAAGTCCCGATTCCGTGCCAATATCGGGATAAAAAAGTAACCTATGCGTTAATCCAGGTCTCCAGCTATCTACATACCAAGTTTCAACGCAATCGGTTCAGTGGTTTTTGCGTGAAAGAGTAACAAACATCCATCTATCCATCCATCCATCTAAACTTTCACATTTATAATATTAGTGGGACTAGTTGCGCCCCGCGGTTTCACCCGCATAAGTCCCGATCCTGTGGGAATATTGGGATATAAATTAGCCTATGTATTAATCCAGATCTCCAGCTATCTACATATCAAAGTTCATCGTAATCGGTACAATAGTTTTTGCGTGAAAGAGGAACAAACATCCATACATCCAGACATCCATACTGCCGTCCTTTAACTAAAAAGCCGTTAATCTTACGACAACTTGTTATGCTTAACGGCTATCTAGTTAAAGGACAGCAGCATACATCCTTACAAACGTTTATATTACTAGTAGGATTAAATAATACCAAAATAAAAAGTACCTTTTGTAATAAGTACCATAAAATCTTATCAATTTTGTAAACAAGCCTTCACATACAACAGTTATTTAATATGATTTGCTGAAGTAAGTAAAAGCTTCTAGATTTCCCCACGGGTTAGAAGCTTACATTGCGAATGTAGCATTTTTTATGACCTCTTCAACATATTAGGTCGATGTATCGTAGCTACCATTTATTTTCATAAAAGTCATTTACTAATGTAATGACGTCTTGAAGATAATTATTTTACAAATAACTAACCGTGCTGTACTGCTCATTTCCTAAGGGACGTAGCGTGATGTTACCTCAATAATACTCTATCCAATACAAAACTAATTACTTCTATCTGACTGATAGTTTTAGTAATTAGCGCGTTTAAACAAACAAATAATCAAACCTTAGATTATACAACGTGTATTTGAAAATAGAACACTTGCATAAATCACTGAAAGGGTATGACTCTAGCGTGATAGAAGATAGATGAGATTATACAAACCTTAGATTATACAACGTGTATTTGAAAATAGAACACTTGCATAAATCACTGAAAGGGTATGACTCTAGCGTGATAGAAGATAGATGAGATTATACAAACCTTAGATTAAACAAACGTGTATTTGAAAATAGAACACTTGCATAAATCATTGAAAGGGTATGACTCTAGCGTGATAGAAGATAGATGAGATTATACAAACCTTAGATTATACAACGTGTATTTGAAAATAGAACACTTGCATAAATCACTGAAAGGGTATGGCTCTAGCATGCAGTTATAACTTAAAAAAAAATTGAAATAACTATCCGTTTACAAGTTATGACCGTATGAATTTCCAGGTATTTTTGCCACCGTTAAAGTTAAAGTTAAAGATTTTAAATGGTACACATTTTTTATTTACAAATATAATTACAAATACAAGTGTACACAGGTACAGATTCCTAATACTTGCTCCAAAAATGAAGCCAAAACTAAGACACTAATATTATCGTCTTCGCACGCTTCACTCGTCACACACGAGCCGCTGTAATAATTTTGTAAAAAATGACTTGTTGTGCTGTCAAATCGTGTAAAATTTACTGTACAAAAGATAAGTGATCGTACATAACATTTCATAAGTAAGTATTCCATTTCCTAATGTGTTTATAAACAATATAACAAAATTTAAAAATAATATAAATGAGAGGTGTCAAGGGACACCCGGATGGAACGAAGTTCCTTTCGATTAATTAGTGAAGGAATTGTAATAAAATTTTATTTCTTTTACTATAGCAAAAAGTGTCGTTACAACTTTTGGTCTTAATATTTTTCGTCTAGCCCCCTTTCGCAACGCGCCATAAGGAACTTCGTTCCAAAAACTACGACTACTATTAATACTATGGACACTTTCATGGAGGTGAATTCTATTTACAGTTAACGCATCCCAGCACTACCATTATTTTTGTTTGCCAGTAGAACTAATTAATTAGTTTATGACACTGACTGAAATTTAACCCATGAAACTTGGTCTAATAAACTAACAATATAAATAATTTATTGCCTTACTGAGCTTTGAAAAAAACTTTTACACACTCAAACATATTTATATTATCTTTATTTGTTATTACGTCAACTTACATCTTAATAAAAAATATGTCGCAATTACGTCATATCCGGAACGCCAACGCCACCTGTCGGCGCTAGACGGAGTCAATGTTTAAAGGCCGAGCGGTGCGCCCGACATTTCTTGTGCGGCAGTCGGACGGAGCGGTCGGGTCGAATGTTTAACCGTCACGCGTTCCTAGTTATTAGTCGTGTGGCTATTTGTAATAATCTAGTTAGAAAGTGAGGAATTATAGGCCCTATTGAGGATGATGATGATGAAACCCCTCAGTCAAATATATATTTTTAATAAAAAAGTCCCTTCATTTTGGGGTAATCTCTATGCGCTGGTATTAAAACCGTCATGCACACAAGCAGAAAGACTACGTAATACACTCGTGATGGGCTGCGTTCACTCATACAGCTCCTAATTGTGGCTTCATAATAATCGATGCGTTTTGTATTGGTCACGGTATTTGGATATATTTATACGGAATTTGAATCGAAAAAATTTGAATCTAAAAATTCCAAAAGGGTCGGCGCCGCGACGGTTAACGGGCTACTGGAGGGACTACAGACGCCGCGACGGAAACAAACACACCGACGGAAACAAAGCAACGCGATGGATAATAGCACCACGACGGTTAAAGGGCCCCGGGACTGATGCTAGGCCCCGGGACGGACCATAGGCGCCGCGACGGAAACAATTTACACCGACGGAAACGAAGCACCACGCCGGTTAAAATGCGCCGCGACGGATGTTAGCCGCCGGGACGGAACACTGGCGCGCGACGGATAACAGGCGCCGCACCGGAAACAATGCACACCGACGGAAACAAAGCAACGCGATGGATAATAGCACCACGACGGCTAAAGGGCCCCGGGACGGATGATAGGCCCCGGGACGGATCATAGGCGCCGCGACGGAAACAAAGCACAACGACGGAAACGAAGCACCACGACGGTCAAAAGGCGCCGGTATGGACGCTAGCCGCCGGGACGGAAAACTGGCGCCGCGACGTATAACAGGCGACCCACCGGAAACAAAGCACACCGACGGAAACAAAGCAACGCGATGGATAATAGCACCACGACGGTTAAAGGGCCCCGGGACTGATGCTAGGCCCCGGGACCGACCATAGGCGCCGCGACGGAAACAATTTACACCGACGGAAACGAAGCACCACGCCGGTTAAAATGCGCCGCGACGGAAGTTAGCCGCCGGGACGGAACACTGGCGCGCGACGGATAACAGGCGCCGCACCGGAAACAATGCACACCGACGGAAACAAAGCAACGCGATGGATAATAGCACCACGACGGCTAAAGGGCCCCGGGACGGATGATAGGCCCCGGGACGGATCATAGGCGCCGCGACGGAAACAAAGCACAACGACGGAAACGAAGCACCACGACGGTCAAAAGGCGCCGGTATGGATGCTAGCCGCCGGGACGGAAAACTGGCGCCGCGACGTATAACAGGCGACCCACCGGAAACAAAGCACACCGACGGAAACAAAGCAACGCGATGGATAATAGCACCACGACGGTTAAAGGGCCCCGGGACGGATGCTAGGCCCCGGGACGGATCATAGGCGCCGCGACGGAAACGAATACCACGACGGTCAAAAGGGGCCGGGATGGATGCTAGCCGCCGGGACGGAACACTGGCGCCGCGACGGATAACAGGCGCCCCACCGGAAACAAAGCACACCGACGGAAACAAAGCACACCGACGGAAACAAAGCAACGCGATGGATAATAGCACCACGACGGTTAAAGGGACCTGGGACAGATGCTAGGCCCCGGGACGGATCATAGGCGCCGCGACTGAAACAAAGCACACCGACGGAAACGAAGCACCACGACGGTTAAATGGCGCCGCGACGGATAACAGGCGCGGCGCCGGAAAAAGCACACCGACGGAAACAAAGCAACGCGATGGATAATAGCACCACGACCGCTAAAGGGCCCCGGGACGGATGATACGCCACGGGACGGACCATAGGCGCCGCGACGGAAACAAAGCACAACGACGGAAACAAAGCAACGCGATGGATAATAGCTCCACGACGGTTAAATGGCCCCGGGACGGATGCTAGGCCCCGGGACGGATCATAGGCGCCGCGACGGAAACAAAGCACAATGACGGAAACGAAGAACCACGACGGTCAAAAGGCGCCGGGATGGATGCTAGCCGCCGGGACTGTACACTGGCGCCGCGACGGATAACAGGCGCCCCACCGGAAACAAAGCACACCGACGGAAACAAAGCACACCGACGGAAACAAAGCAACGCGATGGATAATAGCACCACGACGGTTAAAGGGCCCCGGGACTGATGCCAGACCCCGGGACGGATCATAGGCGCCGCGACTGAAACAAAGCACACCGACGGAAACGAAGCACCACGACGGTTAAATGGCGCCGCGACGGATAACATGCGCGGCGCCGGAAAAAGCACACCGACGGAAACAAAGCACCGCGATGGACAATTGCACCAGGACGCTGCCTGCTACCTGGAAATTGGCCGTCTAACCAAGCTAGCAGGTAGGCATGCGATCATAGTACATACTAACACTATTCAATCGTCCACATTTCGTTCGTCAGAAAATACATGACGTCTGGCGGCCCTGGGATCTTCCTCTAACCCTTAATAAATTACCTTAACCTTCCTGAACTTTAATCTTCCTCATGAAACGCTCTATCCGTACGTGAAAACTATATGAAAATCCATTCGGTATTTTCGCAGTTTATCGCAAACAGACAGACAGACGCGCGGGGGACTCTGTTTCTTAATATGTAGTGATATTATTTTATATAGATATATATAATACATAGATATATTTAAGTAATATTCTATTGTACAATAAATATTTAAATAGTTACAGAAAAACACAAAATAGTATTCCCTATTCAAGTGACAATATACAAGCAGTCTACCGTCGCGTCACCCGCCTTTAGATGAATATTAAATTTTATATCTCAGCGTCCCCAGAGATTAAAGAGACTTTCCCTTCAAAACATCGATGTGGGAAGGCATTTGTTGTTGAGAAGTAGCTATAATGGGTTCATCGTTTGAAATTACACTTCCCCAAGCCCTAGAGAGGCAGCATTTAAACAGATAAAGGTGCTCTCAAAAATAGCTAGTTTATAATGTTATGAATAAAGTCTCATATTATAGACTCGTTATATATATACCACTGCCGATCTTATAACTTATAAACCAATCGGATGAGAGTGTACAATTAAACTACCCAAATACTGCTCAACATAATATTTCTGTTTTTTAGTTTTTAAATTCTGCAACAAGTATGTAAGCAGTGAAATGAATATATAGAATACAATTGAAGAAGAAAACGCCTAACCGCTAATAATTTTGGGAAAAGGGTAGAGACACAGAATTCTACTAATATTATAAACGTGAAAGTTTGTGAGCAACAATGGATGTATGTATATTTGAATGTTTGTTATTCTTTCACGCGAAAGCTATTGAACCGATTGCGATGAAACTTGGTGTGTAGATAGCTGGAGATTTGGATTAACATATAGGCTACTATTTATCTCGATATTCCCACGGGATCCGGACTTACGCGGGTGAAGAGAAGATGATGAAGTTCCCCCATTTCGTATTGTTTAAATTTTTTTTATTCCATAATTGAAAACTATCTTATCAACCAGTCAGTTAGACAAGTCAACAACAGGAAAATGAAAAGCCGGCTAAAAAGGATAGGTGGTAGGGGTAGTTAAGGTGTAAGCGTAACAAACTAATTCACTTTCGTGTTCATAATATTAGATTAACGCGGTTTCTTGTAGGAGTTGACTGCTAGAAATAATCACATGAGGAAAAAGCGTTATTGAAGTGAAAACTTCTTTAGGCACGTTTTGCACTTTTGCTATGGGGTAAAGGCACAGAACTCGCGTGACCGTCACGCTAATAATACATATATAGATCCGCTAGAGGGCGCTAATCTAAACATTGAGTTCTGTCAGCTCCTTATTAATTAATCTTTAAAAATAAAATTAGTTCAATAAAGTACTTATTGTGTGCGCAATTCATGTAGTAAAATAAACAAAGACATAATTGATTCCAATTATGTCTTTGTTAATTATAACGTGAAAATTTATAACGCATATAGTGCTCAATACCGAAAACTTTTATTCAGAATATGGGTTCGCGTCACCGACATGCTAATGTTTTAAGTTTTCACTTCTGTCGGCGTCCCATGACAGCCTACTTTTTTAAATATTTTTTATGTCTTCTCCGACTTTCTCTCTCTCTCTCTCTATCTCTTTCTGTCTCTTTTATATACGGGGGTGTGTGTTTGTGTGTAAGTGCGAAGTACGAGGATCCCCCGACCAGGCACGTTTTTTTCTCTTTTTATAACACTATTTACGTAGACAGGTTCTACGTAGTCTTGTTTAGACTACGTAGTTCTGTCAAATTTTAGTTCGTGTAATCCTTATACAAAATTTAATATGGATTAGTTTTTAACGGACTTCGACTAAGGTATTAGATTCTCAATTTGTTTCGTTTTATTTGTTGTAAGTACAGTGTACATACACAGCACATTCAGATTTTTAGATCGGTTTTGATGGGTGTGTGGCCCCTTTTTTTCATTTTATTTATTTTATACATATCAATTTAAAAAAAAATCTCCTAGTAAATGTTTGCGACATATGAAAGGAGACACAGATGATATGAAAATATAAGGAAGGACACCTATTTTCCATTTGATAAAAATAACATTGAATTCAGTCAACATTTTAACAAAAGAATTGCCAGGTCCTAGTCCGAAGCTATTTCTAGCATCGATGTCAGCAACAATGAACCAGTTTCCACTTTTTATTTGCCCACGTCGTCGTAGAGACCCTTTTTACAGAAAATGCCATTTTGCAGCGATTTTCTGTACGGGCATGTGACATTTTTTTGTTTTCTCGACCAAAATTAGAACGTGGTTTCTGAATAGTTTTTTTATACCTTTAGAAATGGCTACATTATTAAAAAAAAACCGATTAATTTCTCCACCGCATTGTTTTACGTTCGTAGTGCACTTATTATTGGTGAGTGGTTTATGCCATAGACTCTAAATGTACCTATAGGTCCTCGCTATGAAAGTGACCATACGGAGCAACTTGTGTGATGCTTGCGTTATCGTTGACCCTAAAACATTTTTAGGGAGCTTAAAGTCTGAGTATTTTATTTCATTTATTATTTAAAACCGCACGGTGGACCGACGCGACGACTTGAATAAGGTGGCTGGCAGCGGATGGGTGCGGATTGCCCAAGACTGGGATAGTTCGCGCTTCTTAGGGGAGGCCTTCGTCCAGCAGTGGATGATGATGATTATATAAAAGTACTTATACTCTTGTGTGACAGGCCTGGTGTGACGTAGATACATATTATAGTAGTAGTAGATACATAGGCATATTTTTTTTTCGTAATCCAGTAAAGTACTTTCAACAAAAGTAAATAGGTATATAATTCAAAGCAACTATAGTTAAGTAAGAACATTAACGTAGTCCTATAAATTTTAGCAAAGCGTCCCTGTAAAGCCTATTGTCTTAAACCTTGCAACATTATTATTTATCTACAGTAAAAAGTATGTTTAATTAGTTGGTATTAACTTTGAAATAAATATTCACCCGTACTGGGGTGACCATGATTAAACGAGGATTTTATTTCTTTATAGTATTAAGTATATTTAAGGAGATAACTAATGATAGACATTTTAACGAATCGTTGTTAGAAGCATTATGAGATTAGTTTAGATGGATGAGCAGCAAAATGGGTGTCGTGTTTTGACCCTTCATGGTTTTGGTTTTTGGTTTTTGGATTTATTACTAGAAATGTAATGAAATCAACTTAGAGTTTTATTTCCTAAAACATTCATTTGTGTTCTGTGGTTTTGAGTGCATAATGTTATAGATTGTGTACATTTTCGTTAATCAATAGCTAAGAATATTCTGAATGGTGTGTGGGTTTACGGTTGCTCAGATTTGCTAATGTTGAAGTTTTTTTTCAGATTTCCTGAGGTCTGTCGAATGTACAACTTTTTGGTTTTCTAGATATTGCTACCTAGATAGCAAACAAGCACACGGCCCGACTGATGATAGTCGGTAGCTATAAATATCCGTACTTACCACTAGCAATGCTGCTGAGCCGTGTGCTGCTCTTTTTCAATCGAATCAAATCAATTAAAAAAGCAAAAACCCGCAGTGTTATCACTACATATTATAAAACAAAGTCCCCCACCGCGTCTGTCAGACTGAACGGAAAGGATTTTCATGCGGTTTTCACTAATAGATAGAGTGATTCATGAGGAAGGTTTAGGTATAATTTGTTAACGTTTTGGTAAAATTTGTTGAAATATGATGATGATTGTTGAAGACGTCTCTGCTACCCGTGCGAAGCCGGGGTGGGTTGCTAGTCCGTTATAAAATAAGAAAGCAGGAGATAATGGAGCAGGAGAGACGATTACATAAAATAGTTATCATGGTGGCCCTACTGTTTACTCTAACCTTCGTCTTTTAGCAAAAGCTACGCATTTCTTTGGTTGGTTTTAGTAAAAAAAGGCGTCATTAAAGCCGAGTTAATGAGAGGAATTTCTGTTTGTGAGCAAATTTGCATCGCTCCCTTTGGAACATTAATAACGAGGGTTTCAGGGGCCAGCCAGGTTTACGATTGTCTCAAGGCAACACGGGTGTAAGTTATGC
Source organism: Euplagia quadripunctaria (assembly GCA_963859945.1). NCBI lineage: Eukaryota > Metazoa > Arthropoda > Insecta > Lepidoptera > Erebidae > Euplagia > Euplagia quadripunctaria. Next base: position 22,349,608 of record OY982563.1, on the reverse strand, counting down.
ATGACAAATCGAATCGTTCACCTGTACCTAGTGTAATGGTACTGCGTATGGTACTTGCTCAAATAGAATGTATATTTTTTGTGTAGTTTACCACATTTTTAATGGCAAATTTATCCTAAATGGTTTATTTTCATTACTACCATATAATTTATTAGAATAAAAATGATATTTATTAAAGACAACCTGACCCGCGCAGCTTCGCAGCTTCATACATTTGTTTTTTTCCTTTTCTTAATAACTTTTCTTGTGATTACTATCTAACTTAATATTAAACACTGTATTTTACAGTTTTTATGTCATAAAATCATTAATGTGGAGAACGATGTTATTTATTAGGAATATTCTAGGGATAGAGGAACCAATGCCAGAAAAAAAATAACAATATTGTTCTCGTATGTGGAACCTGAAGACACGAAACTTTCATTGCCCATGTAGAAGGTCTTCGTCAGGATTTTTTGTGACAATAGCTAGCTCGTAGTTCTTTCTTCCATGTTTTTGGGATATCACTTTTTAACAAAGTACCTATTGTTATTTTGTAGTTTACACTTTGTTGTTTGTAGCAATCTATGAGAATACGAATACATGATTTTGGATGACATTTTGAACTTAGAGGTTTAGTAGCGCTTTTTTTTTGTAAAATCGCTTTTTTTCGGGAAATACACCTACAGCAAAACAAAAGCAAAACATTATTTAAATACAAAATTTGATCTAAACCGTTAGGGCCGTTTCCGAGGTACACAAAATATACAAATATATTTATATAACACAAAAATTGCTCGTTTAAAGTTATTAGATATGTCAGGGTTATTTTCAACCCATACTTTGGAACTTGTAAATTTTATTAATCAAATGCATTACGTAGAGATCAGTACTTAATAAAATGTGGAGTAGAAATGGGAGTCTTACAGTTTTTTTTTACAAATATTTGTAATGTTTAATAACATATTTGTCGAAAACGGGACATAGTTTTTTTAAGTGATTTTCATTTTATTCACAAACTCGTGATTTGCATGCAGACAATCAGTAAACTATAATAAGTAAGTAATTATCGCCATAAGCACCTCTTATCTCTAATTAATTCATAATTAAACGTTAATGAGACCATTTAATCTTGAGATGTACCGCCAAAGAAATAATTTAACGAGTATTAATTACCGACCAATTAGTTTCAAGTTTAAAATTCATTTATTTAATTGGGTTGTAATATTGATGGCGCTTTTTGTAGGGTAAATTGAATAAGTTGAATAAAATGAGACTGTGTGCGATTCCGCCGTCTTGTTATGCAAGGAGATGATGTACGCTAAACAAGCGGCGGAAAGAACAGGGAAAAGAATGGGAGGGTTGTTGTTGTCCCATCGTTTTTCTCCCATCCCGCAGAAGACGCACCAGGGGTCTGAGCGCAGTCGCACAGAACGATGTCTGACCTCCATGAGCGCATGCCTGGAGATAGCGGGTGGGGCTCGGGTACAGTACTTTATTTCTGGATGAAAATTGCCCTATGTCCTTCTCCGTGTACCTGGCGTACGTACTAGTACAAGTACGTTACTTGCAAAATTTCATAATGATCGCATGAATGATATGACAGCGCATAAAATACGAACAAACTTACATTGACTTTTATATATTAGATTTTAGAATGAAACCTTTTTAAGAAATGGACAAGAGTGTTAAAAGGTCACCGGGGCTAATTTATTCTTTCGCTTTTCCCTTTTATATCATCCCTCATATTTTAGTTAACTTTATTTTATAATAAATATTGAAAACCTTTCTGGTTACGAATTAAAAAGCGTTTTAATTTAGTTGTAATTGTTGTAAAGCGTGAGAGATCAAGTCAATGGCGCTTAAAATTTAATCATGCAATACATTAGCTACGCCACGGGTTAATGTTGTTGGCACCTTAATCGTTCGTCGCTTACTCAGGTAGGGGCAACCGTGAAAAGTACTTGTAACGGTCAATCCATAGTCGGTTTACCCGACTGTGTTTAATGATTTACGCTTTAAGGTTCAGAAAATAAATAAAACAGTGATAATCGAGGTGCATAACCCGTCCGTGAATCCCTAACTTTTCGAAAGTTCGGGGTTCGAAGTTTGATCTAGTGATCGTATCCTACTAATATTATAAACGTGAAAGTTTGTGAGGATGTATGAATGTATGGATGTTTGTTACTCTTTCACGCCATAACTACTGCACCGATTGCGATGAAACTTGGTATGTAGATTGCTGGAGACCTGGATTAACGCATAGGCTACTTATTATCCTGATATTCCTGAACCGCGGTCAGTGGTGCTAGTTGGAAATACTTATCACTTGGTCTAACGGTGAAGGAAAACATAATGAGTAAATCTGCAAAGCAGATAGTTCTCCATAAAGTTCTCGAAGGTATTTGGAGATTGCCAACCTGCACTAGGCCAGGTCTTACACAGTGTTACAGTTTAAAAAAACTATACCTAGTCGAATAGTTAAAAATGTTTTGGTCTGATGACCTGATCCACTGCTATCTTGAGACGAATTCTTCATAAATGAAGTCCACTACGGTATACATGTGCAGCATTTACATACCTATGTACGAACTAATAAGGTCATTGCTTCTTTATAACGTACAAGTTACTATTCGGTTAAGTATCTACATAGCTAGTTGAATTTGAATGATTTTTGTTAAGCGGCAAACAGATATCAATGTCTGTGTTCTATCAAAATAGGTTACTGTTGTTTTAGTAAATTTAAGAATAAATGAACATCCTTCAACTATTTGAAGGATCTACATTTATTCTTATTCGCTCTTATATTTATGAGAGTTGATTTATATCAACTCTCACAAATATAAGTGCGAAATTGTGTTCTTACTTCATTCATCTTTTATCAAATGACATGGATTTCAAGTAATTACTTTGACTCCTCGATTAGTGTAACCTTCCAATTAAATTACACAGGTAAAATACTCACATTGCAAATGAAACAAGATCATCACTACAGATATTAAATATAATGCACAGACGGCACTAAGATCTGCTGATAAAAAAGTTTTTTAACCAAACAAAACCGACTTCCGTTGTCTGTGTCTGAAAAGATTATCATCAGAAAAAAAAAAAATTGCGAAATTCAAATGAAACCATTTCGTAATAAACTCCTTTGAATAAAAAAAGAATTTTGCAAATCCCTATATACAAGGTATATTTGAAAATAGAACACTTAGGGCATGACTCTAGCATACAGTTACAAAAAGATTTAAAAAAAAACTATCTGTTTACAAGTTATGAACTTATGACCGTTTGAAAAAGTTTTTTTTTTTTATTGTAACTGCATGTTAGAGTCATACCTTTTCAGTGATTTAAGTAAATGTTCCTTTTTCAAATACACCTGTATAAGACGCAGTTATGCCCGAACATACATAAAAAAATATATTTATAAACATCTAAATTGAGAACCTCTTTTTTTTAAGTCAGTTAACAAAACCAAAACGTACCATACATTATAAGCAATTTCCACTATCTAGTTAAAGCCCAACAAACCGTGATCTGATTAGTTCAACTCAGTAAACGGCCGTATCCTTACCTTCATCAGGCCAAAGAAGATGCTCCATTCACAAAACTATTACTAGGGTAGCAGCCAGGGGCGTAGCTACCGCCGTATCAGCCGTATTGATGATGCGGGGCCCCCGGGCCTACAGAGGCCCCTAACGTGTAAGCAAAAATTAGTAAATTGTTATCCACAATGTCACTTAATCTCGTGCTTCCCGGGAAAAAAACTTATTAAAAAAAACTGTCATACGTGCCATAGAGAGTTTTCACTTCAGAAATGACAAAAGTCAAAAAAAGCAATCTCTTTTTTTCCCGGGTTAAGCGTGCGCCCAAAAGTTGGCAACATCCTACATCGGTTATTGCGGGATTCCCGCGTTTAAAGCATTTTTGTTTCTTTTGTGAGAAATCTTTGCCCTTCATTTGGGCCCTCCAACTAATTTTGATACAGGGCCCCTCCAAGGCACGCTACGCCACTGGTAGCAGCCCCAAACTCCGGTCGCGGTTGGTCATGGCTAATGTAGTGGAATGCTAACAATTGGGGCGTATATCCTATTAATATAAACTTTAGGATGTCACCAATTCACGAACAATTTGCATGGTCTCCTATGGATTTAAGTCATGGAATACTTTGAATATACGGACTGAGAGTTCAACATTATGGTTTAGTGTTAGCGTTATGTTTAATTAATTGTAATGAACTTTTGCCAGGGGTTTTGTTCACCTAATAATAGAGTTATCAATCAATTCAGGTTGAAGACTGTCTTAAAGTTACTTATCTGGAACAGTGCTTTTTCTGGATGAAAGGTACCCACGGGCGTATCCCCCGGGGGGGGGGGGAGGGGGGCAGGAGAGCAACGTAGTAGTACGTAGTATCTAATTTTGAGTCAAATTATTGATTCCCCCCCACGGACCGACTAAATCAATTTTGGCCCCCCCCCCCGGGGAACGACAAAAAAACAAATTTTGCCTCCTCAACTTTCTTCGAGAAAAATAACGGATCACATTGTTTGAATAGGAAAGAATAAGATATTTGGAAGAAAAATAAAGGATTTTTTGCCCTAAATGTTTTGATTGCCCTAAATATATATTTTTGGGTGAAGTGTCTTTTAACACGTGCTCATATTTTGCTGTATTTAAAGTTGCATAACTGGTTTTACAATCGACTTAATTACCATGAAGACAATCTGTTTTTCTTTTCTTGCCACTTCATATTCATTACCGAAACACTCTCTCACTGAAAGTTGAAGATGTGATGAAGTTAATAGTCCTAAATTATTCCAGGATACAGATGACTAAACGAAATAGATTAGTTTTGTATAGATTGCATATCACGCCAGTTTACCATTCCTATCTCACAAGCAAAATTCGACTGCTTCTCTCTTATTTTTTATTGTTTTGATCAAAGAATAGGAACACTAACGCCATCTAGCAAAGATACGCTGAACTACTTTGAATGACTGTAACTGATTCTCTATGTTTAGAAAGATCAATAGCTTAACAGGACGTAGGGCACAGCATGTTATCTCCTTCTTCTTTATCGTTGGGCACAACCCAAAAGGTGAGATGTTTGAGGATTCTCACTTTGTGTTTGAGAAAATTTATATCTTGCTGGTATTCCATCGATTTTATGATGAAGCAGTTAATTGTTATTCTGAGAAAAATAGCAATGTGTATATATATGTTTGTAATTTTACTAAACGTAATGGAAATTGTAAAGTTGTTTGGGATGCAGATGTTTCAAACTGTGTCTATAATTATAAGCTTCTATCATTTATACATCTACTGCCTTCTATCATTAATAACATAATATAACCATCTTATTTTAGTAATATCTGTCTATCACTACATAGTAGTAAAGTTGTTCCATCCGTATAAGCAATATAGCTTTCCTTACCTTCCCTTCTTCCGTCTTTAAGACATTTTCCTTTTAATACACTCCTGTGGATAAGTGGTATTAAAACACGGTACGTAAATAAAATCTTTAGACGAAGAACAAGTAAAAGCATGAAGCAAAAATATGAAGCAAGTGCAATCTTCTCAAAGTAGAAGCCTGCGACATTTGTTGGCTGTGACTGTTTCACTGGTAATAAGAGTCGCTGTCTATCCCGCAGGGGACGTAGTTGTAATGCTTTGATTTATAATGCAACACAGCTTGCGGTTGACAGTTATGTAAGAATACATTTCAGAAGATGAAAGAGTAAAGCGAAGCTGCGGACAAAAGTATGAAATAAAATACCAGACACATTGAAATATTTGCCAATACTACAATTTAAAAAAAATACTGGCCTTTTAGAAAAATCAATCTTATTATTACATCACTGATTATATTATTGAAATGGTGTTCTTTTAATCTTGGACGGAATATTTGGTTTTTTTTAATTTTTTAACAATCAAAGTAGGTATACATTCTGCATTTTTTAGTCGTTATTAATAACAGATTATAAATATTTTGTAAGTGATAGTAATTGATTATCACTTACAATGCCATTATGGCAGGATTTACCAGCCTCTTAAAATTCTCATATAACATCTTATTTCCATGATTTGATTTCACGCATTACGGCTTTGGAGGTATCTGTCACACCTAGTAAGCATCTGTTTCTTCTATCTATGGCAATTCGTTGCGGTTTATCCTTGGCTGTTGTTATCTTTGAAGTTGTCAAACCGAGGGTAAGAGTGCGTTCAGATGATGGGCGGCGGCTGCGCGCCCGACGCGCGTCGGCCGCCTGTATAGTTTTCACATGGCGAGCGTTTTACGGGCGTCGACCGCGCAGTATCGCAGTTCAGTTCCAATTCTGTATTCGTTGAAGATGGACATAAAAACAGCCTTGTGTTTGGTAATTTTATATCGACGTCAGAAACAAGAAGAGACGGCAATATTGGGTTCATCCATTTTAGAATAGAATAGAATAGAATAGAATAAACTTTATTGTACACCAGTAAATATTGCTTACAGTAAGTTTATAAAATTGATATGTACAAAGGGCGGCCTTATCGCTAAAAGCAATTTCTTCCAGGCAACCTTGGGATGAAGAAATAATGACTAGTAATATAATAATTTAATCTGTAGTTTTGGTGTGGGACATTTTAACATCCAGACTTACTTTTTTTTGTGGTTAAAAAAGACAACTCCCGCATTAGGAATGACTCCTGTGGCGCGGGGGACTTTACAAACATACAAACAACGGACACAAAGAACACCCAGACTCGGGTGGGAATCGAACCTATGGCGTAGCAGTCAGGGTCAGTAACCACTAGGCGTACAGGCCAGTCTATTTTGCCACAGACACTTCAGCTTTAAAATAATAATAATTTAGGATTTCTTTCTGAAAGCCACTTTATAACTTAATATCCTTAACTTAGGCTACATGAAACGAAACTCAGTTAAGGCTTAGTAAAATTTCACAAATGTAACTATGACAAATTAGAAGTCAATCTAAAATACACAGTATTTTTCGTTATCAATCGCATAACTTTGTCAAGTCGAAAATGTATGTTTCTATTGAAACTTCGGAATAAAAAATAAAGATTGGAAGACAATTCATCAAAGACTTTCCGACATTTGCGCGGCAAGAAACATAGGGAAGATGAATTTTTAGATATACAGAACATACATAAGGAAGCTAAATAAAAGCTTTTTATATGTACATATAGATTGATTTTTTCATCTATAAAAGTTTTGAATTAATAATTAAAATTTGAAATTTTGATGTGAAATAAAAATAAAAGTAATTAGTAGTGCTTTTGGCATTTCTTGTGTGCTATACTTTTATTTTAATAAACTGCATAAAATGAAGTCTCACCGAAATCATGCTTTGTAAAAAATGGTATACGGACTTTTATATAAATGGCCGAATCCTTTTATTACAATCACTTGTCGCCGCTTTGAAAACGCGCGCTCATGTGAACGAATGTACAGAAAACCAATGATCTCAAAGCGAGCGTCGCCGCCATGGGCGGTGCCGCCGCGTCAAGTAAGCGTCGGATCAAAACGCGCGGCGGCATGTGAACGAATTGAACAAATAGCGTGTTCTTGTTGACGCGCGTCAACGCGCGGCAGCAAAACGCGCGTCATGGGAACGTGCCCTAAGAGGCATTAACGAAAATATAGTAAGAGGGTTTTCGCTTCTCAATAACTATTTTAAGATGGATTTCTACAAATTTGAATTCCATAAATAAACGGTTCAGTTAAGCCGATCCTCATCTTAGCTGATATGTATCAAGTGAAAGTGAAGTGTGGACTACAAAAGAGGCAACAAACGAACGTGATCTCTTACCTGATACAATGTATAATTTACAAATAAATAAACAGCTCACATACAAAGCTGCAATTTGCTACCGGGCGTTTCTACCGAGTGGAAGAAACGGAGTCAGATACCGTCGTTTCTACGTAAAGTAGAGGGAATATACGAAATTACATTTCTACCAACTGTGTTTTAGTATTTTGGATAACATTATTAAGGAAATTACTTTTGTCTACTGACTTAACACGTTAAGATTTATGACTGATTAAAATCTATAAAATCAATGTAATTTTTTTTTGCATAAAGTTTGTCTAAGGCCTTTAGTAGTAAGTATTAGACACACTTGTGACGAAAGACCGGGACGCTTTACTCGATATGAGGGACGTGATTTCCACACACAAATAAAAGTTATTTTCCGGGATCATGGTTGGATTTTCTGAAAGTATAATCTATCGGCTCAGTCGACGACATTGTCACGCTTCAATGTTATCTGTTCTTTTTATTTTGTAGAATTCACAGTTGAGGGCTACAGTATTATATTATACTGCGAAATTTTCTCTTGTCAAAAAAATTCAATTTAGTCTGTTTTTCACTAACTTTGTTGAGAAATCTTAACCTATTGTTGTAATATGTATGTATTTAGAAACATATAAGTATGTTTATCAGCAATCTAGTTACCATAGTACAGGATATGCCTAGTTTGGGATCGTGGGCCGTGAGTGAGATGTGTCAAGTTGTTATTATTATCCATAATGTTGGCGTATAGCTGGATAATATTACGAAGTCGCAGTAGAAAATATAGAACATGCTACCCTTAACCGCGCATAAAGGGTACGTAGCCTCTTTACCCATGTATGTAGTTTGCACTGCGTCTCTGCGAGCTGTAGAGTAATGCACAGGTCCAGAATCAAAGGTCTTTTAAGATATTTTGACCAATTGCTTCTTAATATACGCTTGGTTTTGGCTCCGTCTGCGTGGGTCTTAGTGTTCATATGCCAAGTCAGGATACAGTGTAAGTGTATCGTGGTAATGTGTACTGCAAAAATGTATCCTTAGCTGTTTAGCAGTTAATTATATGTGACTCCTACACGCCAAAATAAAACTAATAAACTATGATAATACCGAGCATGATACTCGGGTAGTCCTAAAGAAAGTTTGACTGTTATGGAAGCAATTTTGAGGGGTTGGAAATTAAAAAAGAACAAAAATACATTCCTCCTTAGCAAAGCGGGAGACAAAAGAGCAAAAGTAGACAAATAACTACATCACTACATATTATAAAACAAAGCCCCCCGTCGCGTCTGTCTGTCTGTTCGCGATAAACTGAAAAACTACTGAACAGATTTTCATGAGGAAGGGTTAGGTGTATAATTTGTTAACGTTTTGTGTAAATTGATTGAAATATGATGATGATTGTTGAAGATGTTTCTACTATTCATGCGAAGCCGGGGCGGGTTGCTAGTGTATTATAAAAAAGAGAAGGCACCAGAACTCACACATAATCGGCTCGTCACTGACCTAGGTGTGATACCAATGCATATTGCATTTCATAAACTTCATACCCAAGTTTGATGTCTCTTTTAACTTTCTTTTGTATTTTGTATACTTTGTATATATTTTGTACATAATAATATTTTATAATATATATGTACATAATCTACCACATAAAAAAACGGTATTTTTGATTAAATGAAGACGAGCTTATCGGATACTATTCTAGACTGTGCTTCAAAATTTCCGAACAGTTCGCATGAGTGACAATTTATGCCACGAGACTAACAAGCGTGATGATTTGTTCTGAAAAACTTTACTAGATATTTACTCTGTTGCAAGCTACTCTGTGCAAGAAGAAGGCCTCAGTAACGAGGTATTCAGAGGCTGCCTTTCTATCGCCTTTGAATATCGACAAGCCGTGGCACTCGAACGTAATCACCACAACACGTTGTAAGCTTAGAGTTCTGAATATAACCGAGAAATATAGTGGTAAGGAGGTTATTTTGTTATTATCTTCTTGAATAAAGATATTTGTATTGTTATAAAAGGAGCTGCGAAAGATATTTGATTGTTAAATATTGAGAACTGATAGCTAATGTGTGAGAAGTTTATGAGTCTCTCATTTTAGCCTTGGTGTAGAGAACAAAGTTTTTAGTTGAGAAATATTATTTCTTAGTGTAATTTTGAAGAAATGACATTTTATTTTTATATTTCAGCATAATTGTAGACATAATATTTTTAGATTATTTATTATACGAGTAAAAATATATGTCGGAATGGTAAGACTTTATAGACACATGTCTCAGAGAATCTAAAGATAAGTTAATTTTTTTTTGGAAGTAGTTAAAATTATACTATACTAGCAACCCGCCCGGACTTCGCACGGGTAGAAAAGTATAATATATAGTTTTTTTTCCGATATCTTCAACAATCATCGTCATATTTCAGCCATTTTACACAAAACCTTAATAAATTATACACCTAAACCTTCCTCATGAATCACTCCGTCTATAGGTGACAACCATCTGATAGTTATTGAGTTTCTCGCGAACAGACAGACAAACACGCTCATAATTCCGTGTCTGAGATTTTTGTGGCGGATGCTTCTAAAGATGATGAGATTTCTGCTTAAATTTACGTCGCACTAAATATGGCAGCACTTTTACCTTTCAAAATACCTCTGTTTACCAGAAACCTTAATGAAGTATTCTATTTCTGCATGAGAGTAAGGTTGCCAAGTCTTGGGTAAAAAACCCTTACTGTAAACTCGTAATACGCAATCTTAGATCTTCCAAAAAAGTCAGGGTTTAATTTGACTCAGCCTTCAAATATACAAACTGTTTTTTCAGCTATAATATTAGAATGGAATTCTCCACGCAAGTATTCCATATTTGTAGTGCATATTCAGCATATTCAGTGAATATAATAATAACACAAATGACAGGTTGTCCAAAATTGTTTAGGACGGTTGATTTGAGTGCGCTCGAGTTAAAATTGATTACAGCACTCACAGCTTCGTTTATGAAAACGCAGTTTGTCAAATATTCTATAGGTCCCCGAATGCACCGATTTAGTGAATTCCCGCAGTTTCACAACTCCCACGCTATATTTAAACACGGATTGATAATAATCGCCTAATCACGGATGGAATGGAATGCAGGAAAGATTCGGCAGCAAATAATATCAAAAGGAAAAAAAATAAACCCTTATAGGATCACTTTGTTATCCGTCTGCCTGTCAAGACTCTTTTTCTCAGGAACCCGTGGAGGCATCAAGTTGAAATTAACATCAAATTCTAATGATCGCGGTCCCTTGAAGCCGTTGTTAAGCTTCTAAGTCAATGCAATCTGAAGATACGGCCATGTAAGCCTTAGATTTTAACAAATTTAAACATTTTAAAACCCATAGGGTCTAATTGTAATGTATTCACACGGGACCAGGTTGAATTATGTATTCGACCAGGATGCAGTAGCCGTGGTCCCAGGCTGACCAGCCAGTGCAACCAGGTCGAAACGTCAGGCAGTTCAGAGGCATGTAATACCTTTTCGTGATCGCGTTAATTTTCGTGTGAATACATAATTATATCATGGAATGCGAAAGTTTAAAAGTTGGTACCCATAGGGTATTTCCCATTGACCTAGAATCATGAAATTTGGTAAGAATGTATATATCTAACTTCTAACTCAAGAAAATGGAGGGTTTGATAATTACAGTTTAGTTAAATAAAAAACAAAACATATATACACGAATCACCATTACTACATATTATAAAACAAAGTCCCCCGCCGCGTCTGTCTGTCTGTTCGCGATAAACTCAAAAACTACTGTACGGATTTTCATGCGGTTTTCACCAATAGATCGAGCGATTTATTTATTTGTTCTATGGAAGACTTACAGCTAAATCAACAGATTGACAGTAAATTTATGAGGAAGGTTTTAGGTATATAACTTGTTAAGGTTTTGTATAAATTGGTGGAAATATGATAATGATTGTTGAAGATGTTTCTGCTACCCGTGCGAAGCCGGTAGGGGTTGCTAGTAAAAAAATAAGAAAGAGTTTCATCGTTACCAATCTCAATCTGTTGGTATCGTCAAAACGAATCATATGAGCCCAAACTAGAGAAATTTACTAGTAGCCACTGAAGAGTTCCACTATCCACCTTTCAGCCCCGTCATCAAATCAGCTCAAGGATGACTGACTGACTTGACTGACCGACCGACCGAGGGCAGAGCGGCTGGCGGGCCAGACCGATTTTGATTATTCTTTTTTGTTAGATAGGGTACCTCAAGGGTGGTCCCATGTCAAGGAAGTCAGGATCTGATGATGGGATCCTGATAAAATTGAGAGAAACCCTCGAAAATTGTAGGAACCAATAGTGTTTCTGTTTACTTTTCATTACTTTATGAGGTTTTCACGTTTAGAATCACCATCATATGTAGCTGAGCTAATGATGAAAAAAAATCATAGTATAGAAATCTTCACTACATATCATCACCTACATATTATAAAACAAAGTCCCCCGCCGCGTCTGTCTGTTCGCGATAAACTGAAAAACAACTTAACGGATTTTCATGCGGTTTTCACTAATAGATAGAGTGATTCATGAGGAAGGTTTAGGTGTATAATTTGTACCCGTGCGAAGCCGGGGCGGGTTGCTAGTACATAATATTATAAAGCTGAAGAGTTTGTTTGTTGGTTTGTTTGGTTGAACGCGCTAATCTCAGAAATTGCTGGTTTGAATTTAAAACTTCTTTTAGTGTTGGGTAGCCCATTTATCGAGGAAGGTTCTAGGCTATATAACATCACGCTACAGCTAATAGGAGCGGAGCAGTGACCATAAACGCAGGTGAAACTGCGGGGACGGCTAGTACTAGTATATTCAACACAGTTTATTCTATTCTAATCTAAACTAACTATCGAATGATTGTCAGTTCAAACCACATCCAGTAAACCTTTGAACGTGAACCGAGTGCGAGGTAATTGTATGACCTCTCTAATAGGGGTCGTTAAAAAAAAGTGTATGTGTGAGTATTCAGAAAAACAGATCAAGATATTCAAAGAATGGCCTTAATAATAAACAGTAAGCAAACCTGAAGTCCAGTTACAACTGTAAGTTACAACTTTTAAAACAAACAATACTTCATTTTCAATATAGGTTAAGGCTGGATTTAACTGTAAATTTGTAAATAATCAATTAAGTATAAGTGAAATATGAAGAAAAAAATTACAAAAATTACACCACGTTGACATTGACATATAGTACGCAGGCGCAAAGACAAAGATTGGTAGTACGCAGGCACAAAGACAAAGATTATAGGATTATAGGAAAAGGAAAGATCGTAGGAACCTAATCGTGATGCTTCCGTTTCATCGAATTTCAAATTACAACGATTCTAAAAAAGATTCACTTCAATAAATGATGTTCGAATTCGTTTTAAGAGTCGTGTCGTCTCCGTCCCATTCTCTATAAATCGTACCTAATTTATTCAATTTGTTCTGAAGAAACTTTCCTTTTTAGAATTTTTATTCTTTTTTAAATATATCTAAACAGAACTCTATTAAAAGCAAAACGGTGTTCAGTAACTTTGACATAAGAGCAGTTTAATAAATCCAGTGATTTTATTATAAATGTTTACAGGGCCGGATTGTGTTTCTAAAAGTAATATATCACTAATGTGTTATTTTTAACCGCAAAAAGGAGGAGGTTCTATGTTCGGCTGTATGTATTTTAGTAGGTATTAGCATTTCATGTCAGTACCAAACGTTACATATTTCATTTAAAAAGTAAATGTAAATGAAAAGAAAATTTTAAAGCTTTATTTTTTTTTTATGGTATAGGGGGCAAACGAGCAGACGGGTCGCCTGATGGTAAATGACTACCGCCGCCCATGGGCACCTGTAACTCAAGAGTCACTAGTGCGTTGCCGCCCTTTAAGGTGGGAATAGGGGAATAGGGGAAGAGCGGGAAGACGGGAGAGGGTGATTAGAGGGGAGGAGAGGGAAGGACGGGAATAGGGGGGAGGGAAGGGTTAGGGCCTCCGGTAACCTCACTCACGCGGCGAAAAGCAATGCAAGCATTGTTTCACAGCCGGTTTTCTGTGAGGCCGTGGTATCGAACGGAGTCGAGCCGGCCCATACGTGCCGAAGCATGGCTCTCCCACGTAGCGTAATGGCTAAGGAGTTTAACTAAAACATTTTTGTTCCTTGCCTTGAAGATATACAATGTACATAAATACATTAAAAAAGCTCATTTTGTAGTTAAACAGACAATATGCAAAGTGTTCTGTAAGTATGCCAGTCAACAAATCAATCACCCACTATCTACTCAAGCGGGCGGCCTGTCATTGATGTATCTACACTAATCTATAGCCTCGTAGTTTAATTAAACTAAAATATTGAAGGTAATCAGTGGACAAAGCGGAATATTATGGTTGAATAACATTTATAGCCAAAGTATTTTCAATATAACATTCGAATTAAAATTTCAAATGCGAATGTGAGTTTGTTTGTTTATAAATAATTCGTGCTCATCATCACCATCACCATGAACAATTGATCATCATGAAATTTTGCAAATACGTTGTCAGGGTACAGATAAAGACATAGGGTACCTTTCATCCAGAAAAAAAAAACTGTTCTCGAAGGATAGGAAAATAACTTTTAGACGGTCATCATCTGACATGAATAAATTGCACAGACTGCCTGGTGTACAGAAATAAAGAAAGAGGAGCTGTGGTATCCCGGAAGAAAAATGACTAGCCTGTTCGCCTAGTGGTTAGTGACCCTGACTGACGCCATAGGTCATGGGTTCGATTCCCACCCGAGTCTTTGTGTCCATTGTTTGTATGTTTGCAAAGTCCCCCGCGACCCAGGAGTCATTCCGAATGTGGGAGGCGTCTTTAAAAAAAAAGTCTGATATCCCTTATGATTTACAAAATATACCTTACAATGCGTACAACTTGTAAATGTACATTTACTCGATTGAAGTCGCGGGCAAAGTATTTAACATGTAAATACTTTGCCCGCGACTTCAATCGAGTAAATGTACATGTTGATCAAATATTAAGTAACCGTTTAGTACAATCATATTCAATTAATAGGCCCGTCAGGCAGAGTGGCAACTTGTTACTTGCCCTTGATGCCAAACATAGCCTTGTACATACTACATAGTGCGCCTGTCATTAATGCCACTGACAAACTGTCAATACCGCACATACTCTACGCCTTACTCCATGGTAAGGCACAGAGTATGTGAGGTTACGTATGTTAGGGGACTATTGTCTACTGAGGCTATCCTCAATAGACAATAGCTCCGTAGCAGAACTTGATATTCAATCAAGTATACATTATTTAATTTATGTATAACTACAAGAAATACACCTTAACTTACGCGGAAACGAACTGACAAGCGGCGTTAGCGTAATGGCTAAGGCCGTATGGATGGACTTGCGATCAAGTGGTTTCGGGTTTGAACCCCACCCAGTGCACTACCGACGTGAACCCACTCCTAACACAAGCATTTAGCTTAGCTGGAGGGGTTAAAAGTATACCAGTAATGTGCGACCCACGTCACTAAAAAAATTAGATATATTGGAAAGTTATATCTCTAGTGTAACATTTATACTGCATTGGTTACATTGCTTAACTTTCACTTTAACAATTCTCCTTTCTTTTGCTTCTTCAAAAAACACCAATGAATTTATATTTCCTCAACAAAGAAGGTTTAAGAAAAGATAATTTAACGATCGAACTTTTTCATAAATTTTTAACTTTATTCTTCTAACGAGTCCATCCCTGTATCGCTTATCTCCTAGAACATCTGTTTGTAACAATATAAACTTTAGCTTGCAAAAGGAATTTAAAACCATTTCTCAATTAAGTTTAGTACGAGTATAAAAATTTACCTTTTTACATTGAAAGTTTTCTGTGTAATTACTGTTTGGAAACGTTGCCTAGAGCACCGTTGAATACTGCATCTAAACAAAGAACAGAGTTCTTTTTGTCTTTTCAACCATCTTACTGTTCCGATGGTAGATGTTTATAAAATAAGAATCTTAATTATTTGAAATTGTTTGCAATTTACTTCGGAATATCATTGCCCTAGTACAAGTAGTATGACATCTTAAATAATAATGGGTTTTGAGTTATTAGGAATTAGTATTTCCTATTAAATCAATTAAGTATGTAACAAGAAAACTAAATTAACTCAAAACTGCTTTAGTGTTGTGGCGACTTCATCATACAGCAAAAACATACTCCAACATCATCTAGCGAAGACGAGCAGAACTACGAAGTAACTACTAATACTGCATCGCGCTATAAGAGTTCTCGCGCCGATTCAACTTCCCAACATCAGCCGTTGGGCGGCGCGCCAGGCATGATCACCTGGCTTCGGAGGATCCTCCCTTTGTGTTGGAGGGACATGACACCCGTTTCTCCACAGGGTTTACTTTTGGACTAGTACTGCGAAAATAGTTTTTTGAGAACTTTCTGAAAACAAAAGGAATGAAAAAAAATGGTTTGTTGGCAAATTAATCATGTTATTAATGATTCTTGTCCTTATTAATAATCCTAGGAATCTATTACAATAATTTAAACATATTTTATATTTGAATAAAAAAAGATGTCTCACACAAAAAACTCAGTTTTATTGGAATTAGTAAGGATAGTTCCGCCATCAATTAATATGCAATGTACATAATTATATGAAAAATTCCTTACTACTTTAATACTTTCATTTAATTGTAGACAGCAAAGGAAGCAATATTTTGTATATTTTTTTACAATAATAAAAAACAAAGTTCACAATCAAACTCACATTTTGCTGTTCGTAAATATAGCGAATGCGAATGCCCGCATGAATTGATGGCAACACCAATATTTGGTGCAACACGCTTACGATTTATTTACACTACCAGCAAACTACACTGAATGATGGTAGCGCTTTTGTGTTTGATGTCTCGACACTATATACTGAAAACGATTTAGTTCAGAATCAGACATTTGAAAAAAAACATTGATAAAGTACGTTTGTATTCGCAATTTGAGACTTGAGTAGACTGACTACGCAAGAACTAGCAGCTCATTAAAAAAAAAAAAAAAGAAGAAAAATGACGGCGCTTGATGTGACGTGCGCATGATTGACGGATGTTCGTTGGTGATTGATGAAATAATATCGGCATTAAAATCTCATCATGCAACCGTCAATCACTGCATTAGACCGTTTTGATTGTGGCAAAACCGACAGCAAAACGTAGGAGGCCTATGTCCAACAGTGGACGTCCTACGGCTAAAATGATGATGTTTAATATGCATGCATGTATGTACATAATGAACGTTATAATTTGAAGGCTATTAGTCTATCAATCAATACTAAAGATCGCGTGGTGGTCTAATTTCGACCATGGTTTATTTCATTGGCTAATATTACTTGACCTGTCATTGTATAGACTTTTGTACCATGACAGGTCAAAATATATACTGGGCACTCATAGCTGTATGTACCCGCATTTGCATTTTTTTTACCTTTGTAGCAAATATTGTTCAAAAATTTTAGCATTCGTCACCTCTTCTCTGTATTAACTATAAGTGTGCGAAACTTCATACTCCTCCGTCCGCCCAATTTTCATAAAAAGGGATCCAAAGTTTTCGCTTCACGTATTAATTTATAGATAATAACGAAGCAAAAAAACGCCAGACTTGCAGTAATACCAGACATCAGAATCAAACTACACATTATTTTCAAGCCCCACTTATTTCTTTACGAGAAATTTATTGCTGCCCCAATAGAATGTTATTACTCTTCGATATAAGGAGTAGTGTATATTGTAATTTTTATACTGTAGAGGAAATGATGCTACGATATGATGGAACGATTTTCTAACTAGTTTACGTGGAACCTGGCGAGTCATGGCCCAACCGTCTGATGTATTGGATCTGTATTAAATTATTTTCAACCATTATAAAATGGGTGTAGTTACTGTTACTGTGGCCTGTTACCACGGTTAGAGTAAAGTTGTCCAAAGGTTAGCCGTTCAGAGGTATTCAGGTTCGAAGTTAAGGTATGTATGTAGGTAGATACTTGCCTAAACCACGTTTGTGTATATATGTTTAAAATTAAATTAAAATTTAATTTCTTAAATAACCAAATTTTACTTATCTTTCGTTTTTTAGGGTTCCGTTCCTCAAAAGGAATAAAGTAACCCTTATAGGATCACTTGGTTTTCCGTCTATCTGTCTGTCAAGGAACCCGTAGACGCATCAAGTTGAAATAATTACCAAATACATAAGTCTGCGATCCCTTGAAGCTGTAAAAAATTCAAGCTTCTAAGTTAACGCAATCAAAAGATATGGCCACTTAAGCCTTATATTTGACCAAATTTGAACATTTCGCAGGTAAATCAAAACCTATAGGGTAATTCCCATTGACCTAGAATCATGAAATTTGGTAAGAAGCAAGGTCTCACAGCACAAGTAAAGGAAAAAATCTGAACGTCGTTTTTTGTTTGTGTGTCTGTCAAGACCGTTTTCCTCAAGACCCCGATAAGGCATTAAGATGAAATTAACACCAAATACTTATATCAGCAATCCCTTGAATCTGTAAAAAAATCAAGCTTCTAAGTCAACGAAATCAAAAGATACGGTCATTAAGCATTTGAACATTTCCCAGGTAAATAGGCTACTTCCCATTCACCTAGAGTCATAAAATTAGGTAAGAAGCAAGGTCTGACAGCACTGAAAAAGTAAAAAATCCGAAAGTCGTTAATTTGTTGTTACATTACATAAAAAAATGTTTTTGTGATTACAAAGTTATATTTTGCGGTTGGACTGTTGACTTTGTCGTACATCGCAACCGCAAAGTTAAGTTTGTCTTTCAAAAAGACGAGCAAAAGTCTTCGAGAATTGATTCCCGAGATGGACGTACTATCTACATACAAGTTTGTTTGCTTACGGAACCCTTGGTGCGCAAGTCAGACTCGCACTTCTCACTTTTTTAACATTGTACTGGTGTTTATGCCGACGTAGAACATTCATGATGACCATCAATAGATCTGAAATTTATCAATAAGACTTATTTTAAGATTGGCCTTAATTTGATCAGTCAATATTTAGATAAAATTGAGGAAAATAATTCTGACTATCGCTGTCCAGGATTTAAATTTTGACACTCATCAAGCGTATAAGTGAAATAGCTCACCAAGCGTATTTAATTAGTTCAAACATTAACAAATAAACTAACAGCGAAGTAGACCAATTTGAACCTACAGTGGCAATAAATACTTGAGGTATTTATCTATGAGTGCAAGTCCGAACTATCTCTCACTCTAAAATTCTTTCAAAAAAAAACCGACTTCAACAAAAAAAAAACTATTATATAAAAGACATATAAGGTTTTCTCATGGATGCCAGAACTGGACCAAATTGAAAGGGGACCACACGAGAAGCACCAGCTTTCAAATAAAAAAAGAATCATCAAAATCGGTTCACCCAGTCATGAGGTAACAAACAAAAAAAAACATACAGTCGAATTGAGAACCTCCTTTTTTGAAGACGGTTAAAAAGGCGTGGTTCGCATTTGGAAGGATGATTGTACTAAGTGTTGTCAAATAAATTTCATTCATCCGTATAAACGTACCCTAAGATGCCAATGCGACGGTATTTACTAAAGTATTCACTTAAGTTTATTACATAAATACCTATTTTATTTCATAGCTGATGGACACTTTACGAGTTACAACTCAGTTATCAAATTATTGGCTAGTTACACGCATCATTATTGCATTTTACCACCGCAGTTTACTCTCTTAGCATTGGGAAATATGGCTATAATAAAGCTGAAGCGTTTTTATTTGTTTGTTTAAAAGGGGTTAATCTCTGGAACTGTCAATCAGATTTGAATAATTATTTTTGTATTGGATATAGTATTCATTGAGGGAGGTAATATGCTATGTAACATCATGCTACAACCCTTAAAACATCAAGTAACGAAAATACATTAAAATAACTAAGTAATTTGAAGAAAAAATCTTGTTTAGTAATTATAAAAAAGTGGATATATATCTTACAGACTGTATTTTATTATATTATATACCATAGATGCGCTCTAAACGTGGCACTAACTAAACTGTGCTTAAATGCAGGTGTGCATAGTTGAGTTATCAGACGCGTGGCGCCCGCACTAGCAGTGTGACGTTTCAGGTGTTCAAAAACATGATAAAACGATATTTTAGAAATGCAAAGAAGCCATGAAATGTCGTATTTTCGATAAGTATAATATTTTTCTGATAGCTTAATTTTAAAGTACACATAATAATGGCACTACACAAATTAACAAACAATAATTTTAAAAGTTAGTTATTTTTTAAATACGTAGCTTGGGCACTTGTTCTTTTCACTCTGACGCTATACATTGCACTTTTTGTATCAAACTATTACAACTAGAGATGGGTAATCAGTGATTACCCATCTCTAGCTGTAGTCTCACTGGGTAAAACCCGGGTGATAGTAATCACCCGAGTTAAAACTCACGAATAGGTAATAAACCGGGTGATTAGTAAATCACCCGGGTTTTTACCCATTTGTGGGTTTTAACCCGGGTGATTACCCATCTCCAATTACAACATTTATTTATTCTTATTGTTATTACGATACCATATTAAATACATGCATGTAAAGTATGTTTAACTATAATCGAGTGCAATTATTTGTCGAGATTTTTGTAGGCGATCGTGTATCTAGGGTATGTTTGATCTAAGGATCCTTTGGATAAAAAGATCTTAGATATAATAAATTTAGATAAACAATTAAAGCGAGGTAGTGTTCCGTTATTGTAAAGGAATAATCTTTTATAATAATACGACTTATTTTTAAATGCACATCAAAAAACTTATCACCCTTCAATTTACATCAATGACGTACGTAAGTACATCAAATTGTATGTATGTATTCTGTGCCAGAGCGTACGAACGTAATACTCACACATATTTATAGGTTAGGTTAGAACTGCGAGCACAACGAGATTGTAAAATTATAAATTTTTGTAACAAAAATTGGATATTTTGAACACTCGATGTATTGAGTTAGCTTGAAATGAAATGAAATGTTTATTTGCATATAATACAGGTACTATCAGGTTTTACAGTGGTGGTTTTGGATCAATGCCATATTCTGCCTTGTTTTGGCATTTTATACAAAACTAGAAATTGTATCTACATTATTTAACAAAATTGTGGTAACTCCACAAAGCCACAATCCAAAAGTTGAAGTTACATTATTTAACATTATATTAATTTACATTATATTACTTAATTTACTTAACATTATATTATTATTAATTTACATTATAATAGATTCCCTTATTTTATTAATATAATTTTATATTGTATTACATAAATTCCTTTATCGTATAAAAACATTTATCTACTAACCATTTGCGTAATTGAATTCTGAAATATTTGAATGGTAACTACCATTACCCTTTTATTCTTTGGCAATTTATTGAACAAAAATTAATTACAAATTTTATTGTGCGCACAAGACAAGTTATTATCAAATATACGTTCAATAAAAATGATCCGCTTTTCAATAAATACGAACTCAAATTTTTGCTAAAGTAACAATATTTTGAGGTAACTATTTTGCTTTGCATTCAGTACTTTTGATTAAGATTGGATTTTTTTTTAATATAAAAAAGAGATATTTTTTGAATTACAGTTAAATACTAGCGTAATAATACTAGCTACCCGGTCACGCGTTGCTGTGGCTAATTAAAGTAATTTGCAATAAAACAATATTGTGCCTATAAATTGAGATAAAAACCATCCTATCTCTCAAGTTGGACCAGACTGTACACCGTGTGCAAAATTTCATTAAAATCGGTTCATTAGTTTAGGAGTTCATCGCGAACAAACAAAGTGACATAAATAGATAATAATACGTGAAGATAATTCTTTGTACCTGCAAGCAAGCAAATTTCACACACAGAGGAATGTGAAATTCGACCTGTAGTAGTAGCAGTAGTAAGTAGCCATATTAGTAATATAACACTGTCCATTATCGTGGTAATGCTGTATTTTGTTGCTGTTGTTTTGTTGTTATAATTTAATATTGTCACATATAGATTAAAGCTCTTGAACAATATCCAATAACGGGAGATTTTGCACCAGGTATAAGATTTCTGTAGCGCAACAAGCTCTTGAAAACTCTCGACGTTAAATCTAAAGTTTCGCCGTGACAAAAGATGCTAGATAGCACAACAGGTGTTATATTGAAAAAAAATCTCAACCAACTTTACACCTTATTTTTTAGTAGTTGAAGTTGATTTTTGGGCGTTGATATTTATTAATAGGTGCAGCTGTTGTCACTTGTTTTATTTTTCAGCTTCCAGCTTTATTATTATGGTTTTAATTTAGAACGTGTTAGGTTTCATGGTTGAAGGTGTTCGGTTCGGATTCGATTGATACACGTATGGGGTTTTCTTTTAGTCGTTTCGTGATATCTGAGAGGGGACCGGCGTATCACCTATGACGAGATTCGAGGAGGTTTGGGAATTGGTATGAGCCAAATTAAAAAAATCTTAAATTAACATTTAAAAGTTAGAAAACTTTGTTGCCGCTGGATTCCTCATGAACTCACCCCAGAACAAAAACGGACTCGTATTGGTTGGTGTAAAAAAATTTGAAGAACAAAAGACAGTTAATGCTGAGTGTACACCACCATTTGTTTGCCCAGTGTCTTTGAAAAAGTTAGGGAAAAACGACCAAGAAGTCGCATCCTATTGCACCATGACAATGCTTCGGCGCACACCGCGAAAAGACAAAGTGATTTTTGGCTTCTAAATATAGTCTATATATTTAGAAGCTCTATAGTCTCATAGTCCAGACCTGGCATCATGCGATTTCTTTATTTTCTAAAAAATTAAAGATTTGATGATAGGTATTAGGTAGGTTAGACTGGCCTGGTGGCCTAGTGGTTAGTGACCCTGACTACTATGCGTTAATTCAAATTCAAATTCAAATTCAAATTCAAATTGAAAATCATTTATTCAATTAAGACACTAAGTGACATTTATGAACGTTAAATTGAAGCTACTGTTAAAAATCATAGATCGACGCAAATAGACGCCACAGCATGTACTGGATTGTCGAGGTAAATTAGGTGAAAACACCAAAATCTACTGCCTGCTTGTGTCGATCTATAACTTCCAGTTTCCAAAATGCGTAGAGCCTTATGAGAAGAATACTGGCAAAGAAACTCATGGCCACTCTTTTTAAGTCAGATCTTCAGGTACAATGGTATTAGTGTTACATAAAAGATAAGCATGATGCAAGCTGTTGCCACCTGAATTACATTTTATTGAAATGCTCCAAAAGCTAACGTACAACCAAAAAATATCACTCAGTGATACCGTTGAAGGTTCGAACCTATTAAACATAGAAATCATTCTAGGTGCACATCAGTTACAAAGTCTACTGTTAAAACTAATTCGTGACTGGATTAAGAGGCTAGAGTTGCAGTTGAACGAACCAAAATAATAGTATAGGCTAAAGCATCGCTGACTAGGCCGACCAGTCACCCCAAGCAGCACCCGTTCACGAGTATGACGCATGGACCAGCCATCGTCTCCTTCGCCATATCAGAGGGAAAGAAACGACCCGCCCCATGACGACGCCGCAAGCAATGACATTTTAGTGAGCATGACGAGCCATAGTCGAGATACTGATAAAAATCACTACTAGTCAAAATTACCATAATAATCGTCACGCATTACTTTCAACTAACAATGGTTTGTTAATAATTTAGTCTAATTATAAGACAAAGAAGTTTGTGTGTATATACCTAAAGACACCTTAAGCCCAAGACTGTTTGTCGTTTAGATAATCGTTGATCGTATAGTAGGCTTTCCTAATAAGGTGATTTTTTACAGAACGCTTAAATTTATCTACAGGAAGGTCGATTACATCTATAGGAATTTTATTATAAAAACGTATACCAAGACCTTCGAACGAGTTGTGTACCTTATGTAAGCGATGATAGGTAGCAACGAGTTTAGACTTGTTTCTTGTATTAATATTGTGTATATCACTGTTTTTCTTATAGTCATTGATATTGTGCCTAACAAACATAATATTTGCAAATATATACTGTGATGCAACAGTTAAAATACCTATATCCTTAAACAACTCTCGAAGAGAGACTCTAGCACCTAAATTGTATATTGAGCGGATGGCTCTTTTTTGAAGAATAAAAATCGTTTCAACATCAGCCGCCTTGTCCCAAAGTAGTATACCATAGGACATGACGCTGTGAAAGTAGCTAAAATAAACAAGCCTAGCTGTGTCCGTATCAGTGAGCTGACGTACCTTCCATACTGCGTTAGCTGCCGAACTAAGCCTACCTGCAAGGCTGTCTATCTGGGGTCCCCATTGCAGTTTACTGTCTAATGTAAGTCCCAAGAATACTGTTGAGTCTACAATACTTATCATTTCATTATTTAGAGTTAGATTAGTGCCTAGCTGTTTTACATTTGGCATAGTAAATCTCACACACTTTGTTTTATTTGAGTTCAGTAGGAGATTGTTAGTTGAAAACCAATACAATACATCATTTAGCGCCCTATTCACATCGTCAAAAACTGTTTTTTTACGATCGACTTTGAAAATAAGTGACGTATCATCAGCAAATAGAACTATATCACAGCGATCTTTTAAATAATAAGGTAAATCGTTTATATATATGAGAAAAAGTAGAGGACCCAGTATAGAGCCCTGAGGAACGCCCATAGTAACAGGTAATCCAGAAGACCTCGCACCATTGACATCTACATGTTGAATTCTATCTTTCAAGTAGGAAACAATTAGTTCCAAAGCAATACCATTAACACCATAATGCCTAAGTTTAAGAATAAGCGTGTTGTGTTCTACACAGTCAAAAGCTTTAGAGAGATTGCAAAATACACCTATCACATCTTGCGAATTCTCCCATGCATTAAATATATGTCTCAAAAGAGTTGCACCAGCATCAATTGTTGAACGACCCTTTGTAAAGCCAAATTGTTCTTTGTGCAATAAATTATTTCGATTAAAATGGCTTTCTAGTTGTTGCAGGATAACTTTTTCAAAAATTTTACTTATAGCCGGCAAGATTGAGATTGGCCTAAAGTTACTTGGTTCAGTTGTACAACCCTTCTTGAATAAAGGTATTACTTTGCTTATACTTCATCAGGTTAGGAAAAACACCAGAATCAACACATCGATTGAATGTTATAGCTAGAAATGGCGCTATATCAATTATAATAGTTTCTATTAATTTAACAGAAATCCCCCATAAGTCCCCTGAATTCTTAGAGTTAAGAGACTTAAACGTTTTTATAATGTCTGTGGGGTTTATGAATTCAAATTTAAATAAGTTCTTACATTTGTTTACATTGGCCGTTAACAACAATTCAGACCTGGACGCACAAGACGCGTTAGGCCGTGGGTTTCCCACCCGAGTCTGGGTGTTCTTTGTGTCCGTTCTTTGTATGTTTGTAAAGTCCCCCGCGACACAGGAGTAATTCCCAATGCGGGAGTTGTATTTTTAAATAAAAAAAAAAAAAAAAGAGAAACTTCAACCAGCACGTGAAAAACATGCCCTTAAACCAATGGTCCTCATGTTTTCAATAATGGTTTGACCGAATGAAAAAGTTTTTAAAATGTAATGGAGAATACTTCGAAAAGCAATAAATATATTACTTTACTTGTAAATTATTTTATTAATGCGTTACGCAAAACTTTTAGTGTACCCCACGTATACATACATACAAATAAATAAAATTGAAAAGTGTTTTTGTAATGTCATAATAACTAGTTTTTACTAAATGTATCTGAGTGTTTGCACGGTAATACCAAAAAAATCTAGAATTAAATTTTTTGTCTGTCTGTCTGTCGATCTGTCTGTTTGTTCGGGGTAATCTCCGGAACGGGTGGACCGATTTACATGGGACTTTTACTGGCAGATAACTGGTGTTATAAAGAGTAACTTAGGCTTTATTTTTGAGCTAGTATTTATGAAAATAAAAGAGAATTTAGCCCAATAGACATAATGTCCTTATCGAAGTTAGTTTTTAAGTAAGCATTAAGTTAAAACGTTCATAATATAGCGGTCAGTCAGTCGCTAGTTGACAACCCTAACGCTATAAGTATCATCATCATCATATCTGCCATAGGACGTCCACTGTTGGACATAGGCCTCCCTTAATGACTTCCAAGAAGACCGGTTGGAAGCGGCCTGCATCCACTGACGTCCTGCGATCTTTACCAGGTCGTCTGTCCACCCCGATAATGGACGTCCTACGCTGCGCTTTCCGGTCCGTGGTCTCCATTCCAGGACTTTTCGGGCCCATCGACCATCCGTTCTACAAGCTATGTGTCTCGTCCATTGCCACTTCAATTTGGTGACCCGTTCGGCTATGTCGGTAACCTTCGTTCGTCT
Organism: Euplagia quadripunctaria; assembly: GCA_963859945.1. Lineage (NCBI taxonomy): Eukaryota > Metazoa > Arthropoda > Insecta > Lepidoptera > Erebidae > Euplagia > Euplagia quadripunctaria. The sequence goes on along the minus strand of OY982563.1, from coordinate 22,323,379 downwards.
GCGTATCTCTCATATCTGTATAATACTCGTATATCGATTTAAACATTAGCATAGCATCTGTCGCGTCTATAATATTAAAAATTATAATCTATGACGGAACTCTACAAGATATATAGGCTGTCCATGAATTATTCAACAGGTTGGAGCACTGTTTACTGTTTCCGTTTTAGTATGAAGCTGACGCCGGAAGTACGGACATCTTGCTATAAGCATTCTGTACTAATATTTGGGTTAAATATACCTATCCTAACTGACTTTTTGACAGTGTTTTGGTATGAACAAAATTTAGAAGGTTGTGTGTGAAGCTAGTGTTGCCTTTATTAGGAGCTTAAATCTGTCTGACTGTAAAGTCTATATAATTCTGTAGGTACGATATACACGTATAGTATATAATACAGGGTGTTAGTTAAACGCTCACGAATACAAAGACAGACGATAATACTAATGACACCTCTGATGATGGGTCAGAAACAAAATCACTAAATAAGTTTCGTGTTTCATTGCCGGACTTTTTTTTAGTGAAGTGATGTATTTTTTATGAAATTATTGTTACATTTAGCTGTACTAACATGATGGAGCGTAAATAATGCTGACCCATCATCAAAGGTGTCATTAGTACTATCGTCAGTCTTCGTTTTCGGGAGCGTTTACATAATACCCTGTTTATTATATAACTGGCTTTCGCCTGTGGCTTCGCTTGCGTTAAAATTATTTAATATACCTTTCGGGAACATCACTTTCTTCTGGATTAATATGTCCATATGTCCTTTGTTTCCATAGTTTCCATATGCCATATTGCATTTTATCATGATAGGGAACTAGGTTTTAACTATAATTAATAGGTTATTTCTGAGATAATTTAAGTTACATATATTATTGTAATTATTACAGTTTATGTAATGTGTAAATAAACTTTAAATCACTGAGAAAAAACTGAATGGAAGACGTAAACTGTTGAGAATACCGACACGTTAGTAATTTTTAAGCAAAGGAAAATTCTCAGTAATTTTTTTTCATCCTTGTAACTCACAAAAAGGGGACACATTTGAAAAATAAGGTTTACAAATGGCGGGTATTTACATAACGTCAAATGGGCAAACAAACCAATTGCTCAAACGTTAAAAGTACATAATTAAACTTAGGTAACTTTCTTAATAGCTTTAGCACCCTTACTATGGGTAGCTTACAAATAATGCGTCATCGCTGTCAACTGTAGTGCGTATCGATGATCTTCTAAGACGTTCTGACGATGTCTTGTGTAAAAATCAAACGCTTGTCAAAGTATTACTTCGCGCCGGTGTTTTGGAAGTAAGAGTTTACAGGTTTACATTACCGCTTTGGCAATTCATTTAGGTTTATCCGTGGTTTTCCCGTTGTTGTCGTTGGGGTTTACAAACCGAGGATGAGTGGTGGGTGTGCTCCCGTATCACTAATTTTTTTACGAAGTAAAACATTAATTTAATTAGTGATTTCGGAGAATCGCGAGTCGCTTTTCCTAGCACTTTAAGAGTAGAGTGAATAGGTTTCTCTTGGATAGGCGTGTACCATATTCTTCTTTATCGTCACTTTCCATCAGGGGAGTTAGAAAACAAACGCCTATTCTATTACTCAATAAAACAAACTTAGTTTACACTTCCGCACTTAGTAAACTGCAGATGCTGGCTGAATCTAAAATCTTTCTATACTGGCACACCCTAAAAATAGACACTAAAATTATTTTTATTAATTTAACTAAAATATAATATAAAATAACAAAATTTTAATTTATATTTATAAATAAAGCATGTATCTGTAAGAACAAGAACACCGTAATAAATTATATTTCTCATCTTTTTTCCTGACTCTGTACTTTATATTCTCTATGAAATGTTAAAGCGTTAAGGCAACCTCTTGGTTAATCGCATGGAAGTAATTTCAAGCGAAGGCAAGTTGTACAATTGCCTGGTGTCGGCTACAAAGAAAAAATAGGCCAAGGGCTCTCGTACGCCAAAGATTATTCTGCTCTCCCTGTCGCAATGTATCTTCTAATAAATCGCAATAAACTGTGAGATTAAACGATAACTACAATAGATGACCAATGGTAGGTGAATGTAAGTACATGATCATTTTGCACAATAACCGGCTAATGTGCAAAGTTTTAGCGCTTAATTGCCAGATACAATTTGTTTTAATGTTTATTGTTACCTGGTTTGTTTTAGAAACAGGAAGTGTGCTTACTCCCTAAGGTAGGCAAAAGTTATAACTTCACAACTCGGACTCGTTCTCTGTTTTAATTAATTATTTTTCTTTTTTATTATTTTGATATACTCCGCACATTATCTTGATTATTTTTATTTTCGTCCTTATTGTAGGTATTTGAACCCACTATACTTACAACGTCCGTTGAATACTGTTGATTGTGTACACGCTGACGATAGCAGCACTTTTGCTGATGACCGGATTCCAAGATAATTTTGGTAAGAGTACCCATCTTCTCTCGGTACCCATTGAAGTCAGTTCCAAACCTTTGGATTGAATTCCACCAAAAACAGGTTCTTTCATCCAACCATCACTATCACTCCAGAATGTACCTGAAGTAGTTGAAATAAAAAAGTATTAAAATTTCAAAATTTCAACCGAGAAGATGGGTACCGCTTATCAAACATCTTGGGATCGCGCCATCATCACACTCGACACGGTTAACGTAGAAAAAGATATTTCAACTTAATTAAGCTGAGAAATTAAAAAAATCAAATAAAAAAGCTATGTCTATGGCTGTGTGTTTTTTTTTTATGTTTTCTTATCTCTAGGACCCCTTACATACGGAATTTGATCTCTTTTTGGATGTATTTATACTATAATTTTTTTGGTCCGGCTTGTTCAAAAACATTGTTTTAAGTTTACTTAAAATAATTGTTGTTTATGTATCCAAGGAATTACTAAATCGAGCGAGTTTTGGTAACTCCCCGCGCTTGGTCTTCATAATTATAGTTCGCATTGTCGGTACTGTTTTATGAAAATAGTAGATTCATAGGGAGCATATCTTATGTAGAAGCCATAACATAAGCAGACCGTGCGCCTCTCCTAGGATATTAAAAACAAAAACTACTTGTAAGCCTTACAACTTACTTAAGTTATTATACTTAGGTATAGGTATATACCTAAGTATAATAACTTACGTAAATTTCAAAGTGTACTTAATATTTCCGTGAGCTCAACGTAAGCGAAAAACTTTAGATTCCTTCGCATATATTTTTCTGCTTTCCCTTTTTTAAGCTCTTGGTTTTAATCCTTGCACGCGATGGCCTAAGTTATTAACATAAACGCCTTTATGCATTGGAAATAAAAAATTAAAGTATCTCTAAGTAATCTGACTATAATTAAGCTGGCTAAATTTAAACTGGTTGTAACTTAATTGTCTACAATTTGACCTACCTACCTTGTACCTAGTAAAATTTAAAAAATAAGTTTTTTTTTTAAATCTAAATCGCTGATTCAATTTTATTGAGGTTTGGATGGGGGATAACTTTAGCCCTTAGACGTAAGTCACTATGACCTACTTTCGTAAAATCTATGAGTTAGGTGTGTCGAAATAAGGAATAGTGGACTAGTTATAGTGGCCTAGTCTGGTGTTTTAAAAGAGTAGCCGTTAGTTTGTTTGCTTCTTTTTTTCTTTTTTATTTCTTCTCACAAGGCAGAAACATTTGGAAACGGGCGGTTATAGATGTGATATTATGTTATCCATTTTTTTTGATAATTTTACATTTGACAAAGCAACCTATTGTTGCGGTGACTGTGTTGATCTATATTTTTTAACTATTATTCTTAATTCAAATAATATTTTTTTTAAATTGACGATTTAGAATAATTGATTATCAATTTTATAAAATAAAATACTGAATTTGAAATTTGAATTTGGAACGAAATCATTTAGTCCTGGAAAACTTATGAAACTTGGCACAATTGAACTAGTCCAAAATGCTATATTGATACAATTTTGAAATTGCTAAGTAACTTATGTCCCATTTGTAAAAATGTGTTTTTGTTTGGAAAGGCGTTTATATTTTAAAACGAGACGAGAGTAAAGTGTTGCGAACATTGTACCAAAAACAATATATATATTAATATAAAAATTAATAAATATAAAGCCATTGGGTGTAGTGTAGTGGAAGCATTACTTTACAAAAGAGAGGATAGTAATTTCAGATTAATTTGTGCTAATGTTAAACTGCTACAATGAAAATGCAAGTGCCATTGCTAAAAGTAAATAAATTAAAAAAATATTGAAATACTAAAAAAAATATGATTTTGAACTCAACAAAAATCGAACCGCTATATATATTTATTTTATGATTTAAATCATACAGGCTAGTACGGTATAATAGCCGATACGCATAAAATTATGTTTAAAATATTGCTTGAATTTTGGTAGGGATAAGTTTATCATACCAACTCGATATTACAGAACTGAAGGCGAGGCTTTGCTGAAAGAACTTTAATTATTTTTTTAAATGTTGGTTTAATTCAAATTCTTGCTTTTCTTCAAAAAGATCTTGCAACCCAAGGCCCGAAGCATCCAAAAAATTATGACATCTCATTACAGTAGTACAGCAATGATATAATTATAATACGTGTGTACATAAGTAATCTTCAGTTTTTTTGTGTTCTCTTTGGGTTAATCTACGATGGGGTTGACATATCCTTGCTGGATCAAAGCCATAAAATGTGACCATAACCTGACCGTAAACTGAGCATGAATAAGTTAAGTATTTTATGTTAGCGGTGATATGTGTCTTAGATGTCTGAATAGGAGCGTCAGTCACTATCTATTGAAATGTATCCATATATATAGGAATGAATGGAGGGCAAGCGATAGTCAGATTAATTTCTTAAACTTTAAACAGAATAAAAATTCTGATTAAGAAATATATATAATGCTATTTGACGTAAGATGGGTCCTGAACCCGTCAAGGTATTAGTGTTCTGCGATAATTTTTTTTTTTTCATTAATCATCTATTCCTGTTTGTCGAGTGGTAAGTAAAGTGATATTCACCGATGATTTTTAAGGACGAGTGGCGTGTAAGTGTTGTTTACTTATTTTTAAAAGTTTATAATCCAAGATTCAGCAATTGAAGTTTTTGTAATTTTTTCTTATAACTTACTCCAGACGGATATTTAAAAGGCAAGCAAGAAGAAAAATTTAATTCGCTCAGCTGGTCCGACCCACTTTTCCCCTCATTAAAAAGGCTCTAAGCTGCGTTTTAATTTCACAAATGGTGTCACACTTTTATGGTTTAAACATGAGAGAAAATATCCTTAATTTCTCGTCTCTATATTTGTATTTCTGTCTTTTCTTATGAATTTACCTGATATCGTGAAATTATTATCTGTTAAACGCCATCTAACGAAGACACACCGAACTACGGAGTAACTACTAATCCTGCATCGCGCAATGAAAGCTCTCGCACCGATTAGTATATTATGTTTATACAACTTCCATACATCAACCGTTGGGCCGCAGCCCGCCAGACATGATCACCGCGCCTGGTCGGAAGATCCTCCCGTTGTGTTGCCAATTTAGCAAAATATTATAATTTAGCAAATAATTATGGCTCTTAAACGTTAACCATACGCAGCGTATGTTCTCCTTAATATACGACTAAGTAGGTACTATAGTTAACATCAAACCACAGTTCAAGTTTCTTTATAATGTTAAGTACTTACTAAATCATGTCGTAAAAATATACCTAATTGACATCCTTAGGAACTAGCATGTAACTATAATGGAATATGTTCTAACAATTCAAATCGATTAAGACAGAGTAAAAACACAATAAAGACCCAGATAAATAATATAAATGATTAAAAAATTCAAAAACCCGACTGCAAAAAAGACAATTCAAAAGTAATGCACTAAAAAAGACCGAAACAAGATTGAGAATAGCAAACAAATTTAAAATAAACTATAAATAATAAAGTAAGTTTTGTAGCAGGCGGGACTCATTAATTTTCTTTCGGTTTATAATTTGCAATTGGGTCCCGCCTATAATAGTTATAACTATTCTAAATTTGGCTAATTTGACACAAACATGGCTTATTTTACGCTATCAAAAACTTTTTAAATCAATTTATTATGTATATCTTTGTAATCCGCTTTTAATTTCCTTTATTTTGAGACCCTACACTAAAGGTTTGGTTATTTTTTTTTTAGCAACATAATTATTTATTGCGCGCCAAAAATCCGCCATCTTGTTTTTTTTTTCAAACACCTATCTAAGGACACTTGGGTTTTTACGGCGAATATAACGAAACCTTAACTATCGAAATCCATCCAGCCGTTTGGAAGATACGAGGTAACCGTGTTTTTTTTTAGTTTGACTACACCATGATTATTTTTCCCTGTTTTATCGCGACGATATGAAACAGCGTCACGTGCCGTTGTCATTCTAAATTATAAAAGCACTCACTGTAATAAAATAAACCTAAACATTTTCTATTGGTCAGGTTTATTGTGTACTAGCTGCGCCCCGCGGTTTCACCCGCGTAAGTTCCGATCCTGTGGAATATCGGGATAAAAAGTAGCCTATATGTTAATCCAGGTCTCCAACTATCTACATACCAAGTTTCATCGCAATCGGTTAAGTAGTTTTTGCGTGAAAGAGGAACAAACATCCATCCATCCATACTCACAAACTTTCACGTTTATAATATTAGTAGGATTTCGTTGTACAAAGATAGAACAAACCATAGCTTAAATCTTGTTACAACAAGTCGACTCCCACATAGAGCATAAACCTTGTTTTACAAAGGGAAATGACTAGGGGCTCTGTGTGCAGAGTACACTACAGGCCAAGTTAAATTGACCACAGTTTGCACAATCGGATTGTTAGAATATCGTTGGAGAATCCTATCCGAACAGAACTTGGGTAATTACTATTCCTCTGGGACCACTTGATCTCTCGCCTAAACGAATATATTTATAGCAGATTCCAAGACATTTCTTATTCGGTAATTAGGTAATATATTGTTTTCTTTTGAATAATCCTTTAGGAAGGTTATTTCGTAACGTTCATACTTTTTTAAATCAGATTCAGTAGTCTGACGACATGGGACTAGCGACACGGAATGAAGAAGAGCTGTGCACACGTAGTTATTCTTATCGTGTTGCTCCATTTCTGACGGATGGCTGTCAGCTTGTTATTTTCTTCCTACTTCGTGGTCCAACAACAAGAAAAATCGAATTTGTTTTTTTATGTATACTGTGAGGGTTGGTTAACGCCCGAAGATCTTAATTTTAATCCCTGACGCAAAAGAGGGGTGTTATAGGTTTGTCGTGTCTATGTATCTGTGTGTCTGTCTATGGCATCATAGTTCCCAAACGGATGAAATGATTTGAGTTTTTTTGTTTGAAAGGTGACTTGATCGAGATTCTTAGATATAATTCAGGAAAATCTGTTTGGCCGTTCGAAGATTATCAGCTCTTTTGTAATCGTTGAAGGAATTTTCGAGTCTAGGGTATTTTAAATTTATGATTATATTAATAAGATTGCTGCTTTGAGAACTTAATAGAGTTTAATATTATTTAATTATGTTGGTTATACATATAAAGTGGGGTGTATATTTGTCTGTGATACTCTAAAAACATGCATAACTCATATTATGGAAGGTAAAGGAAAGAAGCATTCTCTCTATTTGAAAATTGTTCGTCTAAAGTATTTATTTCTACTCTCCAGATTCATAATTTAACACAAGTATATGCGATAAATCGTTAAAGAGTAACCCCTGGTTAAAGCAAGAGGCTCTTACCCTCTCTTGCCCCCAAGTCAAGCTTCTGAACAAGGAGCTTAGAAAGAGGGTGTGGAATGGATTTTGAATTTTTTGAAGTGAAAACTTCTTTAGCGGCGTTGTGCACTTTTTGGGATGGGTAAAAAATGTTAAACTCGCATCAGGACACGTGACCCTGATCGAAAATTCGTAAGACGGAGCCGAATTTCTTATATTTAAAAAAATATAACATTCGAAATTCAAACATTTATGATCGGCCAGGAGCGCAGAACTTCAGTGTACCCTACGTGTACATCTAGATATTATGTTATTACCTACTTTTTATTTTTAACCTACAGATGTGTGTGTATGTTTATGCAAATACATTGTGAATTGTGTTGATTGTTGGTGTTACTATTTACCCAGAATGAGCTCAAAGTGTGTTGAAGCCTTGCTGTGTTTTGTATTTTCTTGGGTTTGAGTAAGTGAATAACCGGATCCCAAGCTTCAAACTTCGGGTACTTTGAGATAACTTTGCACTTCGATACATGAGACGACCACCATCTTAGTCTACCCGTGACCATGGCTGCTGAAAAGCAACTGAAACGTCGGGATCAGTGTAAATAGTAAAATAACACCAAATAAATCGCGATAGAATCCTTTAAAAATAGTTTTATTTCAATATCTACTTTTACTTACGATTCAAAAGGAAATCGCTTAAGAAAATAAGTAGCATCTATGTACTATATCTAATAATAAAGTAAACGTTTCTAAAGAAGCATTTAAAAAGCCTGTAATTACTTTCAGCATTCAGCGTTTTTTTCCCTGTATTTTTGTGTGTAAGTTGGGCGATACTTTGGTCTGTTTTGAACAGATTTAAATTATTCTTGAACCCCAAGGATAGCAAAATAGCTGAAGAATGATACAAATTCAATAATTAAACACTTCAAAGCCTGATTGTACTGTTTTAAAACATAATAATTGTTGAGGATATTGTCGATAGTCTCCTCCATCTTTTCGTAGTCCCTTATACAATGTTAGCCACTACTTTTAACACCACTTACGTTCTCGTAGCGCGAGGTTCGTATCAAAAAATGTTAAACTTTAGTTTTAAATTCTTTTATTTGCAATATCGGTACAATTTTATGGCAACATTATTTATAATGCACTTCTGCAGCACTTTTTACATTAATTGATGGAGGAACCAGTGCGATGTGCAAAACGAACCGTTCCTTGATTATAGGAACCGAACATTAGTGGTTTTACTAACATTGCTTAGATGGCTAAAGACCTGTCAAACTGACTGATTAAAGATCTGTCAAAAACCTTTTGTCACAAATGTCAATTAACTTTTTTTAAACTACCGACATTAATCACATTAATCGGCATTCTCAGGGTACTACCGACCGCACTCAAAAAGTTTCAATTGCTTTACTATTTAAAATTCGAACCTCATTCGATTGGTCGAACAGTGAAATGTGGCCAGAATCACGGCCAACTTCAATTAGCTAATGGAAGCTGATGCCAATAGAGTGGAGGTTTCTGGTTGACGTGGTTTTTTAAAACGTCTAGTCTTTTGTTCGATTTGTGAATGTAAAAACTTTTATGTCTGAATTTATCTTTCTACACATTACAAGAAAAGTTTAAGCTAATTATGAGATTAATAATTAACTGCCAAAGAAAGGCATTCATTTTCTCTCGATCCTGTGAAGGGGTATGGTTCCACTTCAATAGAAATAGCCCAACTTACTAATAAAGTCATATATAAGTGACAGACACTTTTTCGAAAAACAAGGGGAGGAGATAATTTCTTTACATACTATCTAACGCATGCGCGTTGCCGACCCTTTAAAAACTTATAGACTCTTTCCCATTTAACAAAAAAAAAAATTTGAATATGAACAAAACTAAGTTTCGGTTGTAAAACAAATTGTGAATTTTTCAATGACAAAATGTTCTTTGAATGTGCTGATAGTTACTTATTTGTTATTGCCCCAAAAAATATTTTTGGGGCAATAACAAATAGGCAAAATAAATATTTTACTTTGAATTAGATACGTTATTTTTTTCAAAATTTGACAACCCTAAGTACGAACTAAATCTATGCGTCTTTCATGTCACTTAACACCTCCGATCAAAGTTAAGAAAATATTTCTTGGATTACTCTGAAGGTCCTATTCAATAAAATCTTGCAATCAAGGAATCATTAAGATCTGTTGTCCATTGGCAACGACTCAACAGAACATACTCACAAATAATTATCTTTTAAAAAAAGTATCACCGACTTCAATGCGCCTCAAAATATCTAAATCGCTTCAAGTGTGCCCATAAAATTTGAAGAGTTCCCTCGATATCTCCAGGATCCCATCATCAGATCTTGACCTGATGACCATAGGACCACCTGGGAAGCAAACAGAAGAAGAATTTTCCAAATCGGTCCAGGCGTTTTTAGTAATCGGTGAACATACATAAAAAAAATATTTATACAGTGGAACATAGAACCTCCTCCTTTTTTGAAGTCCGTTAAAAAATATGATCATATTCAGTAACTCCTCCTTTATTTTTGAAGTCGATTAAAACATGATTTTTCTAATATAATAATATATAATAATAATAAAGCTTTGTTTATTCCGAAAAAAGTTTACATTACATATGTGTGTTATTAGTGTTATGTAGTTCTTTATTTTTAATCAAGACTTTATTTCGGACCCCTTTCGGGTAAAAGCCTCCTCCATTTTTCTCCATCTATCTCTGTCCTGGCCTATCTCCATCCATTCGTTTCCCGCGATCTCCGCGATATCTTCAGCCCATCGTTTTTTTGGTCTACCGACATGTCTTTTCCCTAGCGGTCCCTTCCACTTTGTCGCTTGCAGCGTCCATCTTTTGTCCTTTACTCTACAGATATGTCCAGCCCATTGCCATTTTTGCTTCAAAGCGTATTCCAGAGCATCTGTTAATTTGGTTTTCTTCCTTATATAAATAATAAAAAATATAAATAAATAAATATAAGGAAGAAATAAGATTTTTCTAATATAAGTTACTCAATTTATCTTTGACCTTTGTGTTAACTCATAAAGGTCAAATGTTATATTTCACTGTGGTGAGCGTAACTAAAAGTTCCTCCATAAAACCACACAATCGTCCGGACGTGGAACTAAGCGCCCCAACATCCCGCTTACATTCATATTTTCATAAAATGTAACTGCTTTTTATAACTCCGGTTTAACCAGTGAAAAATGTCCGTAAAATTTAATAATAGTCCAGTCCCTGGAGTGAAATGAACACAAATGGCAAACTTTAATTCACATGACACTTTGTTTTTGGGATTTAATTTGGTTTGGTTTTACGATTTTTATTTCAGGATTTGGAATGATCTTCAATTATTAGCAGACTTGAGAATAGTAGCAGGTTGGAACCTAAAAGGTCGCGCACGGTACGGTTCCAGAGGAATTTCCTCCGGCGAACGTTCCGGCTGTGGAATGAGCTCCCTGCCGAGGTTTTCCCGAGGGACTACAGTATGGGGTTTTTCAAGAAAGGAGTGTATAGGTTTTTAAAAGGGTCGGCAACGCGCAAGCGAGTCTTCTGGAGTTGCAAGCCTTCATAGGCTACGGTAATCGCTTACCATCAGGCGGGCCGTATGCTTGTTTGCCATTGACGTAGTATAAAAAAAAACTAAAAAGGTTCTCAAAATGTCGAGCTTTTTTATTTATGCAGGTACACCGATTTCAGAGCCGAACTTGCATGATTCTTTTTTTTATAGAAGTAGTATGCCATATCCATGTCGGACCAATGAAGTGGTCCGATTTAAATGATTTGATTGTGTGCCGAATGAAATGAAACCCGGGGACAAATAATGGAACGCCTTAAAGAATGGAATTAAATTAACTTTTTTCCTGCACCACTAAGCCAGTCAGCCTGTGACCACGGCCAGTGGAACCTGGTCTCGAAACGTCCGGCATAGCCTATGTATCTAGATAAATTAGCTTTCTATAGGTGAAAGAACTATTAAAATCGGTTCAATAGTTTGAGGTTATCGAGTACAAACAAACAAATAATATCTTCTTTATTTCTGTTCCATCTTATGCTGCATGAAATAATAATAATAATGTTTATTTCAGATAGGATCCACACACAATGAAATTAGTTATTAAATATTAGGCAACATTACACAAGAAGAAAATAATTTATTTAATAGTAGAGCACATAAAAAAACGTGTGCGTCTCGGTACGCCCAACAGAAGTGATAACTTAAACTAATCTAAGTTGAACTATTTAATATTGAAATTGTTTAACCTGAGAAACTCTAGAGAGGAGCCTGCCTACCGCTGCCGTAAGCGTGAGAGAAAGTGAAGCCAGACTGGCACCGTAACGCGTTACGTAACGAAGCAGTTTACCCTCCCATAAGAAGTTATCGCTTGAACAATTAATTTTCATATTTTTATGTCAATATTTCAAATCCATTACATATTTCATCCACCATAATTACAACATACAAATTATTCGTCACGCAGAATGTCTAAGATTCTCTATCGACATCAAATATGGCCAATAAAGAGGTGGAATAGGAGGTGAAAAAAAAGGAAAAAGATTTGCTAATATCCTTTTTTTTGGTGAACAATAGTTTTTTTATAGAGTTAGCTAGTAACAACCCATTATTTCTGCCAATTCACGTAGTTTACCTAATGGGTTTACGTGGGAGAGCCATGCTTCGCCACGTATGGGCCGGCTTGACTCCGCTCGATACCACGGCCTCACAAAAAAACCGGTTGTGAAACAATAATTGTATTGCTTTTCGCCGCGTGAGTGAGGTTACCGGAGGCCCTAACCCTTCTTCTCCCCTATTCCCGTCCTTCCCCTCTCCCCCCTCTCCCCCCTCTCCTCCCCTCTAATCCCCCTCTCCCGTCTTCCTGCTCTTCCCCCCTCTTCCCCTATTCCCACCTTAAAGGACGGCAACGCACTTGTGACTCTTGAGTTACAGGTGCCCTTGGCGGCGGTAGTCATTTACCATCAGATGACCCGTCTGCTCGTTTGCCCCATATATCATAAAAAAAAAATGGTAAGCGGCTATCTACGAAGCATTTTAATCACCAGTAGTATCACTGTCATGGCAATTTTAATCACTAGCAGACAATATCTACGCTTGTTTCTTTTTGAACTAAAAAATAATTTACATCCTTAACATATATGTACAGTCTCTATATAACCTTATTAGGACCCCTAAAACGATAAACTCAACCCCTCTAAACAAATTATTTTCTCAAAACTGACGTAAATTAAACCTTGATCTACACAAAGGCATACTGCAGCCTGAAAAAGTAAAAAAAACTCTTGCCAATTAAATAACACAAAAATGTGCAATCCGTTTAATCCCGACAACAGAGGACAGTTGGCAACACTAAGGTTGCGCTGACCGCATGCTAGCTCATGAATGCGGCCAGTAAATTGACGGCTGCCGTGTTTGTGCTCAGGGCTGCCGCATGACAAATTTTTAAAATATTTCATAATAACAATTTAGTGTGTGGCTTAATGATTATATACCATATTGTCTTCTATAAAGTAAACAAAATATACTAGACTGTTTTAGGTAGATGTCGTATAATCAGGACGATGGTCCAGATCTAATCAAAATCCGCAAAAAATAGTTGCAGATACGAATACGGATATCCGGGACATCAATAGTAGGTATTCACTAATTAGGAATATTATTGGTAGTGATTAACTAAAATGTGGGATATAAAGGGTTTATCCATAATTTCTGGTGACGCCCTTCACCCGGCCGTAGAAGAGGTCACAGTTATGTTTTGACAGGTCAGTGGTCTGTACCTATCGGATAAAATGAAAAAGCTCACCTTGCCTGGGTACTTTACTTCTCACAAGCTAGAAGTTGCAGTTGTGCCTGCAACCTCTTGAGTATAAGTTCGTCGCTTTCTTTTCTACAGACGCCCGGAGTTGTGTATAAATGTAGTTCTTCTTTTCTGTCAAAACTTACTTTTAACATGTCTGTCAAAAAAGTGTTATTCTTTATTTTTGATTGATTGAGGATTACGCTGAGAGACCGTAAGACAAATACCTGGCTTAGAGAGCAAAGTCAGGTCACCGATGCCGTTAAACCGATGGTCTAAAATGGCAGTGGACAGGACATATAGCCCGTAAACATGGCTCGTGGGGCAAAGCTGTCTTAGAATGGAGGTCTTGAGGTGAAAAGCGATCTAGAGGAAGACCACAAATGCAATGGAAGCATGACGTCAAGAAAATTGCAGGGACGAACTGGATGGAAGTAGCGCAAGACCGGGTTAGATCTCGTAATCTGAAGAAGGCCTACACCAAATTGGTTGAGAACGGCTGAGAAGAAGAAGAAGAAGAAAGAAATAATTAATTTTGTTATATACTGAGAGCGCTTAGTAATCAAATGTGGTGAAAATTTTAATAACACTCCCTCACAGTTTAAATCCTACGATATATAATAAAATTATGCTCTTCATACAAAAGAGCTTCATACTAAGAGTAAAAAAGTTAGCGTTAAAAAATAAGAACAAACAATAAAACATTAAAATTAAACAACCCTGCATCGACAACCCTAGGTTAAACTAAGTTAATCTGTGTGCACCTGTATTGCGCACCTCTTGCATCTGTATAAATTTCTCAGCAGTGTATCGCGTCGAATAGTTATTTTGCCAACGTACCTGGAAGCAATTTAGACGGTTTAGGTTTGGAAGCAATTTGCTTGTAATTACAGGAATATGCTGGATGTATTAAGCTGGATCTGGAAAGCGATGTACAGAGTTTTGGTAGATTTAGAAAACATTGTAGGATTTTTGTAGAAGTTTTAAGAGTTTTTCTAATATAAAATCGTCTCGCATACTAGTGATGATAACCGAGAGTGTAGTTTTTACAAAGATTCTACTAGAATATTCCTTTTAATCCCTCTAATACTAGAAGCGAAAATCTGTGGGAGTGTTTGTGTGATGTACGAGTATGTGACGTTAAAACGGAATGATAGTTTTATATGAAATTTGACACATACATAGATTGTATTCACAATAATGTCCTCTATTTTTTAAATAAATTAATGTCAAGATTCATTCTTTTCTCTACGTACGCTGAAAGCGAAAGGAAGCGTATTTGAAGGCTTCAAATGTAGAACTGATGACGACGTGTAATGTATTTCAAATAGACATACAAGCTTTTTTTTAACACAGTTATTATGGATAAACAAACTGCATAATTAGCTTTGTAATTCTTTAAAATAGATATGGGATTATTACTTTTGCAGTTCATACAATCACGCCAAATACAAAAAGATACTACTACTAAAGAGCTAGATAGGTAGGTAAATAGTGGATATAGGCAGGTACAGTGTCGTTGGCTAACGATGTTTCCTTTAATATATTTGAGAAATAATGAAAAAAAACCTAAAAAAATTATTTAATAGAAAACCAAACTATAAAGTAGAAAATAATTTTCAATAAATTTTAATTAAGAATAGTGTGATTAACAAAAAAATAATATTTTATTGTAAACTACCAGTTCCTGCGCGGCTTAGCTCGCGTGTACCTAATTATAAATGTTACCCTAATTCTTTTTCCAAAATAACAGTAGTTTAAGTTACTCCTTAAACACCAGCTCTCTGCTAGTGAAAGTCCCGTAGAAATCGGTGAACTCGTTCCGGAGATTAACCGGAACAAACAGGCAGACAGACAAAAATTTCAAAAACTAATTTTTAGGCATGGGTATCGTGGCATGGGTATAACTGTATGAGCTTAAAAAAAACTATTACTTTGACATTACAAACAGACACTTCAATTTTATTTATTTGTATGTAGTGAAAAGCCTGGGGAAAAGTTTTAAATACTCGTAATTATTGACAGATGTTGGTAAAAGTAGAGATTATATTATTATATATATATACATTATGAAAATATCTTAAAAAGCACCCCACGCTTTTTTACAATAAAATATATTTTTTTTGTTAATCACACTATTCTTAATTTAAATTTATTGAAAATTGTTTTCTAATTTTTAGTTTAGTTTTCTATTTGAGGGTTTTTTAGTTTTTTAAACTATTATTTTTTTTCATTTTTTAGTTTAATTTATCATTAATGGCATGGCATTTCTGGAGCATGGTTTTGAATTTTTTCAATGATATTTTATTAAGGTTGCAACCATTGATGGGAGTGGGTAATTTGTGTGCCTGCTGCCTTCCTCGGATTTTGTCGCCATTTCTCAGGCTCCGTCTCGGAAACATTTATTTTAAACGCGTACTCGGCGCAGGACACCACCGTGTCTTCGGATATAAAAAAATCGCTAATCCTGAAGATCCTGATCAGGATAATGGAACAAACTATTTAAATTAGTGCATTGTCATCGTTAAAAACCTAAGTCTCGCAAGTCGTTCAGTTCTTCTATCGCAAAAGTTGCGAGATCAAATCGTTACTTACATAATTTCTTATCAAACAACATTTTATAGTGAGCGTTTCAATATTAGACATCTTTATTTCTTTCATAAATAGAATGACTTGGCCATCGCACACTGCAACGTTTGTGTATCCATTAAGGCTCGCTACATTCAATTAGGACTATTGAAATAGTAGATTATTCTTTTGTGATTATTTTCCTGTACGGTGGTCAAGGCTATTTTGAAATAGTCGCAGAGTATTATAGTCGAATTCATAATCTCCTTTAATGGAGTCAGTTAAAAATTCGGTTATTAAATGTAGAAGTTTTTATTATACAACTGATGGTTTCATTATTAGGACGTACCTTATTATACAGGGTGTGTTTGAAAAAAAGGAACACTTAAATCACTGAAAGAGCATGACTTTAGCATGCAGCAGAAAAAAAATCCATAAAAAATAACTTTTAAAATTTAAAGTACCACACACCACACCACCACAGTTTCACATATTTATTATTTTTTTTATGTTGGAATCGAACCGGTTAAAACCACACGGTGTTCCGTCACAAATGAGTATATTGCAAGGGACTGGGGTATACCCTCGGATTTAGAGACAACGATTAGAAGTAGGTTAAAATTGGCTTCTACGATTTGTTTAAAAGTGTGTTAAAAAGGATAAATTTGCTGGTATCATTAGTGGCTCTGGGTTATTCTTGTATGTCTCATGTGCAAGGGTCGCCATGCTCACTAAAATGTCATTGATGTTATCACCAAAACAAAAATATTTAAATATTCATCGGAGAGCGACTCAGCGGAGAGCGACTCATCGGCGAGCGACTCATCGGAGAGCGACTCATAGATCATAGACATAATTATTGTTACTAATGTAAAAATAAAATACTAACTTTGAAAAGATATATTATGTTAAGGAAATGTTTATAAGCTATTTTGTATGCGATTATTAACTGAGGAACTAAGGTTTTACGCAACAGAGAAAATAAAACACCAGCAATCGTGTTCATAAAAAAAGCAATCAGAAAAATTAAGTATGTACCTTTTCCTTTTTGGAATAATTCGTAAAAAAAAAACTATATTTACATAATACAAAACATTAAAATTTTGACACATTTTCTTGAATTATAGCTAACAACACTCTCGATCAAGGCACCTTTCAAACGAAAAAAACTAAATTAAAATCGCCCACCGGCGCGTTAGGACAGATTCTCAATTGGACAGGATGTGTACAGTTCATGACATATTTGCCTCGTAAAAATAATAGGGTAAACAGTATTTGTAAATTCTGGTAGAAAAACAATTTCTGTTACAATTGTTATCATATACCTACCGTTAACTGTCCCTGTTTCAAGAAGGCTAGAAAATAGGAAATCCCGTTAAGGGATTCCGGGGATCTCAATATTAGATTATATTTGTTGTTGTTGTTTGTTTAAAATTCTAAAGTAAAAGGTATTGATAGAAGTTTAATATTTCAAAATAGTTTTATTTTATTTCAAGAAGAGTGATTTTACTTTAATAAACTTTTAATATATTTTTCATTTAAAAAAAAATATTTTTTACAAGACTATACTCTGTCCAATTGAGAATCTGTCCAGTTGAGAATCTGTCCAGTTGAGAATTTGTCCAGTTGAGAATCTGTCCAGATGCGCCGGAGGGTAAAATCGGTCCATCCATTTAGGAGCTATGGTGCCACAAACAAACACACAAATTCACATATACACATGTACACTCATAACACCATTCGTTTTTACGTCTGGGGTTTATAAAATACTTCAATTTCTAACATTTTTTCAGCAAAATTAAATAACACTTTTATTGAAATCGACTTAATAATATAAATATTAAAAAGTTGAATCTTTAACTTTTTAATATTTATAAATATTAAAAAGTTAAATCGGTCCCAAAAAACAAATTAATATAATGCCGATGTTTCTAATCAAAACGTACAATTGCAAATTTTATTGGTAATAAGGCGACCGAATGTAAAAATATATATAAACCATGAAAAATTCGTGGCGTAAATAAGGCTGTGTTCAGAGATGTCGATTCGGTTATCTAACACTAGCTATTGCCCGTGGCGTCGCTCGCGTCAGTCTCAACAATACTTTTTTGGATGAAGTGTACTGTAAGCACCAGTGGCGTAGCGTGCCTTGGAAGGGCCCTGTATAAAAATTAATTGGGGGGCCCAAATTAAGGGTAAAGATTTCTGACAAAAGAAACAAAAATGCTTGAAACGGGGAATCCCGCAATAATCGATGTAGGATGTTGACAACTTTTGGGCGCACGCATAACCCGGGAAAAAAGAGATTGCTTTTTTTGACTTTTGTCATTTCTGAAGTGAAAACTCTACAGGTAACATATGACGGTTTTTTTATATGTTTTTTTTTCCCGGGATGCACGAAATTAAGTGACATTGTGGATAAATTTTACAAATTTCTGCTTACATACGTTAGGGGCCTCTGTAGCCCGGGGGCCCCGTATCATTGATACGGCTGATACGCCCCTGGTAAGCACTCTCTTATGTGCATAAGAGAGTGAGTACCTTGAGAGGATTTTCCTGGAGATAGTGGTTTATTTTCCTGTGACGATAAACTAAATAGTGGTATCTGCAAAGAAATATTTATTGTTGCCACTTCTAACCAGCTCGGTTGATGACCGAACTCGTGGTCTTCGATTGTCTTCTGTTTCCGTAAAAAAAGTACATTTTTATATAATTAAAAAAAAAGCTAAAAGTGGCTTTGGCTATCTTATCACATGCCTTAACGTCAATCTTACCGAATAGGTTGGTATACTAGAGTACGTGGAAGAAGTGAGAGACGTGAAAGCAAAACAGACTGCAGAGGAAGAGGTGTTATGTCCCTCAAACACATTTGGTGATCACGCCTGGCGGTCCAACGGTTGATGTTGCGAAGTTGTATAGCGAGAACAGTAATTTCGCGATTCAGGATTAGTAATTACTACGTAGTTCGGCTTGTTTTTGCCAGATGGCGCTGAAATACGTTTATAAACAAACAAACTCACATTCGCATTTATAACGTTATTTAGGATAGCACCCATATTTTGATATGCAGAGTTCATAACTCTATAGGGAACTTTAAGCTGAGGACCAAGTTATTATTGAGTTGTAAGGCATCAAAGTCAGCAATATTGTTTCACTGGGCAAGCAAGATCCAACTTTGATAGTATACAGCCGTATTTGAACTTGTCTATCATGTTTCATAGACACCATTTTCAGGTTTTATGAAAAGATAAAAGACTAGCATTTGCCCTCGGCTTCGCTGGCGTAAAACTTATTGAATTGACGTTCCTTATCGTGTGTTACACTTCAGACGCTCGGCGGATGGGGGCTAGACGGAAAAAATTGTTAGCGCAACGAAAAACACTGATTGAGAGTTGATTTATTTTATTTGCCCCATTTGTGGATTCTGCGCGATACCACTGTAATTTGATTACTATTTGCATACTAATTATCCACTTATTAGTTCGGGCAACTTTTACAGATGGCGCACCATTTCCTAATACGACATTTAATTGGATGAGATAACCCATATTTATTATTATTCACATTACGCTGCTTCAAAAGAGAGTAACCATGAACGTCTGTTAATCTTATAAACTGTAGAAATTGAAAACTTTTATCTACGTCTCGTAGCACTGTTAGGACATTTGTGTAGCAGTGTTACGGTTTTTGCGTAGCACTGCTACGAGAAGTTGACAAAAGCTGCTAAATATATTCCCCAAGAGCAACCTTCCATTGCCTCCAATGGCTCTCTGTCACTTTGAGAGTAGGTTTTCGGTCCGTCTAAAAGAGGGACCAGTGCATGGGTGTCATTCAAACCCTTTATTCTAAGGCTTTTTCCGTTATTAGGACTATATTTCCGTTTCCTTATGGAGTACTTCGTTCTATTCCGTCTGCTCAAACCGGTACCAAGATACTTTATCGAAACTTATCTTATACAGAATGTTATAAAAAGGCGTGATCAAATTTTAGGAGTGATATGTGTAACTACAAACAGTTGTTAAGCTTGAAAAAAGAAGGTTTTACAAACGATTATTTTTTCGTCGTAAATTTCTTTTCCTGGTATAATAGGTGCACATTTCTAAACAACATATCTGGTCCGTAGTCGATCGTGGTCCACCCGTGACCATGATCGGTGCAATTCCATCGAAACATCGGGGAACCAAAAAAGTTATTGTAAGTCCCGATTTGCACATCTAATATGTGTTGTCGCGTAAGTTTAAAACATTTTATGAATTTCCATGTCAAATAGAATGATTTTTTTTTTCTTTTCTTATATGCAGACATTTTCTGAAAAAACTGGACCTTACATAAACATCCTTGGTATTGAATACCTTTAGCTTCATTAATGTCTGCCCTCTCTTACGAAACATTAGCTATATCGGTCAAATTTCAAGTTTAATTTGTAAGTTTCAAAATAAGATTTCTGTATTAAAAATCAGGAATTTTCCTGAAATTATTAGCGGTTCATGTTATTTGAGAGTAACACTTTGTATAAAAAATCTGTTTAAAAATATATCTACCATAAATAGTCGTCCTTCCGAACCAGTCTTAACATACGAACATAAACAGTGATGTGATGGGCGGATCCGCACCGCATTTCCCGTGGGCCTCCATTCACCCCAAAATCCGATCAAATCAGAATGTTTTATAATAACATATTCGTGGCTCCGTAAATTCAATCACAACTATGAATATTGGATTGAGGATCTCATTCTTGGGTGTAATTATTGAATAAGGTTCGCAATACTTGGTATGTGAATGTTATTCCGGATAAAGTGTTTAGTGTTTCAATTACAGAAGTGTTTCAACACAACAACAATACTTGGCGCGGCGTAGTGGCCGAGGCAACCACTTTAACATTTGCGCTATAGGTGCAATCTAGAAATTTTGGAATTGATGCACAGTGACTGGTAACGATAGCTCAATAATTTGTCACAATAGTTCCTTTACACTGTGGAGCTCTGTTTCCTCTTGTTATAGTGCTGTTCAATGCTGATCTATGTGGGAATAATAATTCAGGACATAATCTATCTGTGTGCTGAATTTCATGTTAATCTGTTCAGCAGTTAAGGCGTGATTAATGAGCAAACATCGTCCAAAAAAAAATGTATTTATAGTATGAGTTTTACGAAAGCTAGATATATAGAAAAGATTATGCTCTCATTCGTATGCAACATTTAAATAAATTAAGTCTATTAAATATAGGTCAATCTATTGTTCAACAAATTGATACATTATACAGTTTTATAGATTTTCTTAGTAACAGAATCAAAAATTATAAAATAAAATTATATGTACGATTTAAAATCTTTAACTTTAAACATTTCAAACTCAAACGGTCAAAACTTGTAAACGAATAGTTTTTTTTCCAAAAAATATTTTTGTAACTGCACGCTAGAGTCACACCCGTTCAGTGATTTTAAGTACTCCATTCTTATATTCACCCTGTAAATATATACTTATATATGCATTGCAATTGTTTTAAAAACCGTCCACAGCGTGCACACAATAAAGCTTGGGAATGCTTGAAAGACGCACAAATAAACAAATATTAAGAGATTGGTTCAAATTTTCTTTCCGGTAATTGTCCTTGTAACATGAACTTTTTCTTATTCTTGCTAAAGCAATTTACTATTTTTGTCATCTGACGTCTGTAGGCGGTAAGTCACGCTTCATTAAAGCTGAGAGCGAAAAAATGTATTGACATCCCTGTGGGAGTCTAAAATTACAGCTAAAATGTTTACATAATTTTAGCGTGTCAGTTGAGTAGTAGAAAAGGTTGACGAGCATTATCACTTGTTTTAAAGAATGCAAGGCACGTCCTCACAATATTTTTTTTGACGCGTGGATAAACCCCACGGCTCATCACCTATCCAGGGTTAATGGTGAAGTGATATCGGAATCCAACCAACTAAAACCACACGGTGTCCCATCACAGATGGGTCTAAAACCATTACGAAATAAGTACATAATACGGGAAATATTGTGTTCGTCACTGTTCTATACTGATATAATTGGTTTCTAATACGCGATGTCTCTAAACGATGCGTGTCATACATTATTTGGCTAATTAAGCACTGCCGCTGGGGAATAGTACTTATTTTTTTATGAAAAGTACTCAGTGTTGCGCCGACAACGTGCAAAATTTATGTTGATCAAGTGACTGGTAAGATGTCAGAAACAAACTAATAATCACATTCATGGTATTAAGTTAGAATTGGACGACTATGCGATTAAAACTCCACGGTATGTTTTTAATAAATCAGCAATGCCAGTACAAGCGTTAAATTCTGTGAAGAGGATCACGATCCTTGGCAGACATTTTGAAATTTAAAACAGGTACTTACCACTACCATATTTATCCTGAAAACGCGTACTTTAGACACGAACCAGTCTTTAGAATTTATTCTTTTTCTGCAAAAATTTTACATTTCACTCTAGATTTTACCCTGTCGAGGTATGCTTTGCAACAACTTTTACAATATGTCCGAAGAACATAAAACCAACCCTACATATTAACGATTAAAGTTCAAGACGCCGTGGAATTTACTTCTATAATGGTAGAAATAAATTTGTTATGGTAACACAGGCACAGATGGGCTATTCGTATTCTAATGCGTTTCGTCGGTAGAAATTGTTTACCTTAGCTTCACTTACAGAACTTGGACCAGTTCTCTAATTGGGTTTCCTTCTTTGAAACTTGTGATATGATTGTGAAGTTTACAAGGCTTCTGCGAATCTTGGTTCTGTTAGGATTTATTACGTATTTTGGTCTTAATCACAGACGCTTTTGGTAGCTGTCCCTAGCGCTTTAGCTTCGATTTACGTTCTTGGCATCCGTATTTGTTAATCTTTCAAAGATTATGAAACACGTATCAGACAGCTTTGTAGTAGTAACAGGCTAGATTTGTAGATAAAAGTATTAGCTGGCCTTAATGAAAATTTTGGCTAAAAAAATGTTTTTATTTATCTTATCCCTTGGGAACATTTTTTTATTGAAATATAATTGGAAAAATATCGGATAATAAAATAACTTAAAATACTGTGAAAATTGTCGTGCAGTTTGATTTTAACGTTTTTAATTTATTTTATAATCGTCAAATTAACATTAAAAGTGAATGATTACCTTAGTATTTAATACAAAAATGTACTGAAGCTATCCTTTTGACGTTTACTAAAAGATAAGTGGGAGAACATCCACCATCGGACATAACCCCTCCCACTCTCCTCCCTCTTCCCACTTCCCCCCCTCCCCCTCTTGTCCTACTCCTACCTTAAAGGGCGGCAACGCACTTGTGACTCTCGAGTTGCAGGTGCCCTTGGGCGGCGCTAGTCATTTACCATCAGGTGACCCGTCTGCTCGTTTGCCCCCTATACCATAAAAAAAAACACTGATTTGACTTGACAGTCATCTACCCTATTAATTAAAAACGTCAAATTTACATTAATTATATTTTAATATTTTGCTTATTGTGAATGCGCCCTATTCTTCCTTTAAAAGGTATTTACAATTTTGTGCGATAAATCCAACTATTTTTTATTAGAAATACCAACATTTGTAGATAAAAAAACTCCACTCCATTTGTAAGTAAGAATTATATTTGAATCTTCGAATTCCGAGGGAAACGTTCTGAAATCTCAGCAAGGCCAAGGCCATCTTTGCCTTTGCGCTGATTTTTGTGGGTTCGATCCCCATTTGGAAATTTAATTAATTATTTGTGTGATTAACAAATCATTATTTTGAGTCTATTTGTACTTTGTCTTCGTTAATTGAAAGTTAAAGTGAAATCCACGTAACATTTTGGTAAGTTTTGCTGTTCGTTTTTTTAAACGGTATGTCTATAACAAGATTCTGCAAAAGCAAAAATTCGTAGACTTTCCTTGGTTGTAAAAAAAAAGATTAAGAAATGTATCGCCCATGAATATCCAAACACACTAAAGCTAATATACCCCTGGTGTGTACAACAAGGATGAATTTTTAATACACCACGCAATATGTTAGTGCTTACAATGCATTTGGCTCGATGTCAACAGCTGTCGGCAGATGGTGCCACTTCCGACACTGTCCAGATGTGACGTTAGCAGTGCAGTAATTGTTGCTGAATTGTCATTTTATTAATTTTGACATCTCTTTAAACGGTGAATGTGCCAGTATATGATTAAAATAATGATACCACATTTAGAGTGCAACGTTGCCAGACTGTAAGTACACAACATTTTAATTAAATTCTTTTAGAATTGTATTAATTTTTACGTTTATAATATTCGTGAGTTTACGTTCAACATAGAGTAGTTTTCTACGGTTAAAACAAATTCTTTAACAGGCCTCATGAAACTAAATTCATTACTGTTTTCAAGTTTATTTTTTTAAATTGTTAAACCAAATATTAAAAGTAGATGATTTTG
The DNA here is from genome assembly GCA_963859945.1 of Euplagia quadripunctaria. Taxonomy (NCBI): domain Eukaryota; kingdom Metazoa; phylum Arthropoda; class Insecta; order Lepidoptera; family Erebidae; genus Euplagia; species Euplagia quadripunctaria. The sequence goes on along the minus strand of OY982563.1, from coordinate 22,298,797 downwards.
CAAAAGTAAGATAGATAGATAGATTACGCTTTATTTGTACACCAGTCTTACAGTAAAATTATCATACATACAGTTTATGTACAAAGGGCGGCCTTATTGCAAAATGCAATCTCTTCCAAACAACCTTAGGATGGATCAACGTGTTTCGAAGAGACAGTTGTAGTTGGAGGTGCATTTTATTTTATTTTTTTTAGTAAGGTATGGAGTGACGTCATAACTCATTACTTCATACAAATTTCTCCAGAACCTACCGTTTTGTCGTTTGCTAAAAAGGAAATGATTTGACTGGACAGTCAAATACCGTTTTCTAAAGAGAAGCATTATAAAAGTAAAGATTAGTGATTTAATTTGAGTTTCGAATATATTTTTAAACTGGAGATAATACTTAACCAAATCGTTTATGAATTATTGTCAGATTTTTTTACTTTCACTCTATTGATTATGTGGGAGAGCCATGCTTCTGCACGTATGGGCCGGCTCGACTCCGCTCGATACCACGGCCTCACAGAAAACCGGCTGTGAAGCAATGCTTGCATTGCATTTCGCCGCGTGAGTGAGGTTACCGGAGGCCCTAACCCTTCCCTCTCCCCTACTCTCACCCTCCCCCTCTTCCCCCCTCCCCCTCTTCTTCTACTCCCACATTAAAGGGCGGCAACGCACTTGTGACTCTCGAGTTACAGGTGTCCATGGGCGGCGGTAGTCATTTACCATCAGGTAACCCATCTGCTCGTTTGCCCCCTATACCATAAAAAAAAAAAAATTGAACAAGTTTGGTATGTCTGTGTTGTAAGCGGCTTATGTTCATATATTAAGCTTCACTGATTTTATTTTAATCTTCCATCTACAATTTATTGAAAAATGTTTTTTCGAACACGTATAACTTAACGTACAATTATTGAAATCATCTGAGTAAAAATGGTACACGATATATATGGACTGAATAGTGAAGTTTTAATAATCACATATTGCCGCAGCCGCTTAATTTAATAAGGCTTTAGAATACTAAAACGGTTTTTATTTTAATATTATTAACGGTTGTATTTATTTTTATAACTTTTATAGTATTATGAAGTTATCAGAATGGTTCTACTTTTAATTATAAATCAGTTGTACGATACAATCTCTTGAAGAGGATGATCCATCGAAGATGGGTTGAGAATCTATCATTTCGTATGCCGTTTTATTTTTCCGAACGGGTGGACCAATTTTCACGGGACTTTTACTGGCAGATAGTTGGTATTATAAGAAGTAACTTAGACTACTTTTATTTTTTAAAACAATTAGGGTTCCGCGCAGAATATATAACTATGTACACGCGTCCTTTTTTACGACTTGTTTGCCAACTTGCTGGATAAAAAATAAGCTATATTATATTTCACACCCATTATATTGTTATACACCAGAAAATTATAACTCTAGTCCAATAAAAAGCACATTCTTAGTCAGATTATCTTTAATTAGGTACTTTTAAGTGCCCACATAAACTTTCTACAGTGTACTTATTTAGTTCAAAACCCTTCATCATTTTTATACGGGTAATTTTACATACTAAATATTAATATCTCAAAATGCGTATATAAAGGAAATTACAGCGTGATTAATAGATGTTTAATTTGATTGTAATTATGTTGGGAACTCGTTATATTACTGAGATTACAATCATGATTGTAATCATGCGAAATTACGCCGGACCTCGCGTTGGGACACGCATAAAATTAATGTGCTATTGTTAAATGATTATAGTAAAGAAAGAATGTTACATAATTTTTACGTGTAACAGTAACAAATCTTGTGAGAAATATGTTGTTATGTCGACTATGACCTACTAAATGGTGGGGCGAAGTGGGTAATGTAACATATTTTTTTGATCCTACACCTTTTTTAACCCCCGACGTAAAAACGATGGGGTGTTATAAGTTTAACGTGTCTGTGTGTCTGTCTGTGGCATCGTAGCTCCCGAACGGATGAACCGATTTTGATTTCGTTGTGAAGATGAAGTAGTCGGAAGTGTTCTTAGCTATGTTTGATGAAAATCGGTCCAAGATGGCCGCCACCACAAAATGGCTGATTACATATTTTTTCACAACTCCCTCAATATGGGTATCAAATGAAAGAGTTTAATTAGTAGAATACTACACAATATGATAAATTTCAAATCCAATATGGCCGTTCATAGTATTTTTATTCTTCTCTTTATTTACAACGAAGTAAGCAATCAAGCATGCCTATGTAAAGGGACGAGTAAGTGGTCACAGATATAAGTTCTCGCTACAGTTGAGTAACCCGTGCGTTGCTTGCTCCCACTCTTGGCGCCTATGCCTATACTTACCCGTTGTCCTGGCATGCGATGGGACACGACACGTAATTTTAAGAAAATTTAATTTAATTAAAATTTCTTGTCTAGTGGTTAGTGATCCTGACTGCTGAGCCAGAGGTCGTGGGTTCGATTTCCACCCAGGATAAGTAATTGTGTGATGAACATGATCATCTGTTCTGTGTCTAGTTATAGTACCAATGTATTTAGAAATATATAAGTATTTTTATCAGCAGTCTGGGTACATAGTACAGGCTCTGCCTAGTTTGGGATCAGACGGCCGTGTGTAAGATGTGTCAAGTTATTATTATTATTATTAAGCTACACGCTTTATTGGCCATTAAATTCAACCACCAGGCGACCTCTAGTTTAAAATAATACCAACATGCGCAAACTAAAGTACCACGTCAGAGCTACTCCACGTCAAGACCAACGTATCCCTCATTACTCATTCTAGGTGTCTAAAAAAAGGGGAAATAAAGCGTCATCACAGATAGTCGTTTCCTTGCAATCCCGTACCCACTTCCGTATCAATAGCCCTTCCAAAATCGCATCTTCAAGTTGTTACTCTACTGCGTCGCGTTTTATCCGCAAAACAAACCCGCATTTTGTCGCGTCGCGTCATAAGATGATTAACGCGACAACGTAGGACACGTAGATATACAATCACCGTGTTTTTACTTTCTACCTTCATCCAGTACCAGTATGGAATAATCACTACGTGTAAGAGCACTTTTCACAGATATGCTTTTGATATAAGTGTAATTGCAGGTCAGATTGGCCCACAAACTGAACATAAAAATAATGAAATGAAACTACATTTGTGTTTTTGAATCCACAAATTCCTATTTGTTCTTCTGAAATATACCTAAACAACATATTCGTACCGACCTTAAAGTGCAAACAAAATATGAAACCTTTTAAAATGAAAGCCGCAATCCTGTACAGTTAGCAATAAAGTTTATAAGCCCTGCAGTAACAAACATACTGCAGGTTGAACATAAACTTTCTGCTTATCTTGTTTGAATTAACTTCTTTTTAAATAAACTATTAGGCATAATCCGTACAGGGCCCACCTAATGATTAGCGTTTAAATGGGTACTCGCAATATTTGAGTGAGTCACTTGAGCGTTGCCAATCCTATTCCTCGTTCAACTGAACTTTGTAGCCCGTTTTCACTCCTTTGATTTATACTTTGACAAAGTTTGGCCGTGTCTTGTATGCTTTAAACAAGTGTTAATTAAATATAATTAAATTTGATAAAAAACCTTCGACTCAAAAATCCCTTCAACTATTAGAAAAGATCTGATGCTCTTCGAACGGTAGAACAGATTTTCTTGAATTATAGCTAAGAATAGTTTTTATCAGGTCACCTTTCAAATAAAAAAAAAACTATATTTATATCTGTCTGACAGACACACAGATAAACACGTTAAATTTATAACACCCCTCCATTTTACGTCGAGGGTTAAAAAGGGAAAGTATAGTAGGGGTAGCCGATTTTGTAAATTATTTATTAAAAAAAAAGGAGACTTTTCACTTTCTCAAGAATAATTAATTATTAAGTTATTATGATACTTACAGAGTATATATGATAATAGAACAGCTACTTAAATCACTAAAAGGCATGTCTCTAGCATGCAGTTACAAAAATAATTTTTGAAAAAATCATTTCAGTGGTTTAAGTAAGTATTCCATTGTCAGTTTCAGCCTGTGTATACTTACTGAATAAATTATTCAACGACGCGGTGATGCCTCGACTGTTTCTGAGCTCAATTTATTTATCAGTCAGTTACCGGTTTTAAATAGTTCATACACGACATATGCGAAGTACATACGCACCTGAGTTTTCGACCCGTGGAGATATCTGGCCGCCCTTCATACCACTAATGACTTATTATACAAAAAGAAGAAGAACATTTCCTCAGGACCCAGTTATGATAAGAAGTGTCAAAATAATGACATAATATCATTATCCTCCGCGCCTTTTTCCAACTAAGTTGGGCTCGGCTTTCAGTCTAACTACGATACGGCCGAACTTCGATATTTTTGGTGAAGCGACTGCCATCAGACCTTACAAACATACAAATATCCTTACAAAGGACTGTCACCTCAAGTTCGTTTATCATTAATTACGGATGGTTATATAATTGACTATATCGGCAACTACCTGGGTTAGATCCAAACATGATATAATTATTTATGTTATTCAAAAACAATTATTCTAAGACTAGCAGCGCCCCGCGGTTTCACCCGTGTAAGTCCCGATCCCGGGGGAATATCGGGATAAAAAGTAGCCTATGTGTTAATCCAAGTCTCCAGCTATCTACATACCAAGTTTCATCGCAATCGGTTCAGTGGTTTTTGCGTGAAAGAGTAACAAACATCCATCCATCCATACATCCATCCATCCATCCAAACTTTCACATTTATAATATAAGTGGGATTAAACGACGGTAGTGTAATGGCTAATGCATCGGACTTGCGATCAAGTTGTTGCGGGTTCGAACTTTACCCAATAGAAACCCTACCCACGTGAACCCACTCATAGCTTAGGTTAGCCGGAGGGATTAATAAGAATACTATTAATGGATGACCCGACTCACTTTGCTAGTATATATCTAATATATTGCCAGGAATACAGGAAGAATATAGGGTAGTTTTCGTTCAGAAAAAAGTACTATTCCTGAGCAAAGGAAATATTACCTGAACGCGAGCGAAGCCGCCGGCAAAAGCTTGTTCTTTATAAAAAATCCCTATAACAAGAATTGTCAGAATCAAATACTGCTACTGAAAGATACTGAATCGTTTCTTAGAAGTATATATACATATAAGGATACCTACATATAACGTCTCCAAAGAGACATGAATTAATTGCTGTCGTTTTTGTCTGCGTCCGGCTAGATTAGATAAATGGTAGTTCTGGAGAAAGTAATTAGTTCGGGGACAAACCCCGAATAATTTGTAATATGTCACGTACATTTTCGGTACGAATCTACTTTGTGTCGCTGCAGCGCTGCAGATGCAGCTGTGTTTCTTGTTATTAGAAAACTTAATTTTTTTCTTTAGCTTAAATGGTTAGATTTTTTTATTAATTACGCTACTTTTCGTTATTGAACATTATGAAGCTTAGACTGTTAGACTATTTGTTAATTACGTCACAAAATTATTCAGAATAATAATAATAACTTGACATCTACACCCATACATTGAATTTTTTATATACATGCCGTTATGATACTTTTAACTAAACTATAACACACTGATGGTCTGTCTAGGGTTGCCAGATGTAAAATAAGTAGGAGACATTTAATTATGCGGGGTATGGGGGGCTGCCGCAAGACTCTCGTGGCTCTTGCCTTAGGGGCGCCAGTGTGGGCGGGCACTCTGACGGCCTGGAATATCACGGTGCCATCATTGTGGTGACTGCCCCAACGATACGGCGCTTCACACACTAGCGGAGGATCTCGTGGCGGTAGTCGGTTCTGCGGGTAGTCTCTTGCTGCCGACCGTGGTTCTGTCTATGGTCCGGAGCGAGAGTGCATGGAACGCCATCGCCGTCTTCTACGAGGAAGTGATATCTGCAAAGGAGGCGATGATCTCCGGCCATCGTAGGAGGCGGCCTGCGGGCGATAAACTTTTGGGGAAGTCGTCGTCCGAATAGATATATGCCAGAGACGCAGCGTGCTGTGTTCCGCGCGCGCTTCTCAGAGGAGAGCGACCGACGGGTGACGGTCGCACCGGAAGACGGGTGAGGCCGGTCATTGCCGAAGAATGCAATGGCGATTCTCGCTCTCCCGATCATCGGCAAGAAGTAACATCTATGAGGATCTTCCCCATTACAAAAAAAGATACTTTGCGCTTAGGCAACTCTAATTGTTCCCATAAATTTGTTAAAAAAATAGTGAGTGAATTCCGGGACAGCACCTAAAGTCTCATTACTAGACATGGGACCATCAGCAAAATTGCGTGACAGCCGGATTTCCCGGCCATGGCAACCCTAGGTTTGTCACACACAGAACCAAATGGATCTTTATGAGGCGTATATAGTTTATTGCTCTGTGGATTGCCTTAAGTGCTAGCAATATTTTTCTATATTTTGCAGATGTTATAATGAAACGGCAACAAAGAAAATTGGTGAAATAAAATAAATTAAGAATGTACAGGTTTAGTCCATAAACAAATAAAAAACAATAATAAACAAAAATATATTACTAGAAGTGTGTACCTATGTATAATTTTCACATTGGTCACAACGTCTGTTAATAACTTAAAATATTTATGAAAGTCGAAAAAGGAGGGACTGTATATTGACTTTTATCTGAATGTCTAATGTATTTGTTTGTTTTCATAACATAATTGAACGATGGAGCGATTCAAATACAGTTTATTGTGTTTTGCAGCTATGTAATAGGTAGGAGGGGGGGGGGGGGGGTTATAGTCGTTTTATAATGTTAAGAAGCGCCTGGTGACCGAAATTCGACCATTATTCAATACCTACATTTTTAATGTTTGATTTTATCTCATCTCTCTCAAACTATTTATTTCCAGTATAAGTTGTACTGTCATTGTATACACTTTAAGCACATGTCAACATACACTGGACACATGTAGTTTCATGAAGCCGTTCTCACATAACTTTTAAATTTATAAAATGATTAGTTTAAAAATATTAACTTTCTACTCTATTCTCCATAAATACTTTAAGATTTTCAAAATTCACATTCCTCAGTGCGAAAATTTTGCTTAAAAGGGGTAATTACAAAGAATTCTCTTCACGTATTAATATATATGTAAATATGCGTTATCATTCTACAATATCCCATACGACGTAACGTAAGTAATTTACAACTAGTAATAGGCATCGTATCTGATACCAAGAATAAGTTAAAACTGAAACAGCAATATTTCATTCACTAACTGTAAACTGGTTTATACTGGTTTTATACGATGTAAACTGGTAATTTCCAGAAATTTCGAGTTCATTAACGGGCTTATCCGAGGTACATCAATATTTCACGATGCAGGTAGGCATGCATTGTGGTGCAGATTTTTTTGTCTTGCGCATAGTTAATGCTCGTGTGTGTGTTACACCGAAGCATAACATCAGTAATTAGAAAATATAAAATAAAGAAACACAAAATATATTACCTACTATGACTTGATTTTGTTTATATTAATGTAATGTTTTAGATATTGATAGATAAAGTTGATGGTGGAATTCCACCATAACATGTGCGAGACTCTGCAATGTGTTAAACATACAATAACTAGCCCAAAGACAAAATAATAACTTTCCTCTAATACGGTCGATCTCGAATCACACTTTATGTAATATCATATTAAACCAATAGTCAATTCCTTATTTTATTTGTTACTTACGACTCAGTAGTCTTTCTATATCAGAAACAATCATAATTTGAAAACAGGGGCGCTCTTAGGGGGTGGCAGGCAGGGCAACCGCCAGAAGCCTCGCTCTTACCCCTGCTGTCACACTCTCGCACAACAACCCAAGTAGAAAAATCTCTTTGCTCTCTAAAGTCAGAGGTGGGCATTTTTTAAAAGCACATGTAACAGCGTTAACTCTGAAACTGCTATCTGAAATATAGGTGGGAATGCAGGGTAAAGTCGATGAAGGCTATTAAATATCAACTAAGTCATACATGTAATGCTTTGAAAGATTTAGGGGAAAAATAAAACAGATTGTCAATGGGTTAGTGAATACCATTCTATAGAAAAGTGAAGGAAATTGACACAAGTATATAGACAAATCTGATTATAAACTATTTTTTATTGCATTTATAGTCAAGCATCAACGTTAAATATGGTTTAAATTCACATAAACTCCTCAAGGGACAAGGGCCTCGCAAAGACCTATCACCCGGGGCCTTGGAATGCCTAAGGCCGTCCCTGTTTAAAAATATCGATAGCTTTTCCCGGGACTTCTCTGGCGTTAATGAAGATTTAATCAATCAATCAGGTTGACTACCATCTAAAAGTTTTTGCACTATCCCCCGCATTTACAATATTAGTTAGGATTAGATTATTCTATATTGCTATTAATCTATTTGGAACGCATTATAAATGTCGTCCACAACATAATTACACAACGGTGTGACACGCATCCATTTTTAATCCGGCCCAATTTACGCGCTGGTAGCAATCGCAGTCGCTTATTAATTCAGTGTTTGCAACTGCGCCAAACCATAGTTGCGACAACACAAGCTTAATGCAAGTAATTTATAGTCTTTCTGTGGAATATTTTGTCTGAAGTTTATCTACGAAATATGTTCACAGTGTTGTTGTGTATTTGGTTGTTTACAATTAATAAATTTATGGCTATAACCCATTTAAGTCAGAAAAAACGAAAGATGGATATTTTTGGATGTCATAAATTTTCCACAGATGTCTCTGTACACTGTTAAATGAGTTATTCGGGTGGATATTCTTTTTCTTTACCTAATTCTTAACTTTTCTGCGTCATTAAAATCCTGCAGAAATATGATTTACTGTGGATTATCTTAAAATATTTTAGAAGTTATATGAAACACGTAACAAAATAACAAGGATTTACATATTTCCAGTTTATTTTATGAAATTCCTCAAGACCCATTTATCCAATCTGACGCTAAGAAACGTATTTATTAAGTAAATATTGTAAAAAGTCGAAATTAAAATTGCACCATCTGTGAAATTTACCGTAACTAATATATGGATAATTAGTATATAACAAACAACAAACTACAGTAGTATCGCGGAGGATCCATAGATGGCGTAAAAATAACTATAGCAAGAAGTGTCAGAAAAAAGTCTTATTACACTTTTTTTCGGTTTCGCTCAGGCTCAGAGAGCGTAACTCGCGATAAGGAACTTCGTTCCAAAATGAAGTCATTGTATCAATTAGCCTCATCCAAAACCACCAGCAAACCCCGTCCAAAGCTAAACTGTTTATCTGAACCGGTTGTTCACCATCCTAGACAATCGGCTGTTAGATTCCGAAATCTAGTAAGGGCACAGATTACTAAATAGTTACTACGTAGTAAGGGCTTTGCAACTAAATTTTAAGCACAGATTGTAAGAACGCATAAATGTAAAACAGGACAGGTTTTAAAAAGTATTTATGTTAAGTTAAAACGTTATTTTATAAAATTGTTGTATAAAATGCTAAATATTTAATACATAGTTCTACCAATATTTCAAAATATACGTATATTACATGCTTTAAATTTGACTATTGTTGCATAAATATATCCTCTTTTGGTGAACTTTCAACAAGAGCAAAAGCGCCTTAACACATGAGAAGAGCAATTACACTTTAAACTGGGAGCTGCGCTTATTTTAGTAGGTACTTTATTCAAATATTACTCACTAGTTTCTGGCCGCAGTATCGTTCGTGTTAATTTAGATTTTGTCAACCAATCGCAACTCGGGAACAGTAGTTTTATTCTGGATGAAAGGTATCCTACGTGCCTTTCTGTAACACTTACAACGGGTAGGTATGCAAAATTTTATGATGATCGGTTGAGTAAGTAGTAGTTGAAAGAGTAACAAACGAACTCACATTTTTAACCGACGAATAAAAGGAGGTTCTCAATTCGACCGTATATATATATATATATTTATATTTTTTATGTATGTTCAGCCCTCTCTCCGTTATTTATGAACCGATTTTGATTATTCTTTTTTTGTTTGATAGGGTATACCTCAAGGGAAGTCCAAGTCCTCCATGTCAAGGAAGTCCGGATCTGATGATGGGATCCTGATAAAATTGAGAGATACTCTCGAAAATGGTAGGAACTAATAATGTTTCTGTTTACTTTTCATAACTGTATCAGGTATTCGCGTTTAGGAATTATCAGATCTTGCAGCTGAGCTGATGATGAAAAAAATTATAAAATAAAAAAAATTACAAAAATTTTACCGACGAAAAGAAATAAAAAGCAAAAAATAAATAATCCTTTTAAGTGTAGAGTATTGAGCTTTTTCCATAAACTATCAAATTTTACTTCGAAAGTTCATTGCACATTTTTGAAAAGTATCCGTAAGTCCATTTATTTAATCATATTATTAGATAATAAATGACAATTACAACAAACATAAGCACAATTAATATTTAAAAATACTTTAACTTACTTACTTACTGCGGTTTGTCTATGTTTTGTAGTTATTTAATGAAATAATGGGTATTTCTTCATTCTTTAAAATTTCACCAAATGGAGATACGAAGTTTATAATAATTAAGCTAGCGATATATAAAATGTTGAAACAGGAATATGTAAAATGTTTAAAGGTACTTCAAATCGATTTCAAAGGCCCTTGGGACAGTGCAAGCGTTAGAAAAAAATATTAAAGTCACGAGACAAGGAGATAAAGATGATGTTGATGACAGACTTCAATAATTCCTAACTCCCAACCCTATTTCATGTTCAGCGAACTGTTACGTGAAATTAATGTTAGTTTAGATTGCTAAACGTCACACGTATCCCCAGGAGGAGGGTTGACAGTGGAGCCATAACGCAAGTTAAATTGACCTGGTTATTAATTCAATGATGTGAATGTTGACTGCGAAATTTCGATGTTTTAAAACGTGTGATCCTACGTCAACAATGTTTTTCCTTATAATATAACATTATGACGTCACGTCCGCAGATTTAAGTAGAAAAAATTGTATCCTCATTTAGTTAGTTAAAATCGTTTGTCCAAATTATGAATCCAACGTGCCGTCTTAATTCTTAATTATTTACTAGTCAATACATCAGTTTTATCAGTTCGGTTATCGGCCCGTCTACATAATTTTTGAAGACTATTATTTATCAAAGACTCATAGTACATTAAAACGTTATTATATACAGTAGCTGCTGCCAATCCCCCAGTTTGTTACCATTATATCGTTGGTGATGACAATAAATCGGTAGTCATACCAGTACCGATGATAATTCAATGATAATTCAATTATTTTTTTATTTACCATAATCATTAAAATCTGGTCTGGTGATGGTCTGAATCATATTATGTTTCTCTAAAATATTCTCACTTTTTTATAGAAATGTTATTTTAATACGGAAAAAAAATTTAATGCACCGTTGGCCTCGTGGCTTTTGTTTACTTTCACTTTTTCTATTAGTAAATTCTTATTAGTAGCACAAAATCTGAAAACAAGCCTACAACTAAAACCCAATAAATATTTAGGAAAAAGTAAATAGGGAGCTTTAAAAGATGCTGAATATAATTAATGTACAAAAATAATGTGACGTTATACATTTGCAAAAAAATATCTATAAGGCTGTAGTGACCGGAAGGGCATCATCTTACTATGGGTCTGAGAGGACAGCGTGATTGTATTTCACATGTGTTTCTCGAAATGGCAACAGTGTTTACTTTTCCTGCCCTAAGTAGACGGGGTCGCCAAAAGGACGCCAGAACAAGCGGCAAGACTTTTAGAAACCGTTTCTGGCTGATGCTAATAGCTAAAAGAATGACAATAACTATAAAAATCAACCAACAGTAATATAATAAAATAAAAAGGCTTTAGAATACTGCTAAGCGTTTTATACATTTGAGAGAACAGAGCGAGCGTGGTTAAGCATAGTCCACAAGCAAACTTTCTCAATATTTGACAGAATAGAACACATGTAGTTTAGCGAGACGCAGTCGCCAATGAAACACTGATGACTGACCCAATTCTTTATAGGATTTTAATATCGTTGTCATGTACACTAATTCGCGGTATAAGAACCAGATGAATGTATCTACATTTTCTTAATTTTACAGGAGAGCAAAAATACTCCGAGAATTTACCTAGTTCCTTGTGGTTCCTTAGCTATTTTGTTATTTTGGAATTTGTGAAATATTGCATTTACAGTTATGTCGTTTTGGCATTTCATAAAGGAGCACTTAGTGACCCGTATTATGAAAAAAAAAACGGTTTTTGACTTTTTTGTAGATACGTTCATCTGGTTCTTACACCGCGAATTGTATTCATAATTAGAGGTAGTCTGCGGGTCGAATTTCGACTGTTTTGAATGTCTTGTTGTATTTTAATCTCCAGTATTACTTGAACTGTCATTGTATCGATTTGTGTACCATGATAGGTTAAAATATATATTGGACACGTGGGTGTCCAATATAATTATATTTTGACCTATCATAGGACACAAATCTATACAATGACAGCTTTAGTAGCCGTTTTTAAATAAATTTTGGTTTAATTGTTTAAACATTTTAGCTTTCTGCACTTCTTTAACATATAAACGTTACGCATCCTAGATTTCTCGTTCCTGTCTGTGCGCCTTTGCTTAAAAAACGCGTACAAAGAATTCCCCTCACGTCTTAATATATGAGATAGGTACATTTTTCAAAGTCTTATTTAACGTTAAATTCTACGAGGACTATCAAATAATTTATTTTTCAAGTAAACTACTGTATTGCTACTAAACAAATCTGTCAGATCTTAACGTTACTAAAGAAATCTGTCAGACCTTAACATTCCTGTATTGTCCAGGTATTTGGACCCGAAAAAGTGAGACAGCGAATAATTGCAATTTATTTCCAATTTAAAAATGCCTGCGATACTTACGCAAACCGGTTTTATAATACATATTTGTATAGGACAGTCCTGTCAGTTCTTTAGATACAGTAAAGGCACAATAAAAATAATGTGCTTATACAAAAACACAGGAGGTGAAATAAATTAAAAAATTATTAATTCTTTTTTTAGAACCCAGTAACGTTTACTGAATGTAAGTAGCTTATCTTGTTTTTACATTATGTTTGATTTACTTACATATTTAAACAACGCTAGATATGTTTATCGACAAACGACTATTTGAAAATCGGTCCTTTGTTTGTTCTGTTCGTTCCTTCTTTATTAGGCCATTAACTTAACATTAACATTAACCATTAACAATACGTAAAAAGAACGATTCCTTAAAATACGCAATTTATTTCGCCAATGATTAATGAAGAAAACCTAATACCGTTATCGTTCAAAGCTAAAGATTTCAACTGACAGGAAATGAAGCGCTATGGAGACGCCATTTTTCTGTTAATCAGAAAAGTGCTCCATTAGAAATGAAACCGATGTTAATCAAATTGCCATCAATCAAAAAATTGTCCTTGCCCTCGGGAAAAAGTTATATCCGGAGAGGAAATCAAGTTAGTTATCAGTGGTCGATTACCGTGATATGTGGTACAAGTTATAAGATATAAGAGATTACCCTTGTCTATTCTTATCTACCTAATAGCTATGTTACAGCCAAACTATCTACAGTTTGGTAATATATCCTGTTTAAATAAATAGGGTTCAGCAACTATCCCTAAAGGCAAAGCTTATTGGTTTGTATGGGATGTTTCCTATTTGGTGAATATGTGCAAATTACCCATATCTAGAGCCACACATTTCTGGTATTCTTGCTGGTGCTGGGTGCTATTATTTCCTGACAGTGTGTCATGCAAAAGGTCCATTAAAGATTTTAAGAAATAACGAATATCGCCTCGGTACACGAGTACTGGTTTTTTCGTTTATGAATATTAAGAGAAGTTGGTAGAATTAATACTGCATGTTGTCGTATCGTTATTCAAATTCTAGCAGCCATGCCATTTTCAAACAACTGTGCTTAAATAAATCATAAGCACACTTTCATTGTAGCCATTTTTTTTTGTAAATACTGATTGGGTTACAATAGGGGATTGCATTCTACCTACTCTCACTAGTTATTTTCTCGTAGAATTTTCTACTAAAACGGGGTTACTGTTATCCGGTTTTACAAGTTACTGATGTCCAGGTGAGACAAAAATTATTTATGTGAATTACTTAGCAGGTTATTTTTCTTACTTACTTTATTAGAATTCAAATAAGAGGTATATGATATACCTCTTATTTGGATTCTAATGAGGTTTATTCCTTTTTTATTATGTAAGGTTCCATTAAAGTTATGAACGTGTACGTACATTCATAACAGACAAGAATACTTTAACATTTTAATCCTAAAGTTAGGTGAGTTTATAACTTGGACCCATCTGTATGCAAGAGCTAACAAAAGGAAATGAAAAGTGCGATGTTCTACAGCACGATCGATCTCCGAACGATGGCGTTCCTTTTATAAAGCCTATTCGCACAGACATATACATGTATTATGTGCAGCTACATATATTATATTTCAAGTAGTATATCCTACTAATATTATAAAGTTGAAGTTGAAAGTTTGTGAGGATGTATGGATGTATAGATGTTTGTTACTCTTTCACGCCAAAACTACTGAAGCGATTGCGATGAAACTTGGTATGTAGATAGCTGGAGACCTGGATTAACATATAGGTTACTTTTTATCGCGATATTCCCACGGGATCGTGACTTAAGCGGGTGAAACCGCGGGGCGCTGTTAGTGTAGCTATATTTAAAAGTGTATTATGGTATAATGAACTCTCAAATATTTCCGTATCCCATTCAATGCAGATACGCCTGCACTACAAACAACCTCAAATAACAATTTATGTTTGTGTCTTTTTAAACCGTATTAAAATGTTTTTCATGCAGAAAATAAAATAATATTTGTTCCTTTAAATAATATAGGTATTTATTTTCAGAAATACAGGAAAATGTTCTTGTGCGTTTGCTATGATCATTTCCTCTGACAACAAATTTTTTCCTTACCTCATCTTTCCACCACATAAATTATAATTTGCCTGGAAGAAATTGCATTTAGTGATAAGGCCGCCCTAGTACATTTCAATTCTGTATACTCACAGTAACCTATTTTGTAATGGTGTACAATAATGTTAATTCTATTCTATTCCACATATAAGAAACAGCCATAGCAGAACAAACGAACAAAAAACTTATTCTTATACGTAAAGCTTCTAATGCGTCATGAGCATGAGATGTCTTTGTCAATTTTTATTCATGAAACAATTTTTTTTAACAACAAATAACTGCATATTTTTTTTGAAGTGAAACATCTTTAGAATCGTTGTGATTTGAAAATTCGACGAAACGAAAAAGACACACTAAAATGAGACAAACATTCATAAATAGGATTTAGCCTGCGAGAGAATGAGATAGAATACAAGTATACAGTGTTACCTATAATCTTCGTATGCTAGCACGTGTCTTTGCGCCTGCGTACTGCGAAAGAAAAAGAGGTAAACATATTCATAAATAGGATTTAGCCTGCGAGAGAATGACATAGAATACAAGTATACAGTGTTTTCTGTAATCTTCGTATACTAGCCCGTGTCTTTGCGCCTGCGTACTACGAAGCCTTCAAAAAATGTGTCATAGTCAACGTGGTGTATCATTTACGTGTATAATTTTTGTGCCTTTGCGACACAAAGAACACCCAGACTCGGGACAATTATTTGTGGATCACATAAATTTTTGTCCCTTGTAGGATTCGAACCCACAACAATCACCACTTAAACCATTGCGCCATCCATGCAGATATGGAATTTAATTCTAATAAAGAGTTCAATAAATTTCGTCACTATTTTAGCAAAGATTTTGTATTTAATCATTTTAAACGAGCAGTTGTTGTAAGTACATGTATTACTTTTTACTTACTATTATACATAATCTAATATATAAAAATAAATTTTTGTTTTTTCGTATGTTGCATTGCTATACCGTTCATCCGATCATCATGAAATTTTGCTTATACGTTGGTAGGTATACAGAGAAGGACTTCATCATTCACAAAAGAATACTGTTCACTAAGGCGAACTTAATGCCTAAGGCGTTCTCTATCAGCCAAGCTTGGCGTGATGCAGGAATAAGAAGTGGTAGGTTAAAGATTTGGCGAAAAGAGAGAAGATAGAGATAAAACTCCAAAGGTAAGAGTTTTAAAGTTCCTGTAACAGTTAAGGTGATCAAGTCATCCCACTATCCCACTAATATTATAAATGTGAAAGTTTGGATTAATGTATAGATGGATGGATGTTTGTTACTCTTTCACTCAAAAACCACTGAACCGATTGCGATGAAACTTGGTATGTAGATAGCTGGAGACCTGGATTAACGCATAGACTTTTTATCCCGATATTCCCACGGGATCGGGAATTACGCGGGTGAAACCGCGGGGCGCTGCTAGTCATTCATAAATTGAAGAGAAACGGAGATGAATGAATGAATGAATGAATATGAATTAAACATTTTTTGGTCTAGATAGCGTCGTGTAATTTATACCAGAGTATAAGAGGTTACACTTTTTAAATTTCTTGTTTCGTCATCATGAAACTAATTTTTGGCATCTCTTTCTTCATTGATTTAGTTCTCCTTGTCTAGAATAATTAGATGGAAGAAATCCACGATTTAGTGGTATTTTAACATCATTTGAAAGAAAGCTGGAACCATGGAAAAATAATCCGAAATGTATAAAAACATTTTTGTGGGTGCACATAAAGTTCTTTAATCGCCTAACTTTCTACTACTCATGTCCTTCCCTTAAGAAAGACGAGTAAGAAAGTGGATGTTTTAATATTATTATATAATTGCTAGAAAATTCGTCACTTTAACAGTTTATTTGGGAGAATTATTCACTGGTCATAAACAATATTATTCCCGTAAACCCTGAAGGTTTAAGATAGATAAAACACTTACATTGATAAAGAAAAAGTTATATTCTGATCATAATTAAAGCATCGTCAAGGGATCCTAACATCTCATAGGAATGCAGTGGGTTATGGGCAGTTAATGGGGATACCGACGAACTCTAACTATCTTGTTAATCAGGTCAATTCTCATCTGAAGGAAGAATGTGTTCCTGGTCAGTTTGACGGTGCTATACCGATCTTGTGGAGACTTGTAGTTTTGCAAACTATACCTTCAACAGTCGAGAACAACAACAAACACTAGAAAACAAAAGTAATACTACATCTAGCTAGCTTTACATCCAGTAAATTTTGCGGTACGGTTTATGAGGGTACCATTTAAACGGAGACAATTGAAAAAGAAAATAGTATAGTAATACTAAGAAGATACGCTTTAATGGTGAACCTAATTAAAAAGTAAAAAGAGTACCACTATCTACCTCCTGGCTTCATCATCAGACTATTGCTCCAGGCCCAATTTGTTGGATTCATCGACGATATGAGCCCAAACTCGAGGGGTTTACTTAGTTACCACTGAAGGAGTCAGGAGGTCCTAACTCCATATTATGGTATTGTCATCTAAACTACATATTCCTACAAAGTTTCATTTCGGTATGACATTTAGAAGTAGGTTAAAATTGACTTCCAAGATTTTATTCTTGTAGGTTACGAGGTAACATTATGAAAGTCATAAAACTTGGTGACATTTCATTTCATGTTTGTAACGCTCGCATTCAAAATGACAGTATTTTAAAGACTTCTAGTAACATGGGCCACATATTACTAGTATTCTTGTTAAACCCTCCAGCTAAGCTGTTGTCATGCGAACCTACAACCACTGGGTTCATTACTCTACTTCCGGTTGTATTTAAAAGGAAATGAAACCAAATTTAGAATAAAGATGTATTTCTAATTTAACAATACTATTTACATTCAAAACATTTTCTTTAAAGTGTCAATCTCTATGAAAACTTTAGCTGTTTCGTCAATGTAAATCTTGTTTCTGGCATCTGTTTCTTCTGATTCATCGCTTTGTTTCTAGGAGTGTAGGTTGTTCGTTCGTAGGCGACTTTTCTGTTCATCAGAGTGATCATATGTAGAAGATCCAAGTGATTACGGTACTTGGATATAATGTGACAGAGAGCTTGGATCATCCAGGAGCCGTTAGCGTCTCGGTACGAGAGAAAATCTGTAATTAATGAAAGAGATTTTGATCAATTTAAAGTTCTATGTACAAGGATATACGCATTAAATCTAACTTTTGGAATTGCAATTTACCGATCTCATTTGTGGTCCGAGGTAAACAGTCTATGTATATAGCAATAAGGTGACGTCACTAAATTAACTTGCACCCATTTTTAATTACATAAACCAACGAGACATGATAAAAGGAATTTCGGAATCCACACATACTAACTAATATTATAAATATGAAAGTCAGTTTGTTTGCTTGTTTGTTACGTTTTCACACATTAACTATTCAACCGAACATCGTGATATTTTTAAATATAGGGTTTTATAGATGCATACATGGCTACATAGGGTAACTTACATCCTGAAAAACACTGTCCCCGAAGGATAGAAAAGTACTTGAAGACGAGCGAAGCTGCAGGCAAATGCTGTTATCATAGAGATTTATCAAAAAAGAACTGATTCTAGTTACAGTAACTAAATTCGTACTATGGTCGTTCAATGGTCGTGAAAATTTGATTCTGATTCTAGTGAGAGTTCGGAAATCGACTAAAATTTATGACATATTTCGATTCACGATTTAATCGAGCGTTTTATGTTGCACACGCGCTCTTTAGAAAATAACCATACATTGTTAAAACTAATAGATTTAAAGTGTTCTATTCTCGCAAGAAATTATTTTAGAAAATACATTGACAACGATCATTAACATGTCGTCATTCCAGATCATTAAATCACGTTAAAAGAGATGATATCATAGTACTACTATTTAAAACTTATAACTAACTACAGCTAACAAATTTTTAGTTACAGAAGAAAAACATGGAAAGAGCTAAAACAATGCCAAGCAGAAAATGAAGTTTTGGCCGGTATTCCACCATGATTTAATATCCAGTAGTTACTTTCACACCACATCTTCGTACCGTTTACCAGGAGGTACCTAAAGGGGCTATTTGAATTTAAAAAACTAACCTTCAACGGTCGAGCACAGTATAAGGAAGTCAGCGTGTGTAGGTACAGTGATGACACCAACACTGTCCAGCTGTACGGTGTTACCTGCATCCATGTTATCACCCCTGCAAGCCTGCGAATTAATAATAATGAGATTTTCTCATGAATATATACTACTATTATACTACCTTTTTTTTTTTTTACGTGTGGATACCCCCATGGGTACCAGCTCACCGATTGCACGATGACGTGGTTATGTCGGACTCGAACCGACTAAAACCACACGGCTTACGAAACTTTAGCCTATAGTCGGGAGTTGAGGTATGCCCTTGAAGGATTACCACTCAAACTCCGACGGACTTCGGCTACCTGCCGACCACAGATTCGCCTGCGTGGAATTGACTGACCACACGAATGGCCCAATGGTTAACGTGGTCTCCTTACCACAAGCCGCGCCGAGTGTTGTGGGTTCGATTGCTACAGAGGACTATGATTTATGTGATCCAGAAATAGTGGCCCCGAGTTTAGGTGTTCTTTGTGTCCGTTGTTTTAAATATTTCTTTTGCTAGTGAGCTAGTTATTTTTTTAAATCAAATTAAATTATTACTTCTTTCAATTTCACGACATGGAGACGGACATAAAAAAGATTTTAATTAACTTTTTAAGAAAAACAATCAAGTAACAAAACAATGAAGTGCACGATTTTTTTCCAAATTCCATTTAAAAAATATAGATTGTGTTTTATTCTGATAACCTATTTTACTGTAGAGTTTCATCAAAATTCTCTCAGTATTTATTGTGTGAAAGTGTAAAAAACATCCATATTTCTTCACAAATTTTCACGTTTACATTAGTGATAGGATTTAATAATTAATTCGGTTTTATATAATCCTATATTTTACAACAAAATAACTTGACTAACTTATATCCAGAAATTAAGCGATGATAGCGTAGGTAATGGCTTAAACATTGGACTTGATCGAGTGGTTGCGGGCTGGAACCTTTCCCAGCGCAATACCCACGCGAATACTCCCAACATTTAGCTTGATAAACAAGAATATTAGTAATCTGTGAATTACGTTACCTGAATTATTTATTTTAAAAAAATATACCAAATTTTACCTGTATAAAGAACACCTTAGGCTTGTTAACAAGGGTCGGCTCCTTCTCAAATATGGTGAGGACATCGGTCAGTAAGTAAGGCCGATCAGCCGCTTGAAGTTCACCGCCCTTGTCTCCGTGAGTCAGAATTGTAATACAGAGACAGGACGTATTGGCGTGGCCTATTGATGCAACTAAAATTAAGTTTTGAATTAAAAAATGCAGTATCAATTTAGTCCTTCGCAATGTGTTTTCAGCAATCAATCAGTTGTCAATTTGTTTAGCCGTGATGTGTATAAAGAGAAATAAAAGTAACGAAGGATTATTTAAGTTCACCAAATTTATCGGCGACAGAGATCGTTTGGAAATCGACGACATTCATCGTGCATGCATACTAAATATAATCGGATATTAGGTACATATAGTCTTCTAGACAAATTTGAAAAATAAATATTTTGGAATTTTCAGAATACAATGTCAAATATATGACAGCCTCTAAACGCTGGGATATTATGCCGCTGGGCTACCCGAAACTTGTTTTTCACAACTAATTATATTGAGCTTACAATCTCTTAAACTTTTCATAATTTCGTCGTACTCCAAGTCCCTAAACACGGTAACTTTGAAGCCTAGCTCTCCAAACAGCGATTTTAGTGCGCTAACATCTTTATCGGTACCATTTCTTGTAGCAGGCTGCTTATTCCTGAAAATTTAAGGTTATTTTTTTTAATAATTCAAATGAACAGATTGAATATAGAAAGGAGTGCTGGTCGAAATTCAAACGTAATTTACTTAATTACTGATGACAATAAAGCTCTGTCGGTGGTAGGTAGGTAAAAATAGTTCTCGAAATTGTTCGTATTAATAACACTTAAGCTCATTAATAGCTACTAAACAGCAAAAATAGATATTCGCTTATTAAGTTTTTTAAAATAAAGAATACAGGCAAGGTGGGACTCCCATTACACATTAAATGCTTGTGTTAGGAGTGGGTTCTCGTCATTAGTGCAGTTGGTGGGGTTTACTCTAAAGCTACTTTAATATCAATAATTTAATGAATTTTAACCTTGACCACAGAATACGAGGGCTACACTGAAAATTTCGGGAATCAAGGAAGTGACACAACATTACTATTTAAAAATGTATTTATTGCTTTTCGAAGTATTCTCCGCGAAATTTGACACATTTTCCATACGATGGAACCAATCATTAAAGCAACCATTCCATTCGGAAGTTGGGGTCTCCAAAATGGCCGTTTTGTAGGCGTCCACAGCTTCTTCAGGTGATGAAAATCTCTGACCACGCAATTTATTCTTTATTTTAGGGAAAGTATAGAAATCATTAGGGTTTAGGTCGGGACTGTACGGCGGGTGGTCTAATAATTCTATGTTTTCTTGCTCTAAAAACTCTTTTGTTCTGTGCGCGGTGTGAGAACTCGCATTGTCGTGATGGAGGATGATGCGGCGGTTGCAGTTCTCTTTACGGAGTTCGGAAACGACCTGTAGCAAACAAATGCTAGCATACCATTCTGCATTAACCGTTCTTTGTCCCTCAAGAGGAATAGTCGCAACATGGCCGGTTTTGGAGACAAACGTGGCCACCATTTTTTTTGCAACGCTCCGTGAACGAACAATTTTAGTTAGCTTTAACTCATTTTCGAACACCCAAACTCGTGACTGGTTTTTTGTTTCGGGTTCGTACGCGTATATACAGGATTCGTCACCTGATACTATGTTGTATACAGCATTTGAGGATCCTGCGGGTAATCTTTCGAGAGTTCTGACCCACCAAGTAACGCGAGCCGCTTTTTGCTCTTCACAGAGCAAATGCGGTATCCATCGGGAAAACAACTTTTTTTCACCTAATGTTCATGCAAGATTATTTGTATTTGACTCATGCCAATGTCAAAATTTGCCTGAATTTCGCGGTATGTCACATGTCGATCTTCCTCAATCAGCTTACGCACAGCATCAACGTTTTCTTGGGTGACTGCAGTTTTTGGACGTCCTTGACGGGGATCATCACTGAGCTTGACACGTCCACGTTGAAATTCAGCAAACCAGCGATAAATTGTGGTTTTGGATGGGGTTTCATCACCAAATGCAGAAAGCATCCGGTCAACACACTGGTTTTGTGTTAAACCGCTTTGAAAGTCATAATAAATTATCGCCCTTGAATTTTCTCGAGTCAATTCCATTTTCTCAACGACTAAACAAGTTTGAGAAGACCTTGTGAGAAGACCGAGAATCTTTTTTTAAATAAATAAATGGTATTCGATTTTTAAAACCAAGGAGTTTTCAATTAAAAAGATTTTAATATGATAGGAATAGTGGAAATATTCCATTCCCGATACTTTTAGTGCAGCCTATGTATATAATAGAACAGGTACAGAAGTCCCACTCCGCCCAATCATTTAAATAAATAGCGACTCTTTCGACACAATAAAGTCGCAATTTAGGTCGCACAGCGCTAATTATACAGTTATATTTACCTAGAAGTTGCCTCTCTTTCTATCGCATAACTTTTGTTCTGTTCTGGCGACGCCGCGACGTTAAGGTTGTCTTTTTTAAAGCCTGAATTAATCTGAATATTTAATTACCAGTCAGTTATGTGACAAATAAACCTAGTCTAGGTACTGATAACCCGATAGTCTAGATACGAACGAAGCGTGAGTGACAATCCAACTAACGTGCGGCACGTTTAGTCGATCCCGGCATGTACTTGTTACTTTATACCTACTCTGCGGAGTGAACCTGGCCAGCCTTGACTACAAGTTCGTATGAATGGCTAAATAACAAATATTTCCACTAACCTGAAATAAATAGTCTTCTTGAAAGTGTACTGGTTTAAAATGACTAGATGTTTGTCACCGCTCATGTCGTAGTACAACGAGTCGGGATCGAACTTGAGACTTTCTTCATTTGCAATTGGTACAGGGTTACTGAAAAACGATAGAAATATTAAAATAATAACACAATTATAATAATAAAACATGAATTCAAATATCTATGAAATATATGTATCTGGTTAACGCCAATATACTTTATACAAACACAGCAACAAAATATGAATCATAATTCGTTAAATGTTGAATTTTTCGTTTTATTTCATTGACTATTTGTAAAATAAACTATTCTATACCAGTATAAGTTGAAATGTCATTGTATACCTAGACTTTACGTACCAAGACAGGTCATCATAATATACTAGACTCTTGTAGCTTTAAGTAGCCATTATCACATCATTTTTAAATTTATAACACATAATACATATTTAAAAATGTTAGCTTTACACACTTCTTCTAAATATATACTTTAAATATTCCAAATTTCACATTCCTTAGTGCATGAAATTAGCTTGAAAACGAGTACAAAGAATTATATTTACGTATTAATGTATAGATAATGCCACTACATATCAATAATACTTTAATATGAGGGCGGGGCGGGGGGAAGAGAGGGAGGATATTTCGGTAAATATTTACATTTGATCAACTGAATATAAATGTATACTAAAGTTTTTTATGGACAGGAATAAGTGAAATTCTAAAACGTAAAAACCATTACAGCAACAAGTACGTTTAGAGTTATTACTTAGATCAGGCAGGTTTGTTACTTGTTTTGTGTATAACACAAATTAAAAGACAGTCGAAAGAGTTGTTTTTTTAAATATTTTTTTAATAGTTAATTAATGAGAGAATTACATAAGTACGATTATCATTTGCTTTAGTAAGTATTATGAAATTATTTCACAATACTAATACAAAAATCTATTTACCTTGTGCTGAAAGGATTTAAGTTAAAACCTTTAGCATCTATTGTAGACTCTTCCATATTTGCGTCACTTGTATCCATTTCAAACAGTATTTAAAAGAAAAGACAAGGAAAAAAAACACGTTCAGCTTTGTTTGAGCAATAACAAGTTATGATAACAAATATCGGTTTGATGATATAACGATATATTGAAAGAGATAAGACTAGATATGATATCGACCGATTTTATTTCTGCCGACAAGTAGATATACATAGTATACATATATAGGTAAAGATCAGTACGTACGATTTCGATTCAATTCGCAAACATTAGTATGAAAAAAAAAAAATTAAAGCAGTAATTTTTCTCTACCTTCGCAGTTATATTTTTTCTGTGTGGCAACCTCACTTTTTTTTTGTCTGGAAACCCGTACGGAACGTCACCTCACCGGAGCCAAGGGTGAAGTGGTATGTCCCACTCGAACCGACTAAAACAACACGATGTTCCGTCTCACGTAAGTCTATTAAAAGAACCGCGTGTCAACAACTACGGTCTTTACCTCTCCAGGGCTAAACGGTAAGATAGTTTATCGGACTTAGTATTAAATACCTCTTTCTATTTTGGCCTCACCTTGTCCCGTTATTTGGGGTCGGCTTTTCCAATCATAGTCGGTTTCGCTGAGGCCTAAATATTTAAGGTCACGAGGTCTTCCTCTTCCCCTCGTCTACGTGTTTTCACGACTTTCTTCCCTGCCCGAAAAGTAAATGACCATCTCAGACTGGACTCCTGTACTTTGTCAGTTGTTTTAGCAACCTTGAAGCTCCCTCCAATATATTCATTGACTTTGAGGGTTACCCCTCCCGACCAACGTAGCATACGCATTTCTGTCGTATGGAGTTTTTGTTCGAGCACCAATAAGATGCCCAGGATTCACTGCCATACACAAGTGCTAGTCTAACTGCTGTTTTGTATACTTTTCGTTACGTTTTTATGGCCATTTTTGGATCGCACAGAACTCGACTCAGCGTACGGCTCTTGCTCCAGCCAGTATTAAATTAGTAGCTAGTATACCTATTCTTTATAAATAAAATATTCAGTTTAAAATAAGATTTCTTTGTTAAAATCCTAAGAGAAATTTCTGAAAACGCTTTACGTCTACTTTGGCATCTACTGAACGACCTTAAAATGTGAGCCAACTTTCTTTAACACCACTTATTCTGTAAGTATGCACAATCATTCAAAGTGTACCTTAAATGTTACTGTAACTTACAGCCCACCTTAAATATCTATTGTGAAGGCGTAAAAGCCGGGTATAATTACCGCACCGTCTTGTATACACTGGTCGGTATCCCGGCTCATTTGCTAGGTGATCCGGATATCCGGCCGCCATTACTGACCGCTCCATTGACCTCACACCTTTAACTACCCGTAAAGCCGGGTAAATTACTCGGGAAAAATACCTAAGTCTAAAACAGTTAAAGGTTTAACATTTTGAATTATATAGATTGTTGTTATTATAAGCTACGGTAGCGAAATGGTTGCACTTGCGGTCGAGTAGTTCCGGGTTTGAAATCAACCAAACGTGAATATAAAGGGATTAATAAAAATGCTTGAAATATGACACCCACGAATCGAAGACGAAATCTAGTTACCTCGAATTGGTATCTAGATTTCGTCTCTTGTATTTCGGTACCATAAAGGTTGGGTCAGACAGCGGGCGGGGCGGAACGGTGCTTGAAATATACATACTAGCGTGGACCGCCGAATGTGATGGCGCTGTGTGTCATCTTCTGTTCACATCGCGTCTCCGTCTCTCCGCCCGTCTCCGACCCAGCCTTTAAACACAAACAACACTAGTCGGATACCTTATATTTGACTTTTTCCATATAATAATATATTTATTAATACTAGTGGTCACTCAGAGGTAAAAATTCGACCGTAATTAAAATGTTTGATAACAATAAAGCTTCGTCGAAGGTGGGAAAAATAACTGTTTTTTTTTTAACAAAAATAAAAAAGGAAATCGTTTGATACGACAATGATACTGAACTGTTTTGTCTTTACGATTGGTGTCTTTTATGGTTAACCGCCTGCCTGACGCCAACCCTCTTTGGGAATGTAACCGTTTTCAGACGGGACAAAGGAAGAACGTAGATAGGGGTAAGGAAAATGAATAGAGCGGGGGAGTTAGTGTAAAGAATAGTGCAGTCTCTGATGGGGAAAATGAGACTAAGAGTGCAGTAGCTCGAAGAGGCCGTGGTCGCGAACCAGTCCCCGTATGTTCGTCCTGTGATTGGAGAAGCCACTAGAAGAGGGTCATCAACTATACATATATAGATTTAAGTAACTCGTCTACTTGACCGAGTACCTATCTTAAATATTTAATGTATTTACTTATTATATATTATGGAACAATACACGCTTAGGGACCATCCATAATTACGTCACACGTTAAGGTGGGGGAGGGACACCAATTGCGAAATTCATATGATGTAATATATGGATGGTCCCTTTCCAGTAAATATTCAAGCGCATATGTTATGCTAACTTAACCAATATCATGTATCAGCAAATTTTAGAATGATTAAAAATTATAAAATCAAAAACTTTCTTTGCTATTTGGTTAATGTTGTAATATACCCTTGTTAATAGACCAAGCAGTTCAGCAGTAACTATTAAACAAGAATGTAACGTAATGACGTCACCATTCCATTGTCCGAATTACGAATGGCTAATTTACTAAGACATACTCATAAATCAACCTATAGCGAGGATGTCAGGAGGATAAAACATGTTCAGATAATATTTCACCCATCAATCATTTTACGGACCCTACCTTTGGGGTCACATCTTTGGAGATGAGTCTAGGCTTGTATAATATTAATATGAAGGTGACATATTTTAGGCACCTACCTTTTTGTTTGTAAACATTACCATAGAATACATAAAAGGACCAGTACAGAAGACCGATTCCACACACTAATTTAAATAAATAGTGTGTAATTTACCTACAGTTATGTCACCTAGAAGTTGTCTCTCTTTCTGTCGCGTAAGTCTTACCCCTTCAGACTTGAGGATAGTCTTCTGTTAGAATAATTAATCCCAATATATAATTACTGTATATTATTACTCTACATTTTAAGGTTGCAAAAAAATATGAAAAAAAATTTTTTTTTTTGCAACCCTAAACCTAAACCCTGTGTTTTGTACAAATAGGCATGCAAACAAGCATAGCACCCTGCATAGAACCTACCTGATGGTTATCGGTACCATAAAGGCTGGGTAAGACAGCGCACGGGGCGGGAATGTGACGCGACGTGAGCGATTGAAATTTACATGTCTAGATAAAAATTTAATTACTTTAATATTTATTAAATTTAATATTATAGTTAACTGTGGGAGAGCCATGCTTCGGCACGTATGGGCCGGCTCGACCGGAATGATACCACGGCCTCACCGAAAACGGCAGTAAAGTAATGATTTCATTGCTTTTCGCCGAGTGAGTGAGGTTACCGGAGGCCCTAAATCTTCCCTCTTCCCCTCTTCTCCCCCTACCCGCACTCTCTCTCTAGATGCCTATGGGCGGCGGTAGTCGCTTACCATCAGGTGACCTGTCTGCTCGTTTGCCCCCATCTCATAAAAAAAAATAAAACGATTTAATTTCACAATATCTGCATAGATACGTTAACCTTTTTTTTTTTTCGTGTGGAAACCCCCACGAGTCATCACCTCACCATGGCTATTGGTGAAGTGGTATGTCGGAATCGAACTGACTAAAACCACACGGTGTTCCGTAACAAGTGAGTCTATCGCAAGGAAATATCGCGAAAATAAGCATTCGGCATACGTTAGTGTGTATTGTGGGTACAGAACTTGTCGATAGGTACCTAACTAATACCATAATAATTCATAATCCAACCACACTAAATTGGCATAACAAAGTCAACATTTGGTAGGTACCTACTGAATTACTTATAAGTAGACGTGCATTTCTTTACCTTTCAATATCCCTTACCTACGACGCAATGTGCATTTGCTTTCATTTTAGTAAACTAATATTTACTATTATGTATTGTGTGGTAATAATATCTCAAGGGACGAACCACAGTTGCGACACGGTCGGCGCGTTTCAGCCCACTGAATCATTGGTACGACTAGTCGACCCCACCACGTACTTATAACTTCATACTTAAAGTGGGACTGGGCCCGGCAGGCCAGGCCATTATCCATTTGTCAGGACATTATCCTACATTATATAAAAACAAAAAAAAAAAAACCGGTGAAGTGAGAGTCGTACTCGCTCACGAAGAGTTCCGTACCATCGTATAAGATCTACGAGTACCTACATACTACGGATCAAGAGTTGCAGCGATTGATGTACCTGTAGTGTACCTCAGTGTGCCTTTAATGAAATCCCTTTTGATAAAAAGATATATAATTAAATATGTGCACTCGCCATTTTAACGTTACACCTGCGGGTGTACGTTTTTTTTCGGTTAGGATAAAATAATTTATTCACTGCAATTTAATTATTATTAAAAAAAAAATTTAAACCTCAGCTTGTTCTCATCTTAATTACAGCTAATACTACTTTCTTTCTTTTTATTTTAATTTCTTTCCTTATAATTCTCTACAACTACATATATTTTGTTTTTGTTAGAGTAATATTTTGTTCGGACTTACCGTCAGGTAAGTTTAGGGGACAGCAGGGATACATAATAACAAAAAAAAAAAATTGAAATAAGCATCTACTAACTGAAAAAAAAAAAATTCACCCGCCATTCTAACCTTAGTACTGCTGGTGTACATATTTTATTAAATGTATTTTTATCAAAAGAACGATACTGGATTTCATTAAAGATACACTGAGGCACACTACAGGTACCACCTTCCTGTAGGGAAGCAGCTTAATTCTGTGATGTACACCCGTGGTCCTAACGCACACGAAAAAATCACGTTTGTTGCATCTCCATGCAACATTTTTAATTGACAAAGTTTTTAATTTTTATTATTTGGTGTTTAGTGGCTATACAAGTATACACTCTATGAAAATTTCAACTGTCTACTATTCTATTACGGTTCATCAGACACAGCCCACTGACAGACCAACAGACGGACGTACAGGCTTAGTCCCGGTGGCATCCTATGGGCATAGACTCTAAAAACAAATTTTCGAAGTCAAAATTCTTAACAAGTAAGGATAAACAGGCTGTAACAGAAATGTGGGGTGTCATATTTTTGGATCGTACAGTAAGTAAATAATATCAAGCACTAACAATTTTTAGTAAAGAACCCAAGAAAATACAAAACACAGCAAGGCTTCAAGACACTTTGAGCTCATTCTGCGTAAATCACCACCACCGTAAATCACAATCACCACCACCGTAAACACCAACAATCAACAAACTCCGGGTACTTTGAGATAACTTTGCACTTCGATACATGAGACGACCACCATCTTAGTCTACCCGTGACCATGGCTGCTGAAAAGCAACTGAAACGTCGGGATCAGTGTAAATAGTAAAATAACACCAAATAAATCGCGATAGAATCCGTTAAAAATAGTTTTATTTCAATGTGTAACATTCGCGTAAACTTTCGACAATATCATAAAGAAATATAATTTTTAAACTGATAAATTTAACTTGAAAATGGACCGATAAAGCTAATATTTCGTATTGGAGAGGGCAATTTGTTATGGGTATTTCATACCAAGGATGTTAATGGAATGTCCAGATTATTATGAAAATGATTGAACGATGAAATGTTAGAAATGTGCACCTACACCATTTATCTGGTGTAGGTAAGGCATTTTTCGTACAAAAAAATATTGGAAAAAAATGTTTTTAAAAGTAAATAAACTATTGGTTGGCTACACATAACGCTCCTAATAATTGACCACACCCTAGAATGTCTCTATCAAAGATAAATGGTCCATATAACACAATTTTTATCAGCCTCCTTTTTAAGATTACTTATCTGCAATTTTACACGTACGATTATAGTTTCAATAAAATAGTTATTGGGCGTTTTGGGTGCGGTGTTAGTTCCATAATGTTGTAACATCTTGGTTATTGACGGTCCCCGGACGCCCTCTAAACTAGGACAAATCCGGGTAAACCCAGACGGATGGCAGCTTTAAACATACTAGAAATCGCGTGGTGGTCGAATTTCGACCATGGTTTTTTTTCATTGGCCAGTATAACTTGAGCTGTCATTGTATAGACTTACCTACTTACCATGTCAGGTAATCACATATACTGACGTTCATTAAGCCGTTTTCACGAATTTTTTTAAGTTGTAAGACATATTGTTTAAAAATTTTTGCTTTCTGCACTTCTTCTAAATATAAACTGTAAATATTCCAAAATTCACATTACCTACTACGTTACGTACGCGAAATTTTCTTAAAAGGGGGTACAAAGAATTCTCTTCACGTATTAATATAATTATTATATAGAATATAGATACAACTGAGCAGCAAAGGCAACTTAATTTTCAACGTCTGGGGGCACAGCAGTGCCCCCGCCACGTCGAGCAAAAAAACGGCACGGCTGTACCATCCTTTTCTCGAAGCAGTTCAGGCCATTTTCGACCTAAATTATTGCACAATTTTTAGATCGAACCGAAAATATTGGGTGCTTGACGATTACACCACTTAATAATATCGTGTTGTAACTATGAACTTATTTCACGTTTCTTTCACAATGCGGTTACCACACTCCTTTGCATTGATATGGAATGGAATAAATATAAAATTTGCTTGACAAGTGTTATTCATATTTATTAGCTTCGAAGGACGCCTTTAGTCTGCTTTGACAACAAAAGCCACGACTACCTCAACCTTCTAGCCGAGAACGGCCTCCTGCCAGCACATGTTTTGCCGACACGAGAATCGAATTGTATAGACCACATTAACATTAAAACGAACTTTAAAGCCCAACTTTTGTTATAAAAACAGACATCACTGATCATTTACCAGTCTTACTTAACTTAACGTTGCCTAAAAAAGATACCACCATAAAATTGAGACGTATTATAAATTATGAGGCCGCTGCCAAATTCCTTCTGGATCAGGACATTTCAAGTATTTTCGAGATTAAAGACCCTAATAAAGCTCTTGACACATTAACTGAAACGATTAAACTCGCATTAGTCAATAATACAACAGTACATAAGGTGCCTAACAGAAAATACATTATAAAACCATGAATCACCCCAGGCTTGCTAAGATGTATTGCTCACCGTGATACTCTTCATAAAAAACTTAAGGCCTCGCCTACAAATGACATCCTCAAAATTACCTATCGTAGGTACAGGAACTATTGTAACCAACTTCTTAACAAAATAAAAAAACAATTATGAAAGATCGGAGACTGAAAAATGTAAAAATTCTAAACAAACATGAAAATTTATAAGAAATGCGACTAACACTAATGAAAATAGAAATCCAGCTATTGAACTACTTAATTCTACAACAAATGACAAATCAACTACGATAAATGAAATTAACCATTACTTTTCTGAGATCGGGAAGAAAATGGCAGATAGTATAAGCGCGACTACGGACACGTCTAATATCCAATGTGATGTCCAAACCACGTCCCGAATTAAATCTATTGTGCTATTAGAAACTGATAATGTTGAAGTGGAATCTTTAATCCTAAATCTAAAAAACGACTCCGTTACCGGATGGGATGGTATTCCTGTCAAATTTCTTAAAAAAGTAAAGGATGTTATTACTCCCATTTTAACATATATTTTTAATATCTGTTTGAGAGACGGCGTATTCCCTGACAACTTGAAACGCTCACTGATTCATCCGATACACAAAAGTGGGAGTAGAGACTGTGTCGAAAACTATAGACCGATCTCCGTATTGACCGGAATGTCCAAACTACTTGAAAAAATTATCAATACACGCCTTATGAATTTTTTTATTCAAGAAAACATCATCTCTCAATCCCAATTTGGCTTCCAACCCAAAAAATCTACTGAAGACGTCGTAACGAAATTGGTAAATCACGTCGCAAGTAGTTTGGATCGAGGTCGCAAATGTCTGGGTGTTTTCCTGGATCTCACCAAGGCATTCGACACGGTCTCTACAACCATCCTCTTGAAAAAACTGGAAGCAGTAGGTATACGCGGCACGCCTCTAAGGCTTCTCCAAGACTTCTTGACGAATAGATTCCAGTCAATTAAAATTGGGGACCTAATTAGTACCGCTCTACCAATCACATGCGGCGTCCCGCAGGGAAGTGTCCTTGGCCCAAGTCTCTTCCTCATTTACATCAATGAACTCTGCCAGTACAACCCATGTAACGGCACTGTTTTCTCCTATGCCGACGACACTGCGCTCATATTCCAGGGAGAGACTTGGGCCGAGGTTCAATCCCATGCGGAAATAGGGCTTTACCAGGCCTCGTTATGGTTAAATAGAAATCTCTTAACATTGAATACAACCAAATCCAAATACATCACTTTCTCCATCAGCAAACACAACCAGCCAAATATAAATAATTTTAATATAAAATTACATATTTGCCATAATTTAAATTCACCGACCTGTTCCTGTACACAACTCGAAAAAGTTAACAGTATAAGATACCTCGGAGTTCAACTTGATGAACTGTTATCTTAGGCTCCACATATAATCTTCTTCCTGCTAGAATGCGTAAAATGATTTGGATCTTTAAAAAATTGCGCAATATATTTAAGCCTAATTTATTGAAAACCATATACTATGCCCTTGCTCAATCAATCCTCTCTTATTGTAAACCAGTGGTACTTATAAAACTAAAATAATAAAAGTTGAGAAAGAAGAAGAAGAAGAAAGAAAGAAAACATAGTTTATTTCTGAAACACACAGCTTTTACATCCAAAGTGTTAAATCTATAAAGAACACTTGACAAAATAATTCTGTAATCACTTTAAAATAAGACAAATAAAACAAATTATATACAAGTGGCAACAACTTACAACAACCCGCCGCCGTTACAACTTCGTTGCACGACATGGCAACGTGGCACTCATCGCTCACGTGTCAAATGACGTGGCAAGAGGTCATGTTAAACTTCAAAAAGTTGAAGTTGAAATTGCCCAACGATCAATCCTCAAGGTTATGCTTAGGAAGCCGTTTCGTTATCCAACAATCAATTTATATAAAGATGCCAATGTCATGACAGTTCGACAAATATTTATATTAAATAGTATCCTCCGTATACATAAAGTAACTCACATGCCACGTACTCAACCCGAAGAAGAATTAGAATTTGTGAGCCCATTCAACATAAAACTGCCTTTTTCAGGCGACAACCTCTCTTTCTTGCATCATATTTGTATAATAAATTGAACACAATATTAAACATTTTCTCCAAAACGACATTTAAGTGTAAATCTGTTATTCAACATTATTTACTTAATCTATCATATACTGACACAGAATCACTTATCACTATTGTTAGGTGACGCTTACATAAACATATACATACATACGCACACACACAACACTCACACAGACACACACACACATACATACACACATAAATACATACATATATATACAAACACACCACAATACATTTACTAATAAAACCGCGCGGGTATGAATCCTGGAGTCCTGAAATACAGGACTTGTCCTAGTTTAGGCTCCAGTCCACCCCAAACTACAACTTTTATCTTTGTACCAATATGTATAAGTAATTGAAAATTGTGTTGTTTGTGGTGGAAATAAACACATTTTTATTATTATTATTATTATTTATTAGTCTGCGGTTTTATACCGGTTAAGTTTTGTAACATTTATCATATTTAATTAAGTTCAGTGTATTTAGGTACATCCTTTGTATCTGCTCCATGGGTACATCACATAGCGTGCAGTAAAAGATTGGTATCCACTGCAGTATTTATTTCACGAGGGCGTCTACGGAACGGTTGGAACAGTGACTGAGACTGGCTCCTACAAAATATAACTTTCTCCCACACTCAGCGTAACTTGATATTGTCTGAGATTGTATTTAGCTTAACTTGAGATCCTCACAAGGCCGTCTCATCCTAAACAATCTTTGGTAACCAAACTGCTGATAAACAGAGAACTAATGATCGTGCTTATCTCACTATTATTTTCTCTGGGTGGGAAACGAACCAACGACCTCTGGCTCAGCAGTTAGGCCCATTAAAAAGTATCCTCATTTTGACAAAATAATGATACTTTTTTATTTATTTATTTAATACTTCTTGTATTTTACATTGCATGTGGGGGACTTACTGCATTATCTACCAGTTAACCTTTTAGGTAATGCAATGAGGGAAATTGCAGGTGCAAAAAAGAGGTCAAATAAATACATACTAATGCTTCCAAACTATCCCTCCCTACCTAGAGAACTCTACACCATGTCTTGTACGTATGTGTTATTTACAAGTAATTTTGTTGGTATTGGTTGATAGCTTCGGCTTTCTTACCTTTTTTAGTTATTGATCAAGTATTTTACAACAAAGATTAAAGTCTTTGTTCTATGTAAAACGTACCTATTCTACACTCTAATATGTTGCTAACAGTTGCTGTGTGACTATGTCAACGGCATCATAGTATTATATAATGGATGCTAAACCACAAAGCTTTCTCTAATATTCATTAAGGTGGTTTGTGCTGTGTCATAAACAAAATGTATGTGGTCATGATAATAATCGAATATAATTCAAACTATCGAGGAATCGGTGAACATACATAGAAAAAAAAACAGCGAGCCGTAGGACTGCCCGTCAGAAGTGGAAACATAACTTCACAATGTATTTGCGTATACATACACACACACACACATACATCGGTATCTATATATTAATACGTAAAGCGAAAACTTTGGATCCCTTTTTACAAAAATTGGGCGGACGGAGGAGTACGAAATTTCGCACACTTATAGTTTATACAGAGAAGAAGTGACGAATGCTACAATTTTTGAACAATATTTGCTACAAAGTTAAAAAAAAATCCAAAAACGGGTACATACAGCTATGAGTGTCCAGTATATATTTTGACCTGTCATGGTACAAAAGTCTATACAATGACAGGTCAAGTAATATTGGCCAATGAAATAAACCATGGTCGAAATTCGACCACCATGCGATCTCTAGTATATATAATTAGGTTAAAAATAAAAAGTAGGTAATAACATATCTAAATGTATACATAGGGTACACTGGAAGTCCCGCGGTCCTGTCCGCTTATAAATATTTGAATTTCGAATGTTATATTTTTTTAAATATAAGAAACGCGGCTCCGTCTTACGAATTTTCGATCAGGTCACGTGTCCTGACACGAGTTTAACATTTTTTACTCATCCCAAAAAGTGCACAACGCCGCTAAAGAAGTTTTCACTTCAAAAAAAACTTTACCAACTTAGTATCTCCTTTGTTGAAGACGATAAAAATGAAGGGCATTCTTTCTTACTTTAATGGTGAATACCAGCCCTAATCTATTGTTTATCCGTATTTCATGTCAAGCAGCACTAAAAAGAAATTAATCCCAAATGGGATGTAAAGCTAAAACCATTATACATATTGAATCGGTATTTACGACGTTCTACGACCTAGTAATAGTTAAACTCACCGAAACAACGAAACCTTGTTAAATAGTTTGTTAGTTTAGTACAAAAGGTAATAAAAGTCGTGGTTTGAATCGTTTGTATAAACATCGTTATCTACAAAGTTATAAAGACTATCCATTTTCGTAAATAGGTGATGGGAACGAGAGACTTTTCTAGAACTGATTTAAAAATGTCTATAAACTTATGTTACGGTCTAACCGCGAGTCAGCTAGGCTATGCTCTCAGCGACCAAGGTATTTATAATTTCAGGACGATTGTTAAACGCTTCTAGCGACCACTTTATAGATGTCCCGAGCAAAAAATAATCGTGCTTAAAATTGGACTCTTTTTAATCCTTAAGTGTTTGTCCTTGTTACACCATATAATCACAGTATAAGTATATATAGTATTACTGTGATATAGTGGTAACCAAATAATCCGAATATACGTAGGTAGGTATATACAATTCATTGTCGTGTATGTATGTAGGCACCTACTACAACTTAGTAACTATATGTGATATACCATACTTATACTGCTGTATCTTACCTGTTGAAATAATTTATAAATAATAATAAAAAAGTGGTCAATAGTTATTTATAACCAGATTCTTATCACTACTTACACAGGCTCTTCCTAATGTATTGCGATTCTGGGTGAATACCTAGGGACCTTGTAATTTGTACGTCAAGTCTACATTACTACATATTATAAAACAAAGCTCCCCGTCGCGTCTGTCTGTTCGCGATAAAATGAAAAACTACTGAACGGATTTTCATGCGGTTTTCACCAATAGATAGGTCGATTCATGAGGAAGGTTTAGGTATATACTTTGTTAAGGTTTTGTGTAAATTTGTTGAAATATGATGACGATTGTTGAAGATATCTCTGCTACCCGTGCGAAGCCGGAGCGGTATAACATAATTCAATATTGAAACTAGGTATAGGTACTTTGAAATTACCTAGGTAGGTTTACTGGTTTAGAGGAACCTTCTTTGAAGTTTAAAGGAAGAATAAAAACAAAACGGATCACTATTTACTTGTCCCCAGTTTGTCAACAGACAGCTTTAGCGTTATCATTAAACCAATAAAAAAAATATTAAGATAATTTTTTAGTTAAGATATATGCATTATAAATTAATGTAACGAATTATAGTCGACTTTCGACCTTTTGGCGTCCACTGGTTAGAGAAAACAGTAACTACTGATCCTGTATCGCACAATATAAATTCTCGGGCCTAATTCGTTTAACAACTTCAAAACTTCCACCGTGGGATGTAATACGTAATACAATACCGCCGTTTGACAAAAATCAAACATTTCGTGTTTGATTTGTCAAACGATACGAACGGACTAATTAAATTTTAGACGAATATTTTAATTTGTATTTAGAATAAACCTAACTTTAAACAGCTGTTCGATACAAAATGAAAGTATTTCGCTCCTCCAAAATGTTGCCGCTTTTGACATCAGCAGTTGAACTTAGGCGACATTTTTACAATATACATCGATACGTCAGGGGTTACAGAGTTACAAACGTACATTTCTAACTTCCTAGTTTATTTAGAAGTTTCACAGGTTATTTCTCTTTGGTACTTGTTAAGCCATCTACCAAGGGAATCTTTGAATTAAGCCTAACTCCTCACTGTCATTTTGCGAAGAAGTTTAAAATTACATAGGTCTCTGTAAACCGTTTGATATAAATCAGCTTTCTTTAGCACCTTCAAAGGAAAGTAACATGCATCGTAACGGTTAGGTCATCCATCACGACACTTGCTTCGTACGTTGTTTCAGTCACGCAACCCTTAACCCTTTAGCCGTTCTAATTTTTACACCCAACCACCGACCACCATCAATCTACTTATTTCATTGCTGTTAAATAAATTACAAGAAGTGACAGCGTTTTCATTAGTTATAAAATTTTTGCTGATGAGGGTTGACAGATAACGTGTAAAATATTTTTTCACTTGGAAAGCTTCCAAACTTTTACGTTGTTTTTTTAATTACTGAAAAATGTTTTACCAACTCGCTCGCCCATACCCATCCAGGATGACATTACCCGAGGATTTTTGCACAACTGTTTATAACTTGAGCTTAAAAAAATTTAATAACTTAAAAAGCTGTATTTTAATTCGATATGATACACCAAAGACTAAAGAGTTAACCAGCTTAATTTATTTAATCAAGTTGTCCTAGTACCAAGGTCGTAACAAAATAACCTTTCTGCATGTTTAAATCATCTTAGTAGCCTAGACAAAAAATGAAAAATATCCAATATCAAGGGGCTAAACGACATCCCGCATCGGAGTCAAGCGCTTTACCGGCCTGGTTATTCAAAGGAAACGCAGGCGAACTAAGTCGTCTGAGTTTCCATTGCATTGCGTTGCGGGATTATTTTTAAAGATTTTAAGATTGAAAGGCTCTGTAGTAGATACAATGGAAATTATTGCATTCTCCGGCAAAACTTTACCCTTCGATCAAGAGCCCGCCTCGCCCTTTGTCCATGGTAACAATCCTTTAATTGGAATATATCGGACCTTCTGATTGATTTCGAATTTAATTTGATTAATTAATTAAGTATTCTATGCAGATTATTACACAGTACACACACATAATTTGTTTTAGAGTAGAAACTAAAACTATGTCTTTTTTTGAGTAGAAGACAAATTAAGAAAATTCTTCTTTTACACATAAGGCCTAACCGTGTACTATCGTTTTACTTAAAATACTTCATGAAAATTCCTGAGCCCTTCGCCTTACAAAGGTGTTAAGCAGTAAGAGCCCTCAAAGATGAGGATCTTCGAAAGGTTAAGTGAGGCTGAGAGGTTACAAGGAGCATTGTGAACAAAATTATTCGGTACAAAAGTGACCTAAGTAGCAAGATGGACGATGGTAGATAGGTAGGTAGTTGATTCGGAGAAAAAAAGGTTTTTGAACACAATGAGAGTAAATTTTTACTCTTTAAATCAATGTATGTTGTCGCCACATCAAAAATTCTTATTTATTTTATTAAAAAAATTGGACAATCTATAATGGATGATATCGCAGGTCACTATTTAATAAAATAAGTTAATAGATATTATTTTGACTGGTTATACCGGTAACGCAATGCTATTGGTCGATTGATAAATATTAATGAATAGTGGGATTATAAAAGGGTAGGAATAAGTGGAGAACGATGACTTGAGTGCGGATAGAGGTACCAACAACTTGGTAGTTACTGTTAGTTAGTGATTTTCATAGTTTAATAATGTTTTAATAATGTCTTTTTATTCCCTATGATAAAAAAATTAATATGACATTAACATATGACAGGCGTGTGGCCATTTTATTTTAACTAGCTATTGGGCGTCCAGAGGTCAAAGTTCGACCGTAATTAATTAAGTTATTGTTGGCACTGAAGCTCCGTGGAAGGCGAGGGAAAAATGTTATTTTGTTAACGATAATTATAGATGGGAAAGTCGACATAAGTGAATACGATGTTTGTCCCTTTCACCCTTGATACATCGACCTTGCATGCAGACAGAAGGTACCTACACCTAGACACCAGTGTCGCTATTTCTGTAAAAAATATTTATAGACCTATAACTATGCTCTGTCCATTCGTTTATTTTCTTTTTGACAGTTGCTTGAGAGCGTAACTGTGCCAAAGTTTGCATAATTAAACTTTAAAATTAATATTATAATATTTGATTTGATTATACTACTTGCTAGAGTGGAGACCGCGATTAGGCAAACGTAGTGTAGGACGCCCTGCGGCACGATGGACCGATGACATGAAGAAGGTGGCTGGCAGACGATAGATCCGGGCTGTCCTTCGTCCAGCAGCGATAGGCTGATGATGATGATACTACTTATTACCATTCGTAGATATTTTGATAGTGTTTATGTAGTACTAGCACCGCCCCGCGGTTACACCCGCGTAAGTCTCAATCCCGTGTGAATATCGGGATAAAAAGGAGCCTATGTGTTAATCAAGGTCTCCAGCTATCTACATACCAAGTTTCATCGCAATCGGTTCAGTAGTTTTTCCGTGAAAGAGTAACAAACATCCATACATCCATACATCTTCACAAACTTTCACGTTTATAATATTAGTAGGATTTAAGTTTAAACTTACAGTATAGAACAAAATAAATGAAAGATTAATATTAATTCATAAGAATAATATATTAATCGTGGGTTTTGTGGTGAGGAAAACAAACAAACAAAAAAAGGATTGTTATTTTTAATCTAATCAGCAACGTGTTAGGTCATCACTAATAGGCTATTTAAGTATTGAACTGTGATAAAAAAATAGATTCATGAACAGAGTACAAAGAGGTAGTCTTTATTACGGTGAATACTTAATTATTTTCAGATCATTTGAACTGAAATGTCATGGAAAAGGATGTTCATATAGTCTGGATATGTCCAGACGTGTAAGTAAATAAGACATCATATAGAAATGTGCATCTGCTCGTGGGAACACAAATTTGAACATTTTTTCAAATTTTATCAGGGATTTGAACACTTTTTTTTTGACGTTTTAGGAGTAATTGAGTATCCAAAAATATATGAGAATCTATCAAATAGACGATATCAAATATCAAAAAAACTAAGTTTTACTCGGCTTCGACCACATATCTAGAGGACGCACACTGATTATGTCAACTGTCATTCAAATTTTTCCAGTAGTTTCATCGTGAAGTAATAACAACACATCTGAACTGTTGTAAGGTACCTACATATTTAGATTGTCGCTCTAAAATATTATTTCAAATTGTAAGATGTCAGGTTTAAAACAATAAAATAAAACTTCAAAATTCAATGATGATTTTTATTCTAATTAAATTTAAGTGGAAACATGAATTCTTATAACACGAATCTAAAGAAGGAAACACTATTATATTCTTAATTACGAAATACTTATTAAATTAACAAATTGTCTTTCATTTTGTCGTCGTTCAAACTATAATACAACACAATCATTGTGAGAACTAAGTTATTAAAGGCAGCCATTTTGTATGGCACAATATTACGGTACCGACAATGACAACACTAATCAATTAGTAAAAAAAAGACAAAAAAGAATACAAAATAAATTATGCAAAATATAATCAAAAAACGTTGATTATTTTTTTTGCAAAATTGTGCCGAAAGCGAGCTTCGTAATTTAGGTAGAGGACAACACTATGCGATAGGAAAAAAATCTAGATATTTATGTATGTAGCTGACGCCATAATATAGTAGTTGACAAGTTGTAAGTTGCCTTGCGGAAGTATTTTTGACTAAATAGTGAATTATATATTTATTGAGTTTAGTAATGGTATCAAATAATGCAATTAAAAGTACAGTAAACGCAACCATTGCTGTCCTCTGCCTAAAATTTACACAGTGAAAGCTCATCAGTGCCAAATGTAACACTACTTATGTTAAAGTGTAACAATTATATGTAACTGTAATTAAAACATACTTTTACAATTTTATTTTTATTTTTTTTTACCATTATTTTGAGAAGGCACATGAAAATTTTCTTATAAATAAATGAATCGACCGCGCGACAAAAAAAAAATTCTTTAAGTTCTCAACTGATTCTAGTACTCACTAAAAAGCGAAGGTAAATTAACCTTTTTGTTTAAAGACTGGGGCAATAACAAGTCGTAAGTCGTTAATTGTAGAAAACAATCGCATCACCAGCCTTTTCTCAAGCTCAATAATTGTCGTTCTGTAATTGTTGAACGCTAAGGTAATATAATATGTAAACCGGTCTTATACACTATATAAAAATACAACAATATTTTTCGGGGGAAAATTATTTGACATGTTGAATATTCAATATAGACACATTTTGTACATATTCACAACAGAAATTCAAAAAAGAAAAAATGTTTTTTTTTTTTTAATTTATAAAAAGATATAAATCTATTGTTTACCAGAACATAAAATTGATGTGATTAAGTAGATATTAAATGCTATTTACGAAATAAATAATATTTTTATTGATGTTATAACAATACTCATATATGAATCCCTCCAGGTTGGACTCTATATTTGTACGTAAACTGACGTATTATACAAGGACACACAACGTGTCATAGACAGCTATAGGAATCTTAGGAACATTATATTTCCAAAAAAAAATTGTATAATTTTTTTAGAAATTTAATAATTATTTCTCATGTGGATTAAGTTTTTGAAGAATGTTTTATTTTTATTTTTCATGTCCTTTTCAACAACGTTGTTATTTTTTTTTATACCGACACTTCCGAACAAATACGGATCATCCACGAATCCTTCGTATGTATTATGTTTTGTTTATCAGTGTTAACCTTTTCGAATACAAATATTCTAAAAATATGTCTTCACCTTTTTGTAACACGTTGTATAAATGTGACTATCAAAACTGATGATAATGACAATGATTATATTTATACAGAATGTTACAGAAAGGTGTGGTCATATTTTAGGGTTGTATAGTAGACCCTGTGAATAACGATAACAGTTTTAGGAAAATTCGTGATTTTTAATATGGAATTCTTATTTTCAAAATGACAAAGTGAACTTCAAAATTAACCGGTTTAGATAATATTTCGTAAGAGACAGCGCTACCATTTATGACGCGATACAATGGCTACCTGTTTAATACCAAGGATAAAAAAAAAACGAAATTGTCAAAATTTACATGAAATTTCGTAATAAATATTGTTAAGAA
This sequence comes from Euplagia quadripunctaria, assembly GCA_963859945.1. Taxonomy (NCBI): domain Eukaryota; kingdom Metazoa; phylum Arthropoda; class Insecta; order Lepidoptera; family Erebidae; genus Euplagia; species Euplagia quadripunctaria. The sequence goes on along the minus strand of OY982563.1, from coordinate 22,256,628 downwards.
ATGTGCAATATCCAAAGCATTTATAAAGATTTCTTTTTTAATGCAATTTTTTAAGTTAAAGTAACCATTCCTTTTGTAACACCTGTGTATACGAATAAAAAAATTATAAATTAGACTTAAATTTTTGACAGTTTCAAAATTACGTAAATTGTATAAAATATTTAATATTTTGTTATATTTACCAAGCAAAAAAAATACATAATTATGTCAAATGTCTAGTCACCAAGTCAAATAATTTTCAGTGGTACCTATTATAGGTGATATGCCACAGATAATATCTTATTTGTACACACTACCGTATATTATAAGTATATTATATAAAAATTAAAATACGAATTTTTGGATTATTGAACTAAAACAGAGGTATTTTGTTCGACTTCATTATATATATATATATATATATATATATATATATAATATACTAATAAAAAGGGGTATTAGGTATTATATTTTTCAACCGTTGTTTTACATTGATGGTTTTGTTCCCAAAACAGATAATGACTTTGCTAGCACGGTGTTAGCTTTGAAGCAGAACAACAGCATATGTATATATTCAGCCAATATAATAATTATACATATATATGTAAAGTTTCGATGATTTGGAAAAAAATGTTCAATCGTACAATCAGCTTAACGCAGCTACTTTGTGTTGAAATAAAATCGTAAAATGTTTCGAAATATAATTTCTAACATATCTAGTTAAGTAAGTTAAGTTCTTTATCATGATATCAAAATGTGTTGTATGTTTGTACATATGAATGAAACAACAGTTTATTCCAAAACAGTTGAAACTTAATAAATATCAAACACAATGCATATCGTTCGCTACCGCTACGCCTAGAAGTAAGAAAAATATATATTTATTTAAACTAATTTTATGAAAGCTCGTGAGAATATAATATATGTTTATACGTTATTTTACGAGTGCGATGCTTTTTGTTATAGTTGTTTTGTTATAATATTTTCGTTAATATTCTTGTCCAATTTTTTACGTTTCGTAGTATTTATTATTATTAGATGTGTAACTCGGGACTTAATCGGTGCAATTCGATCGAAACGTCGGGTAAAAAGGTCCCGAGTTACACATCTAATATGTGTCAAAGTCGCGAAAGTTTTAAACAATTATTTATTATTAGTTATGAAAACTTTACAGTTTTTGTCAACAACTATGTACATACGAAAGAACACAGGAGAACAAAAAACATCGCACACTAAAACGTAAGTGTCAAAAAAAATGTCTTTTACATTTTTAATACTACAGTACACTAATAGATGAGATATAAACGACCCCGCGTAAGTACTAAAACAATCCAATTAAAAAAAAAAGAAAACAAGTGGAAATAATAAGAGCGTATACAGATTAAAACAATTCCAAAATGTATTTAAAACAAAATAGAAATTCTGAACTGTATGCGCCCTTACACTTAATGCTATACACTCGAAAACTTAAAAAGAAAAAACAAACGCTTATTACATGTCTTTAGAATCTGCTGCTTTCAACTCACTCCGGAATTTCCCCACACCGTCTTTATATTCATGTTTAAAATAAAACCGTTTCAAAGGCTGTCTTTTACAGATGGTATAACAAAATTATTGAGATTATAAATGCATATCACAACTGGCCTTTAAAGTCAGCAATGAAGTAAGATATATGTAATTCTTGATGTATGTAAAGTACAAAATTTTACGCTCTCTCCACATCTGAATGTTTAAACCACTACTTCAAAACTATGGAAGCCAAAATGACGGCGTTGCTAAAACACCGTCTACGAATGCGACATAATATGTTATTTTATTGTTACTTTATCCACCTATGCATTTATTGTAAACGTACGCATCTAATAATATAGAGATAGCTTTTATATTAAACAGTGGTCCTATTTATACATTCCTCAAGATTATAAGAAAATATTGCAGTGGTCCAAGATTCGTTTGAAATAAAATTGAGTCTATCACAGGCGACATTTTAGAACCGACACAACATTTTGAGACATTTTTCTCAAATGTATTCTCAAAATTGAAATGCCTTTGTAACAACACTAAAATGTCGCTTAAATAGCAGAAATTTCTCCTAAATTCCGTTGTAAGATTAGAAGAGCTATCCCATTAAATGTTTATTTTTTTTTATTTTTAAAAATGATTATCATTTAATATAATTCATTTATGATTGTGGTTCTGACCCTGCCTCGTTTAAGCGATATAAACTATTTAATGGTACATATTACAAATTGTTACATTTTCCTTACATTAGCTACGTCACTAAAAGCTGACCAAACATGTTTAGGCCGATAGGAACTGAACTGACAAAATTATATAATCTAAACAAATAAAAATCACTAGGGAGACAAATTTAAAAGTGCTCTAAAGTCGAATAAATGTTTCTTTAAAAAAATTAATGAAAAATTGCAGTTTTCATAAGCTGATAAAATAACTGTGACTTATTCTAACTCTCACTTATGTTAATTACAAAACTTACCTTAGAGCACTGTAGCAGTTACAGCCGAGTTAGTGTTTTAGTTCCGGGCGCCTCGCGATTTGATTTATTTAGTTACTATTGTTGTTCGCATTTGTAAAGAACAAAAGTGAATATCATATTTGGAAAGGTTTGCTAACTTTAGCCATCTTTGAAGTGTGTGAAGATATTACAATTTAAATTACAAAACTTGTGAAGAACATTGAACTTTTCCATACCAATTTTTGAATTACAACATGTAACACTTTCATTATGCAATATTTTTATTTTATTTTGCATACTCTATAAACATTAGCAAAATGTAAAAACATATTATTTATTATAACTCTAATTCCAAGATTTCTAACACATTATTTTTCTACATTGAAATTAATTAATTTGAATGGATTATATCGGGTTCTAATAATTATTTCCCACATTTGAAGCTCATGGTCCCACTACGATCGCAAAGTTGGGTAACGTAAAAAGTAAAAATAATCCCGATATAATCCATAAAATTATTCTGAATAATACTAAGATTTTCTTTAATTGATTTAAAGACAATTTGGTGGCGAGGCGCTTCCTCAGTGGTGTCAATTCCTGTAACTATGAGTTCATCGGTTCTTCCCATTCAACGTTCGCCCATTGTGGCAGCTCCGTCTCGTATTCCCAGCCGGGGCCCTGGTATTAAAATATAGTTTAGTTAAAACATACTAAAACGTGTTTAAATTTATTTATTAACACACACACAGTATACCTGTAAGTCATTTAGTCTATACGTAAGTATGGAAAAAAAAACCGACAACCTATCTGGCGTGGCGATAGCGCATTCGATCACTACGTCACAAGTCACGGCTTCGATTCCTCATGGCAAATATTTGGATGTACGAATATGTCTATGTGCATTGGTTTGATTGTTTCTTACGTATGTATACTTACAAAATAAATATTTCTAAATATACCTATTTATGTTTATCCGTGTTCTAGATCTCATAGTACAAGCTTTGCTCAGTTTGGGTATAGAATTCTAGATAGAGCTGTGCAATGATGTTATTATTATTGGTTTGAGTGACGACTCTGAAACAAATTGGTGAAAACCTCAGAAAAATAGTAACTTTTTTACCTTGTATTTCCAGGCGTGTAGGTACATGACAAGGTCCCTGGGGCGCGGGTCCCGGTACCGCACGCGGCACTCGTAGCAGTGCGGGTCTGTCGTGAGCGCGTCCGAGGGGCCCGCGCAGCCCACCGCGCCCGACGCGGCCGGCGTGCACCCCGTCTGGGTCGCTACCGTCACTTTGTCTGACTGTACGACACATAACGATTACATTTATAGATATATAAAACTACTCTCAACTTTAATTTAGCACAAAACGGTGTAGTTTCTTACGGTTAAAATAAATCATTTAACAGTCCTTATGAAACGTTGACGGGAATTAACGCGATCACGTATAGTTGGTATTACATACCTTTAATTTCCCTGACGTTTCGACCACGTTGCACTGGCCGTGGTCACAGACTGACTGATGTCAGCATCATCGCGTTAATTCCCGTCAACATATTTACTCGTATGTTATCATGGAACGTGACAGTTAAAAAAATGTGTTAAATAATTTATAAAAATTAAATTCCTTTTTATTTTTAAATTGTAAAACCAAACGTTAGGAGTAAC